>JAOWCC010000577.1:142063933-142462399 GCA_030867875.1 Actinernus sp. WN-2022 | reverse complement strand
AATTCTACACTTTGCATGGCACTTTGTCAATCAAACCATGCAAATTTACTTCTGGCAAAATAAATAAAAAACAAACAAAATGTTAATTTTGTATCTGGAAGATTTGATCAAATACGGTACTACATTGTACATGTACATAATATTACAAGAGGAAAAAAAGTTTTTAACAAATCTCTGCTTCTGAAGGTCTACAATAACCTAAACTTAAAGTAAGTGCAATGCTGTACCCAGGCCGACAAAATACTGGTAATTCATAACTGCTATAAATTAAATAATGTGGTAGTTAATTTTCATGATTTTCATATATGATGAAACCAAAAAAAATTATTATACAAAAAAGCTTATTTGTATCCAATCTGATCACATGGCAAGAGTAAAAGTACCATATGTAAGGCAGGGCTCAGAATTAAGAAAAGTAATAGCATTATCACACAATTGGTCTCAAATCACATCTGATTGCATAATTTAGCAATTTTTGCATAATCAGTGAACAAATTACACAGTTATAAAGAAATAAAGCAAAAACTCTCCAAATACCTATAATATATTAGAATTTCCTGAATATTTAAACATGGTTAAGCCAATAGACCAGTTTGCAGTTAATTCTGACATTTTGTAAGGGGTGCAAACATGGTACAAAATATAGTGTTTTGTATGGGTATCCAATGCCAATTAAATAATTTCTATAAAATAGAATTTTTGAAATGTTCACTGTCTCACAAATGTTTGGGCTCAATTGGTGAAATCCAGAGTGCTAACTCAACCCTCTCCCCTCAGTTCCAGTTTGGCTAGCCCGGGGTAGTTAAATACTGTTGATGTTTTAAGCCGAGGGCTCAAACATTCTCCACAATGCCATTCGGGAGAAGTCTACATTGTACGTACTCGTCGACGGTAGGTATTGCAACTTCTGTAGGGTTTCCAATGAAATGTGCTATAATTTTGGACAACAAAGCCACTCTAAGAGAGCTAGAGCACATCATTAAGTCTGAGGACGGCTGAAAAGTACTTGGTTTGTTTTTAGTAGGCCTTGTGAGGGGATTTCACAGGGTTTTTCCATTGTGTTTCTGCTTTGAGACACATGAAAAAAATATTCAATGAAATCCTTGAAATTCTGCAGTTGGTGAACCCTAACCTCAACCTATTAGGATGTGTTTTTGTCACTTTAAAGCAACGACTTGAGTCGAAATCACCTCTCTAGGTTGTAGGGGTAAAAGACTTCTAAAAAAAATCCTACAGGAGTCCCAGAGAGGGGTTCTCTTGTGTGTTTTTTGTTGATTACCCAGCATGCAATGGGAGGTGGGAGTAGGAAAACATGGTGGAGAGAAGTGCAGCATGTTTCACAGCCGCTTGGTGTGTTTTGTGCAAACAAACCTGGTGGTTGGAAGATTAAAGAAGGTACTGTAACGACTGAGTGCTGATTTTGTGTTTGCTTTTGATTTCAAGTGCAAATAGGAAGGTTTTTTGGGGGCTGATTTTCAGCTCCTCAAAATTCGTGAAAATTGTAGAAACGAAAAGCGATCTCCAAACAAATGAGTTTTTTCCAAAGTGGGAGAGTCAAGCGATCCCAGTATAACTGTGGCTTTCAAGTCATTCATCCTTTGAAATAATATCACAACATCGTATTTCCAGCATGTCTAGGTTTGATGCAATAATTTTTCCCAGGTACATGCTTCATATTGGCCACTCTAGTAGCGAAAGGGTTAAAGTAAAAAAAAAAGATTAATAGAGGTAATCGGCTAACGCTGTTGCCACCCAATTCAGATAATGTGATGTAAACACACATTACTCTGACTGGAGAATTGACTCTTTGAAAATTAATTTTATTTAGATAGGCATGACTGCATTATGATTAGAATGAAAAAGGAATAATTCCCCAGAGTAGCATCTGTTTACATCACATGATCTGAATTGGGTGGCAACAGCGTTAGCCGATTACCTCTATTTCAAATTTATTTAATAAACTATGTACGTGCCCCCCTTTTTCTTGAGACTAAAATGTAATTTAGGCATGGTTAAATATCCAGCAACTATTGGGGGCCCTGTGGCATTCTCGCATGGCCCTGGGTTAGTTCTTATCCAGGAGTATGTAATGTACATCTATATGTTGCAGTTCAAATATGATCTCATTTAATTTTTTTTTTGGTGAACTAGTTGAAATAATTATTTTTGAACCAGTACAATTATCAAGATTCTAAAAATATATCCACCCTCCCTTCCCCCTGTCTTTTCCTACCTCTCTCTTCCCTTATCACTTCCTTCCCCTATCCCTCTCTCCACAAGTCTCCATACATGCAGTGCTACATTGCTTTAATTAACTATACTAATTACCATATTGAATTACCATACCGGATCTGTTGGCCAGAGCCTTAACCACGCTGAACCACCGAGTGATCGATGTGGAACCCCTGTACTTATTTACTATATATGATAGTGCTACTAGTACCCAGTCTCTCACAATCTAATCAAAATTTGCATAAATGCAGTAAAAAAAATTTTTTTACTACACGTAAGTCAATCCAAAAAGATTCCTAGACAATTTTTTTAACCATTTTCTTTTTTCTTCCTTTTTCTTCTTTACTTCCCATTTCCCTTTATTCTTCTTTGGTAAACAACAGAGAAACATAACACTTCTTCAATGGTCCTGTGAACTAATACAAATCCTAATCCTACATTTGAAAACACCCTAACCGTCCACAATGGGTGCTCACCAATTTAGGGTGTTTAGAGCTTGTCACTAATTTAGGGTATTTAGGGCTAAGTCACTAACACAGACTATAATCCTCCTTTAATAATCATGTTAACTAATCTAAACCCTACCCTACATTTAAAAACACCCTAACCGTCCACAATGGGTGCTCACTAATATTGGGTGACTGTTTAGAGCTAGTCACTAATTTTGGGTTTTTGGGGCTTATTATTAAAGTCACTAAACGGATAAGTATAATGCTTCTTCAGTGCTTAATTACTATCTTGAAAAAAATCAGTTCAAAAATAATTTTACTAGTTCAAAAATAATTTGAACTACATGTAGTTCAAAGAAAATTGAACTGAGATCATATTTGAACTGCAACATATATGTATAGCTATTGCTTGTGGTTTGGAGTTTTGCTAGTCAGATGCAAGTCGCTGTGATCACTCACGGCTTTCCCTCTCTCCCTCCCTCGTCCACTTTTATGTGACCCAGTGCACTGGGCTGTTCTGTTGCCAGGGTTACCTGGTAGCCAAGCTCTCAAGCACTGCTTTGCAGCCGTGGGTGCTGAACTTCCAACTTAGATGATTCATCAAATTATTTGGTCCATGTTCTATTCTCGAATTTAGCTGGTGTATTTAAAAGATCCCTGCATTGTAGTTTCTTGTTTTTCTCATGTAAATTATCAATCCACAACTTAAGTAAATGAAAAAGTAGTTGAGGAATACATGAAAGTTGAAGCTGACTTAGTAACCAAGGTTTACTTGGTTCCAGATTCCTAACATTGATTCCTTTTTTGGCCCAACCAACTGACTACCATCACGAGAGAGAGGGCAATGGTAAACAAAACATTTTATTGGGATGGGCAGGTCTTACATGGGATAAAATTGGTGACTGGAAATAAATATCACTAACCACTCCATTTTTTGTTGCCATTGTGAGTGACATTGTCACAGCTTGGATGAGTGTTTAAAGTAAGAGTTTATTACATGTACATACACACATACCTGACTGAATTGCATTCAATGTAGTACATGTACTTGTAGCTTTTCTATTTACAATAGCTGTGTGCAATAAGGGCATAAGTGACTCCTGATCACATTCTAAATTCTCCCTTAGAAGACAAAGAATAGAATGCGACCAGGAGTCACTTATGCCCTTATTGCACAGAGCCCTTCAATTTAGGTTGACTATTTTAGGTTTTGTGTTCAGTGCTGATGAACCCAGTGCTCTAGTACAAGAACAAGGTGGCCCATGTGCCACGATTGCTGCAGTGCAGGTATCATTGTCCATAGGTTTTTAATATATTTTGCTTGATAAAGACTACCATCAATACTTGTGTATAGGCCAAACTTATACTTTTTTTTTGATAAAAAGTTAGAAGATTAATAAATGCTTGTACTTGAAGCAAAACTTCTTCTGAAGAGATTGTTGTCATTCCAAGTCATGCCAGTTAACTGCTATCACAACTTTAAATATGGTTACACCTTCCCTTCCAAGTCATGCCAGTTAACTGCTATCACAACTTTAAATATGGTTACACCTTCCCTTCCAAGTCATGCCAGTTAACTGCTATCACAACTTTGAATATGGTTACACCTTCCCTTGCTATTTCTTGTGCGTAATTTAACAATCACTCCAGAATTCTTCAATCTGCTTTTAGTCCCCCATTAACAACATTTTCAACTCAAAGAGCCTCATTTCAATAAGTACAATAGATATAAGCAAGGTTTTCTGGTGGAACCTAATTATATGTGCACATGTCCAAGTCCATGGTCTGCCATCTTGGATTTTCAAGGAGGAGCCAGGAGTGAACGTGTTCTTGCTTGTACCCATGTGTACATTGTAAGCCACAGCCCCAACTTTCGCCCTTGTTTTTTTCCAAATAAGTGTGGCTGTATTGGGGTATTTACGGTTAAATTGCCTTGTACATGTATATTCAATTAAGTAACATTCAATAAAGAATCAGTTTAATGTTAAACTCCAAAACAAGCATGAGATAGTGGGGTAGGTATTTTTTCTTTTTTCTTCCAAGTCTGTTTGTTAACATGGCTGTGGACATGTGTGTTTGCAGGCTCATCTCCTAAAGAATATGTTATACTCTGATGGAATAACTGCAACAAGTAATTGGAGACAAATCACAGGTAATTATAGAACTGAATCATTATTTTAAAGTCTCCTTTTCACATCAATTTATCTTATGGAGAGGGGTTGGCATGCACGTTTTTCTCTCAGGGGTGGGTTTGTCATCTATTCATCCTTTAATTAAGTTTTGTATTTAATTTACCATATTTCTGTTGGCATGTTTCATTGTTCAAACCATGTTTTACCTGGGGTTATAGTCTAGACATGCAGCTGGGACTTCAAGTCTGTTTGCTAGTGCCTTGATCATCAATCCCATACTGTGTTTTTACATTTAAACTTATTTAATATACATATTTTATGATTGATGGAAGCCTCTAAATAAATGAATAAACAAATAAATAAGTAAGAAGAACATTGCTTAAATAAGTATAATCTGTGATTCTAAAGTTATGTACATTTAGTACATATTAATCAATGTCCTAGTAGTTCAAGATTGATATTAAATTTAATTATTACAGTACATGTATTGTCATTCCAACAACAGATGACCAAGTCCAACATATGCTCATTTGTACATTATGCCAGATGTTGAGGATGGCACAGGGAGATGATGATGAAGTTAATATAACCGTGGCTCTGTTAAGAGATCATACTGCATGTACGTCTACAACAGAAATGCACAGTAAAACCAACACAGATGTCGAACAGTCTTCTCTATCAAGCAGTACAGGTGCATTAATTTGGTCTTTTGTGTCAATACTGAAAAAACTGGTATCCATATTTTAGAGTAAGGGAAGGGAGAACAAATATATAATAGTTACACTGTATAGGGATTGCCCTAAGATTTAGTAATTATGCAAACACAGCTATTTAATAATCATTTATCAGGGATATTGACAGGGGAAGGTTTCTGAGTGGCCTCTTTGCATTCCATTATTAAAGAGTTACTACGATGTACTTGTAAGAGCATAAAAAGAGAGTTAGTTAAAATTGGACCCAGAATTTAAACAATTCCAAGACCACTCCCCTTCCCTCCCCCAATCCCACCCCAGGACCTCCCCCCCCCCCCCCCCCCCCCCCTCAAATCCTGTTTGAAATACGTTTCTTTAAAGATTTCTAGTAAAGAGAAGAATCTGGCCTTTCTTTTAATTAAACCCGGAGTGTTAACAAGACTACACATTTGAATGAGGCTTTATTAGGTTCATGTTTATAATAAATTAAGGTCTGAATATCCTTTTGTTTTCTCTTTTTCTCTTTCTGTCTTCAGAGTATCACAGGTCTGTCTGCCATCAGGCTCTAAGTGTTTTCACGAGCAAAGAATTACACTCATGCTTAAGGTATTAAATTGTATCCTTATACATGTACATGACTGTACACACTGGTACCATGTTGTACGTGGAAAATTGACTCTTGGTTGTCGCTTTTCTTGTCACTTAGATGCATGTAGCTGTTTTACCTCTTGTTTTATTATCTCTCAGTCAGATTGAATGTGACAGTATGGAATCTACCAGAGCAGCTCTAGAAAAATACATTCATATCTTCGAAGGACGTTTTGGAATTTTAATGTTTTTATACTCTATGATCCTTACTAGGGTAAGTGTATGTTTTTGACCCACACTCACCAACACCAAACACTCACATGTATAAGCCACACTCACTTCTAAGCTGCACAGCCCAATTGCAACCAAAGCTGCTTCTCTCCATAATTTACAGAAGCATTGCAGCGTGGATCAAACTTTAACTTTGAGAAGGGTCACGAGATTAGGGCAGTGTTTCTTGATATATCTAAAACTTTTGATAAAGTATGGCATAAAGGGTTGTTGGCAAAACTTCGGAGTATTGGTATTGAAGGTAGTTTGCTCAATTGGTCTTCAAGTTACCTTACTAATCGTCATCAGAGAGTAGTTATTGATGGTGTGAACTCTGATTGGTGTAACATCGAGGCTGGGGTTCTTCAAGGTTCTGTTCTTGGGCCACTTTTATTTCTCATTTATATCAATGACATCCCAAATAATATTCTTTCAGACTGCTTTCTGTTTGCTGATGATTGCTTGCTACTTGATGAAGTTACTTCGCCCAATGCTACTGCATTAAAACTTAATGGTGATTTGACATCTATTTCAGTTTGGGCTAATCAGTGGCTTGTAACTATGAATGTAGCCTGGGAAACCAGCCGACTCTTATCGCTCCCCACTCGCGAAAGAGACGTCTGGAAGTGAGGCAGAAAATGCCATACTGATGACGTAGCAGATAGCTGTTTCACAATGCATAAATTAGTTGCAATTCTCAGAAGCCGAATGCGAACAACAGAGTTCTTTTCAAGGAATATAACTACCGTGGCTGCTCGTTTGCTTGGCAGTGGATCACCGTCACGAACAACTCATGAAATTCAAGCCTATTTAGCGTGTGCCGGTGCTGTTGTTGGCTCCTTTGCAGACTGATCTTTCAGCGGCTAGTAAAGCGAAATGTCGTACTGTCAAAACATTTACAAGAAAGGTACTGACTACTGTCATAGTTGTTTATAATTTCATATCAGTAAACCTACATACACTGAGCTATCACAAAACACTGGATGAGTTGTTGTTGCAGCGGATAAATCGTTCAGACAGTGAATCTGGGCTATGAATAAACATAATTACATGTAAGTGTGATATAAATCAATCACCCAAGCAAACGAGCAGCCTCGGTAGTTATATTCCTTGAAAAGAACTGTTGTTCGCATTCGGCTTCTGAGAATTGCAACTAATTTATACATCGTGAAACGGCTATCTGCTACGTCATCAGTATGGCATTTTCTGCCTCACTTCCCAGACGTCTCTTTCGCGAGTGGGGAGCGATAAGAGTTGGCTGGTTTCCCAGGCTACTATGAATGCAGCTAAAACAAAAAGTATGATTTTCTCCACTAAAAGAGTCAGATCTTTTCATCCACCTCTTTGCTTCTCAATTGCTCCCATCGAGGAAATTGCATCACATCTCCATCTAGGTTTAACTTTAACCACTAATCTTTCGTGGCGGCCTCATATTCTGAAGATTCACCAAAAAGCTTCTAAGAAGCTTAATATGCTAAAGCCTTTAAAGTATAAACTGAGTAGATCTACTCTTGAAGTGCTTTTCAAATCCCTTGTTCGTTCATCATTAGAATATGCTGATGTTGTCTGGGATGGGTGTTTGGTAACCGATAGTGATCTACTAGAAAGTTTGCAAATTGAAGGTGCTAGGGTTGTTACTGGTGCAATGAAAGGTACTCATAGAGCCAGCCTACTACAAGATATTTCTTGGGTGGAATTAAAACAGAGACGAAGTGTTCATAAACTGTGTATGATGTATAAAATTGTATCTAAATTAGCACCACCCTACTTAAATGATCTATGGCCTGTTCAGGTTAGTGAAAGATCGAGTTATAGCCTTCGCACCTCTAGCAACCTCACACTGTCCTCTGTTCGTACGGAAAGGCACAACAAAATCTTTTGTTTTTTCATAAACTAAATTGTGGAATAGTCTTCCATCTGAAATACGCCTTTCTCCAATGTTAAGCTGCTTCAAGTATAAATTATCCAAGTTATATAACTTTTCATCACGTAATTATCTCTATTATCTTGGAGACAGATTGCCTTCAATTTTGCATACTCGTTTAAGATTAAGTAATAGTGCTTTAAATTACGACCTTTTTACAAAGAATTGCATATCATCACCTGCATGTACTAGTTGTGGTGCTCCCATTGAAAACACTAAACATTATTTTCTTAAATGTGACACTTTTGCTGCTCTGTGTGACACTTTATTTGCCTCCGCTGCACAAACAATTGGACCTAAATGGCTGTCCGCATCTGATAAAAAGAAAGTCGACTGGTTCCTTTACGGTGTTCCAGGGCTTGACTACAATACCAATGTAAACCTCTTTGTATGCGTCCATTCATTTATTGTCCAATCGAACCGTTTTTGATTATAATTGTTTTTTAATTATTATTGCTAATTATTTATATACGTGTACTCAACTCCTACAACTATTATTATTATTGTCTGACCTGTAACGCGGCTATATCATTTAATTTATTTAATATAAGCTCTCTAGATGAGCTTCTATGCTCTTTAAGAGCTAATGTTAAGTCTTAATATTGTTTAAATAAAAAATAAATTAAAAAAATTAACAGGGTTCCCACAGTCAGGGAAAAGTCAAGAAAAAGCTTTTTTCAGGGTCAGGCAATTGTCAGGGAATTTAGGATTTGGTCAGGGAAATACCAAATTTCAATGAAAAGTCAGTGAATTTTTATTTTCAGGCTTCACATATCTATTTTTTTGGCCATTTTGTTCAATGTTGCTGTCCCAAAATACATGTAGTGATTGAATATTTGGAAAAAATACGATTCTTCTTGGTCAGTGAAAAGTCAGTGAAATGTAAGGGAATTTTTTCCTGCAAATGTGTGGGAACTATGTAAGTAATAAATAAATGTTTTAAAATGTTTCTGAATTATAGGGCATAGAAACGATTAGGTCTGAGATGGAGGATCCGGGAGAACCTCTAGTGGATCAACGTTTTGGACATGGAAGGTTAGCTGGACATTAGTTGGGATAATGTGGACAAGATATACCAGTATTAAATATTTTGTTTCCTCAAAAAAAAAAAAATGCAAGTAAGAAGGGCCCATTCATTGCCCTAAACGTACATGTATATCCATGAGTAGATATTCTGACATTTAGTCATTCATGTATTGCAGTAAAATCATGTTCACATAAAACATAATGTAATCTCAAATACATACATGTGTATGATGTTCCCTCGTGTGTTTTCGTAGTATTTGCAGTAAGCATTCAGGGTATACGTAACGGTACTCGCTGCAGGCTGGAGTAAAATTTAACAGTTATTGCTGTGGAAAAGTGCTAATGTTTGAACGTCCTTGATATAGTAATGTTTAAGAAATTTAATGTTCAGGGCTTTCAATAACTTTTGGAGTATTAGCGGGCATAAGTGAAAAGTACATGTAGGTGTCTGTATTTGCTTTAATGCAATAGCCTAATCAGCAGTTATAGACAGAGCAGGTGGCGGTATGAAGACGAGTAGCCACCAGAACTCCAGCACTAGCCGACTTCCACTGATTCAGAAATCCCTGATTGTGAAATGAAACAAGCTACAGCAGTATGCCCGGCATACCTACTCGGTCGTTTGAAAATCGAAATGAATCGAACTGAATCGATGGATTCAGTTTGATTCAGTTTAGTGATCAAACAAAATCGAACGGTCACATTACTGTGAGTTCCATTTCCGAACTGAATTGGGTTCGAATCACTTCGATGTGTTCAAAACTCGAACATAATTTAAGTTCGATTTAGTTCGGAGTATTTGAATTTAATGAGAAGTCCTATGTATTTAATTTTGCTCGATTCAAGGAAAACAAATTGTGAGTTCGATTTTGTTCGTTCACAGAACAGTATCGAACTGAATCCATGCGATTCAGTTCTAATCCAAATTCGAGTAGTTATGCTGGGAGTATGTACATTGTAAAGAGCTTGTTACAATCATGCAACAATGAGGGGATTGTGCATTTTGTGATGTTATCATTCTGTTCTTTCTTTCTGTATTTTTCTAATGTGATTTCTTTCCAGCCAGACACTGATAAACCTTCTAATAACTGGGTATGCTATGTCAAATGTTTGGGATTTCAGTAAAGAGGTTTCAGGTTTAGGTGCGTATATGTGCTTGATTGCCCTTCAAGTTAAGGTTACTGGATACCTGCAAAACGGAAAAGATGAAAACATAATGTTTTCCTGCAGAAATGTAGTTTTACAGTGTAGTAGCAATGTTTCCTATACCAAAAACTCCGTTCAAAAGAATCAATATTGACGGAGAAATAGTAAAAGGAAGTTTTTAACCGGTCTGTTTGATTGACAGTAGATCAAATCAAATCAAATGTAACTTTACTTTGACGATCCTCTTTTTTGAATAAAGGTAACTACCGGCCCGTCTCGCTGCTTGCATCGCTATCAAAAAATATTGAAAAAGTAGTACTTATTCAGTTTTATAACTTTCTCCTTGTCATTGATTTTTTTTACCTTTTCAGTCTGGTTTTAGACCCGGATATTCTACAGTAAATCAGCTTATTTGCATTGTACATACGATCTATGTAGCCCTAGCTAGAGAAGGGTAGTATCTGATATCTGATAACCTCACTTGGAAAATTCTCTGTGAGTACATTTGTAAGAAAGCCAACAAGCGGCATCTGTATGCCATTCGGATTCTTAAGAAAAGGGGATTGACTAATCAGGATCTTGTTAGTGTATACTGTACTATTGTTAGATCAGTCCTGTAATATGCATCGTCAGTATGGAACAATATACCTGAATATCTTATTAAAGTGTCCCTGACCCCTTTTGCAATTTTTATACATATGAATCTTTGAAAGGTTTTGAGTACTTTTGCGAAGAAATTTTTGGCTTACAGAGAATAGCCTATGTTCTTGGCGTTTGAAATGGTGAAAATTTGACCTTTCCTGACCCATGACCGCGTCAGAAGAAGCCTGGGTGGATTCCCGATCTTACGTCACCTCATTAATGCATTATACTCCATGGCCCCTTTCACAACAACATTGATATATAGAGAATATACACAGTCTGTTAGTTGTTAGTAAAGAAAACAGTTATTTTAGACAAAATACTAAATATTTATTCAAATTATTGCCAAGTCGAATGAATAGCCCACTTCCGCGATATGCTTTACTTGTCACGCACAAAGGTTTCAATACGAGGCTCCGTGCTAAATGTAATTTATTCTTTTCTCTTTGAAATTGGATGAGTGAGATCGGGAATCGACCCAGTCTTGGGTCAGGAAAGGTCAAATGCTCACCATTTCAAACAAGTATAGAACATAGAGTGTAAACCAAAAATTTCTTCTCAGAAGTACTCAAAACCTTTCAAAGATTTCAAATGTATAAAAATTGCAAAAGGAGTTAGGGGCACTTTAACTTGTAGTTGAAGCTAAACCAAGATAAAACTGAACTTGTCCTTATCAGTTCCAAGTACCGTCCTAGGCCTGCCCTTAAATTTATCCAAGTGGGTGCTGAAGAGATCCATCCTAAGACATCTGCACGGAACTTAGGGGTTATTGTAGATCAGTGCCTGAATTTAGATCAACATGTGAAAAAGACATGTAAAAGTTCTCATTATCATTTAAGGAATATTGGTAAAATCAGAAAATATCTTACTCAAGACAGTGCAGAAATTTTAGTCCATGCATTTATTGGCTCTAAGTTAGACAACTGTAACGCGCTACTCTATGGCCTTCCTAAGTATTTAGTACATAGACTACAACTGATTCAGAATACTGCTGCACGTATTGTCACGCTTACGAGAAGATTTAATCATATTACTCCTGCTATGTGTAAGCTCCATTGGCTGCCTGTACAATACCGTATCACTTTTAAAATGCTACTCTTAGTCTATAAAGGCCTTAATGGCCTGGCACCTAGTTATATTGTCGAACTGCTCAATTATCGCACGTGTACACGCTTGCTTCGGTCGAATTCCCAAGAGCTTCTGCACGTGCCAAAATCTAACTTAAAGACTTATGGAGACAGAGCCTTTTCAATAGCCGCTCCCAGGCTATGGAACAAACTGCCTTATGATATAAGGAGTGCAGTTTCAGTGGAGATTTTTAAAAAACAGTTAAAAACGTATTTATTCATAGAAGCTTATAAATCTTGACTCATTGTTTAGAAGTTATTAACTATATTTTAACTGTATCGGTTAGTAGTTTATTAGTTTCATTATAGTAGTTTTTTTTTTTAGAGTTTGTATTATAGTAGGTTTTAGCTGCAGATTTTTATTACTATTGTAAAGCGCTCTGGGCAATTAATGGAGCTAGCGCTATATCAAATTAAATTATTATTATTATTTATTATTACAAAAGAAAGCCCTACGCATTATTTTCCTAGATATGTCATATGAAGTCGTACTTCATAGCTCTGGGCTCCTCTCCCTTGCTAATCGTCGGACTGAAGCCTGTAAGAATCTGATTGATAAGTTTAGATGCTCGGGCTTTTTGAGTCATCTACTTCCTAACCAGATTGTGGTCAGTTATTCGCTGTGCTCTTGTTCCACTAGGTGCCAGGATATTTGCGCACGAACAAATAGATTAAACAATTTTGTCACATATCGTTATCAAGATAAATTTTTTGTCATATATCGACATATTAATCATTTGCTGAGTATTGTATGTGTAATGTAGTGCAGACTATAGCTAACTCCCTTGTAATTTATTGTTATTAATGAAGTTCGAATGATATTTTAGATATCAGCAAAGCCTTTGATCGAGTTTGGCTATAGGCATTAGAGACCCTTCCTATAAAGGTGGTTCCGCAGTTATCTTTCAGATAGGTACCAACGTTTTGTACTAGATGGCCAATGTTCTCTCAGTGGGAAAAGGTAGAAGCGGGGGTCCTACACTGTTCAGTGCTTGGGCCCTTACTTTTTCTTATGTATATTAACGACATCACCTATCTGCAAAGAGTTTTCTCTACGTTGATGATACGACTATTTTAGATATTGTAGAGAATCCACTCACTTTGTGTATCAGATTGAATAAAGACTTTGATGTTATAGATCAGTGGTCCAAACAATGGTTTATAGTAACTATGAATGCTAAAAAACAAAAACTATTACATTCTCAGTAAAACAGTCTAAACCAAGTCACCCACCTCTGTATTTAAACGGTCAACCCGTCGATGAAGTAGGTAATCACATCCATTTGGGTCTAATGTTATCTTCAAATATTTCATGGAGAGAACATGTAGTTAACATTCACCAGAAGGTATCCAAACGCATTATAAAGCAAACCGATTTAAAAACCTTAAAATATTTGGATTAATCCCGGTTTCTGGCAAACTACCCACCCACCCCTCCCTTGGATATGCATCGTTTATTAATGATAAACCATTGAAGGTTAGGGTGAAGAGTGGGGGAGGGGTGGGGGTTTCCCAGAAACCGGTATTGGTCCAAATATGTTCGGCGCTGGAGCTTCCGTAAACTATCTCACCGAGATAGAAACAGGTGGTGGAAAATTCGAGATTTTCAAACAAAAATTCTTTTTTTATATAATATCCGATTGTTGCCAATTTTATAAGCTTTAAAATAATATATGGTTGAGATATCTACAATGTTTCCTGGAGGCACTGCGTATTTTACAGTGGAAACGCACCCTGAAGGTATCCGGTAACCTTGATGTATTGATAACTACAGTATTTTGTAATATTTAGTTTTAATGTGGTCTATCTTGTACATGCTTGATACAATAATGGATGAAATTCTTACCTAGATACAGATACGTGTAGATACACATTTATTTCACGAGGGTAATCCAGTCAGCGATATATACAATACCGCAATACAATGCAATGTTAGCTCAGTGGTTAAGCTCCGGTCTGTTGAGTGGGAGGTCGCGGGTTCAAACCCTGGCCGGACTAACACTCAGGGTCTTAAAATAACTGAGTAGAAGGTGCTGCCTTTGTGAAACAACTGCAAATGGACCTTCACGTCTTCTCGGATAAGGACGTAAAATCGTAGGTCCACTAACGGAGGCAGGCCTAGAAGGGACCTTGAGTCCTCTGTGATCCTCCCCCCTGGTGGAATCCTGCCTAGGACTGATTTTATAGTGCCAGTTGGTCATTCCTGGTGGAAGCATTCAATCTTCTTGTTTATCTCATATCACACTTCCTTTGGCAAGTTCTTCTATCTGCATGCATTTTATGTTTTAAACGTTAATGGATGGTGTGCTTCAGAGAAGAAACATGAATCTTCATATTGGTGAGAAAATGGTGCAATATATCATACATACCGGTATCACCAAATAATCATTTGTTTTCATTTCAGAGCTAAGAGGTATACCCAAACGGTCAGAAATTGGATTTCTTACATTATTAGAAGCTCACAGATATTGTGAGGTAAGATATATATACTGTACGTGTACTATATACAACGGCAAGGCAGTACTGAATTAATATGCCATTCAACTTATTGTGAAGATACTTCCAAATTGTTCATCGCGTTCTACGGCAAACGGGAAACGTCAGCCCGCCGTCAAAATACGAAATAGATATATAGGAAAAGTGGAAAAGAATTCCAACGTTCACAACGAACGGCGCGGATCTACTCAACTTCACGTAAAAACTGAAAATGTCAAGCAGCAAACGCGCGAAAATTGTGGTTATGTTTTCATTTCTGCCGTTCGCGGGAAGAAAGAACGCGATGCTTAATCTCTCTAATAACTGTATCTGGGGAAAATGCCATATACTGCCTCCGTGGAAAGGTACTTTGTGAGCGACAAAACACAAAACAAGATACATTACTAATGTCACGAGTACTTTCCTTTTCCCTTTCCAGGTAGGAAGCTTTTTCAAGTGCCCCGAATACCCAGTCTGGGTACTGGGCAGCGAGACACATCTGACAGTTCTATTCTCACAAGTAAGTAAAACAATATTTAAAGGACTTACATGTATGAAAATCAGATTGAACCTTCAAGTTTATTTAAAACGAAGCTACAAAAATAACACCCTGAGATAGAAGAGAAATACCATGTGAATGTCCCGATATGCTATTCAAACTTTTTCGATAAAGGATGGCAAAGGGACTACAAAAGCTTATTCTCGAAACTTGATTTCGTTTACTCTGAACCGAGTTCAAGTTGCTTTGTTCTTCTTCTTAAAAGCAGTATTTTTCATCCACTCGAATCTTTGCCATCCTTCATTAAAATTGTCTCCTTTTTTAAAGGCACTGGGTCACGGTCACTTTATATTTGCAGTCTGAGCCAGACAGTTATAAGCCGGTAACAAAACGAGCGGGGGACTGGAACCGAGTCAGTAAAACTAATTCAATTAATAACTAGTCAAAGTGAGCATTATTTTCCAAAAGAACAGATCAAATTTAGCTAGTCTGGAAAATATTGACGATGCTAGAAGGCATCAAATATGTCAATTTTCCCATACAAACTCTCTTATCTTTTAACGTTGTCCCTCGTCACGCAAAACAAAACTCCTTCGGGGAATCAAAACTCTTTCGATCGCGGCACATTACAGTATATTCGTACCTGAGCCCCTCTGGTACCAGGGTACTCCAAACCATACATTCATTGTAAAATTTTGGAGGGACAAATAAATTTCAATTGCTTATAATTCAGACAAGATTCACTTGAATCACGTCAAACTTGCCACACATGCTAATTTGAATATGCTCTATCGTGTGATGAACTTCGTTTTAGAATAAGAGTAATTCTGATAAACTCGGTCCCAGTCCCCTGCTCGTTTTGTTACTGGCTAATTGTCAATGATTTTCATTGAACCTCGCGTACATGTGGGATGTTTGAAATTAAATTAAATATGCAAAAATGACTAACAAACTGTGTATAGAGGGGATGCAGGTTGGCGCAGTGGTAAAACACTCGCCTCTCACCGCTGCGGTCCCGGGTTCGATTCCCGGCTCGGGCACCATATGTGAGTTATGTTTGTTGTTGATGTCTTATCTGCATGCATTCGACGGTTTTCGCCGGGCTCTCCGGTTTTCCTCTCTTCGTAAAAATCAACCATGAGTCCGGCGAGTGTAGTGTGGTCAAAACAGTTAATGTAGTGGTGAGTGTGTGAGGAGTAAAAGCAGGCCCCTACCAGCTGTAAGCTGTAATACTCAGTCTGCTATAACAAATAAGGAAAATATTTTCAATCCAGTATCGAGGGAGTAGAGTTTAACTTTTCGTAATTAATCAAACAGCCACCAATTGAACAGTGACTCAAACATGCGCAACACATAGCCCTTTAACTTGTATCATAATTGAAGGTGTGCAACAAGGGCGTAAGTGACTCCTGATCATGTTCGAAATTCTCCCTTAGAAAACAAAGAATTTGAAGGAGAATTTATGTGATCAGGAGTCACTTATTCCCTTGTTGCACACATCCCTTCAATTAACGTTCACATTTAACTTCAACCCCAAAATGATAAACATTCTCATCATGTAAGACATGCAGAAGTAATTTCTCAGATTAGCAGTGCGAGTATAAAGGATAACAAGATATGTGTGAGCGTTTTGGCGAGAGATCATCGATTTCAGTCGTAAATTGAAGCGATTCCCTTCTAGGATCGGTCACTGACTGGCACAGAACTACCATCAGACGAAGCAAGGAGAGTATTTAAATCATTTGATCAACAAGGTGAGAGAATCTCTGTATAAGAGATCTATAGTTTGAGAACTTGTCGCATTTTGTATCAGGGTGATTTGCTAACAGAACTGAGGCAACTAAAGGTAAACCAAAGATGTCTCAGTGGAGAAGGAAAAACAGTGTAATATCACATGGATTCAAAATAGTCTTTCCTGCTGAATTAAAGCGGCTTTTCTTTAGTCTTTTGTTTGGGGAGCCAGTGTGGGCAGGCGCAGTGTTTAAGCGTCTCGCCTCTCACTTTTGTGGGCTGGGTTCGATTCCCGGACGCGGCGCCATATGTGAGTTGAGTTTGTTGGTATCTCGCCCTTGCAACGAGGGTTTTTCTCCGGGTTCTCCGGTTTTCCTCACTCTGCAAAAACCAACACGCTAAATTCCAATTCGATCTGAGGATTAGCCGGGTCCTGGCTTTGATCAGTCATGTGGTTGTTTCAGGTCCCGTTAGAAATTCAGAGTTTGCGCCTTTTTTCAAACTGGAAATAAAGGGGAGCTATATCTTTTCACTTACCAAGGTTGCAGGATTCGAAGAGAGTCGCGACATGAAATTGCGTTGTACTCAGTTAACTACTGTTTGCTCACAGTGTTGTTGTATTTACAGAAAACGGTTTCATAGAAAGTGACAAGTTAACAAATGTGTTAGAGGAACTTCGACTGGAGACCGACCCAGAGTAGTGAGTATTTTGTTGTGTTCAGTTTCAAGTGAAGCTGCACCCACCCCCGATGGCATTTCTGCCAATGTGACGGTATTCATCTTGTGCAATTTTTATTATGTAGCATAGAATTTATGAAGTCAAGACTTGATCCTGACTCGATGGGGATTATTCTTCTTCCTAACTTTCTTGAGGAATTCTTTCCAGGACAGGTGGGTGTAAATGTAATTTGAAAAAAATCTGGGCTGCGTGTGTAAAGTTAATTTTATATTAATTATAATCTAATTAACAAATGACCTCCATCACAAGAAAGCGCACATCGAAATTAGTAAGTTTACCAAGTTTGGGGGTTTCATTGGATATTTACCATGTGGTGAAATAAGAGACTTCCACTTGTCCCTCCAATCCAGCATACTATTTCTGCGATTTTTGAACTATCCAGTTTCTATTTAACAAATCATACTCAATGACAAACCTGGTATTCTTACTAATTCCGATGTGGTCTTTCGTATCACGAGGTTACTTTGTTTATTTGATTAACTTTACAAACTCAGCCACAGTCCTTTTTTCAATGTAGTGGCGAATTGGAGGTTACATATTAGGTTAAACATTGAACAATGAACGGAGGTTTTTTGGTGTTGGACCCCTCCGCCCCCTGGAGTTCCACTCTAGGAGAGTTAAAGAAACATTCACAAGAACGTTGACTCCAGCAGTAGAGGTTATGTTCTGTCTGTTTTCAATCCTAGCAAGACAGAGGTTTAGACTAATCGATAGTATTCAGCTGAACCGGAAATTACTTATCGTTTAATATTAATATTAACATATTAGTTCAACTTGGGGTCATATTACTAGTTCTCTAAAATCAAATCTCTCTACAGAATACAAGTTTACAACAACACACGAATCCTTTCACCGTTTTTCACTACAATGGTCTTGGCGTTCGAGCAGACGAGCAGACCACGAAAAAGGTTCGTTGATATCTCACCGATGCTCCCTCGATATCCAGGTGTCCACAGCTCTTGTACATGAACTGAAATGTTTTGTTGTTTTTAACTGCCATTACCAGCAGCAAAGAGAGCCGGCAGGTGATTCCTCCCAGAAAATCTGATAGGGGTTTTGTTCAGCAGTAATAGACCCTTCCACGGTTTTTTTGAACTTTTGATATATACGTATAACGCAAAACCGTCGATACTGCTGAAAAGAGCACCTCGAAGTTAGTCAAAATTCCAAATTTGAGAGTTATCTTGAATAGGAGCAAAGTTATAGGCTGGCAAACTCGGAAACGTTTACAGACGTTCGTATGGAAATTTTGCTTTCCCCACCCCCTGTCCAGTCGAAATTTTCCGAGTTTGCGGGCCTATAACTTTGCTCCTATTCAAGATAACTCTCAAATTTGGGATTTTGACTAACTTCGAGGTGCTCTTTTTTCAGCAGTATCGACGGTTTTGCCGTTATACGTATATATCTCTCTCATTTGGGATTTTGACTAAGTTAAAGAAAAACCGTGGAAGGGTCTTCAAAATTGCATTGCGAGCGGTGGGGTTAAGTCTGGCGCTAATTGACATCTAAATTCCCAATTTTTCTATAGCACCACATCTCCCAGCTATACCAACTTATTTTCAGCGAAAGAGGTATTCGTCTCTCACTCTAATATTCTCCCTTTTTGGCCTTCAGGTGGTATATACAGAAGGTATCGCCAGCATAGAACCCACCGACTTTAGCCGAGTAGCAGAGCAGGAAATTGTGACTTGCCTCAAGACGAAATGGCCGGGAATTGCTGTAGACTGGCAATCAAAACATCCACCTTCTGTTAATTAGTTGAGCCAAAGTCTCTACTAATTACTAATCTCCCCTGTTGGGTTGACTGGCGAAACATTTCAAAAGCAAAGACTTCAGTTAATCCCGGCCACCGATCTTTCAACTTAGCGATCGAGAAAACTGAAAAATCTCGCACAAATGCATTTTTCGAAGTGATTGTCTGCAGCGCGCGCGGTCGACTGGTTAGCCAATCAGATGGCGAATTTGCCAATAGACGGCGGCTGGGTTATGAAGAAGCATAACCCAGCCGCCGTCTATTGGCAAACTCGCCATCTGATTGGCTTCCCAGGCGATAGTCACTTAGAAAAATGTTTTTGCTAGTTTTTCAGTTTCTCGATCGCTAAGTTGATAGAACGGTGGCTTGGTTGTGCCAAAACAATTAGACTTCACTCTTGGTTTCTATCGACATTGATAGACAGTCGACCCGGGGTTGCACCCCTCGCCCACTATTAATTAGACCCCGTCACTCTTACTAGAGACCCTTGTGTTTTACCGGGTATAATGGGGGGTGCTCATAGACTATATGGCAACTTCGGCGTCGCAGTGCACTCTGGGATAGATATCTCAGTTTTCCATTGTTGTTGTTGGGCGGCCATCTTGGATTTAACAATGGAACTGAGATATCCATCCCAGAGTGCACTGCGACGCCGAAGTTGCGATATATAGTCTATGTGACCAGTTATACTCCTTATTATTGGTCACTTCCGGGGTTCAGTTCAGTTCGGATGGGACGCAGGCTAATGAATCCGAGCACTCATCGCCGCCGATTGTTTATTTGAGAAAGCGCAATAGTCCAGTTTCGTATTCGAAAATTACCGCTGACTGCAATGAGTACAGACGCATGTACGCAGGGTTAGCCTCATTCTGAATTAAACATTCATAAATACCAGCGAAAAGGTGCAAAACGTGAAACTAAAACAAGTGTTGTGAATAGCCCACCTTTTCGCTGGTATTTAAGGATGTTTAACTTCAGAATGAGGCGAACCCTGCGTACATGCGTCTGTACTCATTGCATTCAGCGGTAATTTTCGAATACGAAAATGGACTATTGAGCTGTGTGTAAGATATTTAAAGACATTTAAATACATATTGTACATTTCTTGTATTTTAACATAAAATTGATGATAAACATATCTTATACGACTACTTGGGAATGCGACTTTATTGGCGTAGAGCATTGGAGCCTGCGGAAGGTACGACCGTTTTCTAGACTCACGTGCATAGTATGGAAGCTATGGAGCAGTCTGGTGAAAAGGGTGGAGCTTCCCCGGAATCTGTATTGTCTGAATTCCTTTTAAATGTAATATTACGTCACCTTCCAGGATACGGAAGGTAAAATCTGATTGGTCGATAACACAATGAGGTGTGCATATTGGAAACTAATTAAGCGCTCGGGTAAGCAGACGTTACTTTTTTTTCTTCGAATTTATGAGAGTGAAAAAATACGTCTGCATAGCAGGCTACAACAAACCACACACGGAATAACATATCTACGTGTACCAACTGTATTTTCTACTCTATTTACGCGTAAAAAGCCACAGAGACTCGCAAAGTATCACGCGTGATTTACAACCGTTGAAAATAAGTTCGCGAAAATGATTTCGTTTTCACGAGTTGCCTAGTTCAATGTACAACGCACGGCACTATTGAAAATACCACTGTCCTTTAGATTGATTGTACTTCAGAGTGACACAGTACGCAATGTTGCTCGCTGTTGTTCTAGAGTACTTAAGAGAGTTTCTTTGCCTTGGAGTAGAGAGCGTCCACCACCATTCCCATCTCGTGTACGAGGTCGAGGGTATTTTCGTAAGTCTTATCGGGGCAAGCGTCGTCAAACACAACCAGGACACCAGACCCTTGGTCCAGAATGCCTGTGAAAACACCAGCTTGGTTTAGGTTCTATTACTTCCCCTGGGTCGTATTTCAAGCAGCACATTTGTCAGGAATGCCAACGAAGGATCAATCACGGTTTCTGGGAAACCCCCACCCCTCCCCCCACACTTCACCCTAACCTTTAATGGTTAATCATTAATAGAACGATGCATATCCAAGGAAGGGCGGGTGGGTAGTTTCCCAGCCTTTTATTTATACTGACTCAAACAACGCTGAGCATCCAATCAAGGTCCGGTACCAAGATCCAGGGGGTGGATGGTGGGAAAGGAGGTCACAATTTGGTTAATTGACAGGATTCCTGAGTAACAAAGGGTCATGTGACTGGGACTGTGGTCAGTCATTACTTTGTGTTAGGGTTCACGGCATGCTTCAGATACTTACCGTGTAGTTTCTTATCCAGAATCATCTGTGATAGCTTTTTCTCAACCACATTCTGCAAGATTGATAAAACGAGATTTACTTTGGGTTATTCTCACTCATTCTCGTGTAATAAAATTACCTTTAGTGCGATTTTTTCCCCTGGAAAACAATAACTTTCCTTCTCAGTGAGATAAAATAGGTTTGTTATCTTTTTGATGTCATTTATGGTTAACTTTTGGTTGTGAACAGATCTGTCAGGCGCTGCATACCAACTAGGTACGGGTAGAATAGACTACATTTTGTACATATCGCAACCCCACCGTTGCAGTGCACTCTGGGATGGATATCTCTGTTGCCATTGTTAAATCCAAGATGGCCGCCCAACAACAATAGAAAACTATCCATCCCAGAGCGCACTGCGACGGCGGGGTTGCGATAGTCTATGGAGTGATCCGCAGGGGTTTCAACAAAAGCCGGCTACTGCCGGAGCTCTGCCGGCTACTTGATATTGTACTGCTGGCTACTTTTCCTGTACCCTGGGTGCCAGAGGTTCTACTGCCCTCTCTAACCCAAAGTTTAGATCGACGAGAAGGCTGTACTCTGTAATATTCGTGCCGCTCAAGACACCTCGCTGACGGAAATTAAAAGCCGAAATACGGGGATAAAAAATTCAGATATTATCTCGGAACTATTCTGAGCTAGAGTCGAGTATTCGCGCTCATTACTTGTGTATAGCCGGAGTATGTTTTGGAGACCTTAAAAAATGCACAAACTTAGTACATAGGACTCAAAGAATTGTAAAACTCGTTTGATGCAGCGATTTTCAAGTGAATTGTGATCGCAGATTTAAACGCGTAAACGTGGCCTGATCAGACGTGATTTCCTCTCTTATAACTCTTTTAATATGGAGTCGTCCGTCTTTTCTTCTCCGATAAAGGCAGCACTAATTTTCTGTGAAGTAAGAATGGCTACCTGGTCTTGCATAGGCAAAGAAACTCTGGCACCCAGGGTACTTCTCCTGGGGATTGCCTTTCATACAGCAACGTTTAATGCCTCTGACGTCTACTTTCTAAACAATAACCTAGCCTGTGAGGGAGGGGGAACATTTGGGTACATTACCAGTGCAAGGTTGATTAACTTGGCTACGTGGTCAATCTGAAAACAGAATGAAACCATTGTCAGTGATTGGTTATAGAAGCTATGCAGCAACAAATGATAAATAACTGTAGCTTCACCTATAAGCACGCAAGCTTTCATGCAGTACAACAGCGTTGTTACCAGGGCCACTAAAACAACTAAACACATTGCAAAACGGCTGAAAAACAATGTTTGCTCTCAAGTGTTTGTTATGGATGCCTAAGTCTGTTTCTGTGTTTGTCTCCAGTAAATTGTACACTAGATGTCATTTATGCAACAATTTTCCTGTCGATAAAACTCATTTGAATTTCATGCGCGCCGCCATCTTGAATTTTATGACGTCACAGTGTTGCCTTATTGTCAGAAAACAATAGCTCTTTTGTTATGCGACACAGGGCAACACTGTGACGTCATGATATCCAAGATGGCGGCGCGCAGGAAATTCAAATGAGTTTTATCGAGAGGAAAATCGGTGCATAAATGACATCTAGTATACAATTTACTGGAGACAAACACAGAAACAGACTTAGGCATCCATAACAAACACTTGAGAGCACACAATGTTTTTCAGCCGAGGTTCCCTTTAAGCATTCTAAAATACAAATCCCAGCACAACCACGCGATTTTCTTCATTCAAAAGACTTCGACTTCAAAACTAGTCCACAAAATTTGCCTTATACCGGATCGCAGCTTACCGGTAATACAAGACTTACCACCTCACAATTAAGACTCACAGTCACTGCAAGTAAATCCAATGAATGTGTGTGTACTGTGGTTGGTTTACTGGTTCAAGAGTTATCCAGTTTCATCAATACCCAACATGGTAAACTAGTTATGTTTCGGCTCTACCTCGGTGTAACAACCTCACAAACTGCGTCACAAAACTCCCTTTGTTAACTATGAATAATTTGGGACTTAGAATATTTCCCGAGCACCCGAAGCGGCACTTATAAATTTTGACAAGGAATTGGGGAGCCTTGAAAAAAACGGAATCGAACCCAGGAAGATAAGATTTATAGAACGACTGACACAACCCTACCCTAACCGCTAGACCACGAGTGAATTCGCTTGGTGGCAATCGTTTTTTGTTTCACGTATTTATATCAACTAATGATGAGTAGCTGCATAAATTATAGTATAATATTCAATACACTATAATTACTCGGGCTGCCTGTGGCAGCGCCGAGTCTTAAAATGCAAGTCGTTATTATTATTACTCGGGCTGCCTGTGGCAGCGCCGAGTCTTAAAATGCAAGTCGTTATTTTATTTTTTGTTGGGTGTCGCAAAATGTCTGCGCATGCGTTAAAGGTCAAATTCCAACCAATCAGATTGCACTGTGCTGGTCACGCAAACAAAGGTTAGATTTCCTCAGGCGCGCTCAGATAAGAAAGCTCAAAGCTGTCAGACGAGGCGAGACAAGGAGATATCAATTTCAAATAGTCATTGTCAGAAATCTATTCCATCGTCGGTGGGCAATGATGCAATACAACCTAAATTTGGGTCAGGTCCATGTTTTACGACAGAATAACCAGAGTCTTTCTACTGGATTCGGAGAGCTCGAGACATTATACAAGTCTGCTAATATGGGGAAAACTGAAACAAAAAATGAACTTTGACGGCAGAAACCCTCATATTTGAGCCAAGCGGAATATTTACATGATCCGCTAAGATTTTTACAAATCTAATTAGTTAAGCAGATGTACGCAGTGTATGCCAACTGAAATGCTGTGCTCGTTTTGTGGTTACGGCTCAGTGGGGCGACTACACGAACAAGAAGCATGAACTGCCAGCAAAGAGAGAGGAATTGATCGGAGACGTTAAATTACGTTACTGTGAAGAGGATCAAAATTCAAGTTTTGTAGCTTGAGACTGTCTTCTGCCGTGACTCGTGAGAGAAATTGGAAAAGATCTAGCTTTTTATTCAGACACTGGCAAATTTATTGAAAGCTACGGGCTTACTTTATGAGATTATTATTCATTGTGGAATGAAAGGAAACAGGTTAGCTGAAAGTTAAGTTCGAGGTAGGCTTCGACTTTCATTCCGATTCAGTGCATATGTGCACGAAGGTGTCAGTTACGTAAGTACTGTAAGTAAACTCTTTGATTTGAATAAATTTCCTCTCAGTTTGTCTGTTAATGTACTTTTCCTTCTAATTATCGCTTTATTTAACATCTGATTTAGAGTATGCGTACCTCAGAATAAATTATTTGAAAGGTCAACTGAATTCTTGTGTCGATAAGCGCAAATGTTTTTTTGTGAAACAGTCTGTGTATATGAGAAGCGGCTTAATAGAAGAGCTTTCTCATTTATAGGAATTACAATTGTTTTTCTTGCTATGAAATTTATGTTTCATTTCACATTTATTCCTACAGTTTTAGCCGGACATTTCCCCGAGTTTTTGATCTATTTTCAATCAAATTCAAAGTCTGAATATGTCATTGTATTGCATTTATACACTTGAATTTGCCAGTATTCTGTTGTTCGAATCCTGCGTTATCATAGTCATGCCATAAAAGCGATTAATAGACCAGTCTGTTTTTTTGACGTTCTCACTGGCGAGTAAAGCACGACTTGATACTAAGAGGATTTCAAATGAAAGTGTATTTCATCTTCAATCTCATGTGGCCCGAGTGAAAGCCCAGATGGGCTCTTGTTATTTTTATTTCATGTCAGACGCGTTCTGCGCATGCGTTAAAGGTCAAATTCCAACCAATCAGATTGCACTGTGCTGGTCACGCAACAATCGCCAGGTTAATGTATTTACATAATTAAATACAGTAAATCAAGATGGACGACGGCGCGAGGAATTTTCGGTAATAAGTTCATGTCCTAGATACAACAATAGGTTAATTACGTTCTATTATGTTTCGGTCATAGAACGTCAGTAACATATTGGTGTATCTAGGACATGAACTTATTACCGAATTTTCTCTCAAATTTGGAGTCCCATCTCTCAAATGTAAGCAGTTTAATGTTTTATTTAAGTTCACTCGTGCGAAAGCCTTCCAACACTCCCAACAGGCTCAGGATATTTCAACTGGCGCTCTTGTTGGAGGTACGTTTCGTAGGTAATAAACACTCACTCGGCACATAATATGATGACCGAAGCAGTTATTCAACTCTCACGGTAAGCAAGATTCCTCTCACGGCCGAGATTTTGGTTCGAGAAATTAAAGGCTTCCAACAGTTCCCTTTATAGTTCTGTAATATAATGAGCAGACTGCAGTTTTGGGAAGGAGGGTAAAAGCTTTTAAATAGAGATAAACAAAACGGGCATTTCAGTTAATAATCTTTAGTCCAACAAATACCGATATGGACGCGATCAAAGAGCCGCAGGGTAGAAAGAATAGTAGAGAAATACAGTGATAGCTCCATCATAGGTGGACACGATACAACTTATAATATGGGACAAATATAGACATAAATTTGAGACACTCATCTATTAGTACTCTGAACCTGCAGAACAGCAGACTAAATTAGGACCGAATTCGTATTTTTTTCGATAAAAAAAAAGAATCAATGCCTTAAGCTGCTTCAGTAAGATTCCTAGTCATATCAGTAATGGTGACTATACCAAGCATTGTTGCTGGGGGAGATGTAAGAGTGAATCCGGCGCTCAAAGAGATATGTCTCGGAGCATCGTTCAGTACACCGCCAGTAGATCAGGTTTCTCATCTTTTCTCGGCCTTTTTGATCACTCACAGGAGAGATGTCAGCATTGGATAAATGTTTGTACAAGAGACCTTAAAAGCACAGAACAACGAGACTAGGTCTGGCAATGAAACGTAAGTGGCTATAAATTACTGAAACCCTGACTATGTATCCACCAGTAAACAATGAGAAGGAACTACTGTTCAACCATTAAGTTTACTTGAATTTATCAGTGGATTCTAAATAAATTTTGGAAGCAAAGCCTACATCTACAATGCTTTGATTTATTTTCTGAGCACAAATGAAGTTAATTTCTTTCGGAGCTGCAGGTATTAAATTTCAAAACTCGATAAATGCAAACAATAACATAATGGTTTGAAAGAGCACACCAACATAAGCAAGATTGCCGAATTTTAGGATGCTATCAGTTCATAGTTTTAATGTATATGCTCTTCCAGCCATAACAGCTTTGGTCTCCGATGAGTTTTATTGAAGATGATTGCACTCGGCATGCGGCTACATTCTTTTGTTTTTGCCTTAATACAGGAAAACCTGACCTTTGTAACTTTTCAATGTTTAGGTGAAGTCTTACAACGATATTGCATGGGAAAAGATGAGTTTGGGATACAGTTTAAATAGGACTTGACAGTCTATATAGTTAGCATGTCTCGTTGGTTGGCCAGCGAAGATGCAAAACTCGCTTGACAAGATCAACGTTTGTCGCTTTGTTTCAATCCTCTGTATTTCAGCCAAAGTTTAAGCTGTTCGACAGTATAATCATCAGGTTCCCTTTCAAAATATGGTCCAGGAAAGCAGTCATTTCTGGTAGAATAGACAGAGGACGAACTGAAGTGCTAGTCAATTCTTGTAAGTTGATACAAGAAAAGCGGTTTGTTTGTCTGAGTCTTGGCGGGGGGTCTAGACTTGTGACGTAATTACCGCGCTCTGCTATAAGCGTGCGTAACATGAACATGAATATTAAAGTAGAGGTCAACTTATTTAATTTACATACACGAGAAAAACAAAAATATTAAATTACATATAACTAGGGGAGCAGAGAATGAATGTCACCGCGCTACCAGCCACTCCTAAAGACTGCTAAATTCAGCTAATAATTCTTCCCTTCGGTTATTACTAGAGGATTTCAAATGAAAGTGTAATTTCATCTTCAATCTCATGTGGCCCGAGTGAAAGCCCAGATGGGCTCTTGTTGTAATACGACTACTCACCGAGCGCGCTAGGTTATGGTCTCTAGGGAATGGTTTTTACACCGAGGTAAACCCTATATTTCTTTTCTCAAGATCCTACTCAAATGATTGATTTCTTTAGTTCGTAATTGTTATCTTATTTGTTACTCACCTCCACCCTGGAAAATGGTTCGATAATTCTCAGAAGATTCTGTGACAGCAGATTGTCATAAAGAGCATCTACATGGGTCTGAAAAAAGAGAAATATAAACACTAATATTGATGTTCCGAGGGACATCGTCTCCAATAATAACACTTTATGCACAAATGGCAACTAGAATTACAAAAGTAATTTTCACTTAGGCCCTAAAACAATAGAAGCAAAAAAATCCAATGTGGACTCTTTAACTTCACAATACAATTAAAATATATTAACAAACTATTCTACAATCGGAGACATAATAGGATGAGACCTTAGCGTTCATTTGGAAAAAAGTCACACACTAACAAAATCGCGCATTTTACCAACTTCACCACCTTCCCCCTCGTCAATGTTGTTTCAGCGGGCAACCTTGAATGGGAGGAAGGGGTTTTTGACTCTGCTGCCTTTTGTTTTACATGGCTGTAGTCAAAATTCAGGAAAACGCTTATTTTTGGGGTCGGGAGTCTCATTATATAACCACCATATATAACCACCCCAGTGCATTCTCAGACAATAAGCCTATTACCATAGTTAATAGCTAGGAGTGTTTGGTAGGATATTTTGGGACTTATGGACCGCTCCAGGGAGGGGACTGTAAGTGGTTTAGTTACATTGTATAATTTAATAATAGGGGTACTTCGTTAGGATATTTTGTGACTTAGCATCTGTTCTGGGTAGGGCAGACAGTCCGGTTGGTTAGTTGTGATGGTTAGTTAGTAGGGGTATTTCGTGACATAAGGGTTAGTCAGCTGTTCTGAGGTGACTAAGTGATTTTGATGCACGAGTCAACTAATCATCTCAGTGCATTCTTAGGAAGATTAATGTGTTTATATTGGGCTTTCGTAATCAGCGCCTTGTACCTTCCCTAAGGAATTGGTAGCGTCAGTATTTAAACTTGTTTACTCGTTTTGCTCTTCACTTGACGCAACCAGTTTTCGCAGCCGTCATTTTCTGAGAGCTTATTTTCCCCGTTGTGTTGTAAATACGCATCATATGCTTCTTCGCTTTTTCCACATTAACGTTTCCTTGCTCAATAACTAGCACAATTTATACGATTATACAACGTTTTATTAGTACACTTGTCTCCAATAAACGGAACTGGACTAAAGAGAACAAGTTGCACCATAAATATGTTGTCGGTAAGTGGTCGGTAAGTGGTCGTTAAGTGTATATAAGGTCACATTTTTTTATCATTAATATCGATTCTGCTTCAAGTGAACAGTTGAATAGTAGAATATTTGTTGATTTGAGTGTTGCATCTATAAGTAAAAGAGGTTTCTATTTCCAATATGCTAATGATGTGACGTAAATAGGCCATTTTGACGATGTTGCGCACGCATTGAAAACAAAAGCATGTGGCCCGCCAAAAAAAACCAGAATACTCAATGTTGCATAACAATCTTTTGTTTTCTTGATTGCTTGTATATTGTTCTCAATGCGCGGGCAACATCGTCAAAATGGCCTACATGTATTTGATGTGAATTCGGGAATTTACTGTCGTTTCTTTTTCCTTCTGATTGAAACCGTGTTCTGATTTTGACAAAATATTTGGTAAAATCACTGATATAACCTTCAAATTTACAAAAGGTCATTTATCTCTACCAGTATGTTTTTGCATAATAAATGAAGACCGATTTTATGTCACCAGCTTGAATATATTCTAAATATAAACCTCTATAACCCATAGACGCAACACTCAAATCGATAAATATTCTACTATTCACTTGATGTAGAATCGATATTAATGATACAATTATTTGACCATATATATATATATATACACTTTAACGTTCCTGGGATGATGTTTATTCTATAAGACACTGGATGTTCAAGTTAATTCAGCGGTAATTCACCTGAACTGATGACTGTGGCACATCAAAGATAACCAACCTAACTATGAACTAATCATATTTTACCACCCCATGCATCCTCCCCAGAAACAAGCTTTAGTGGATCAAGTCCAGTGTTTAGCTTTAGTGGATCAAGTCCAGTGTTTAGCTTTAGTGGATCACGTCCAGTGTTTAGCTTCAGTGGATCACGTCCAGTGTTTAGCTTCAGTGGATCAAGTCCAGTGTTTAGCTTTAGTGGATCAAGTCCAGTGTTTAGCTTTAGTGGATCACGTCCAGTGTTTAGCTTCAGTGGATCAAGTCCAGTGTTTAGCTTTAGTAGATCAAGTCCAGTGTTTAACTTTAGTGGATCAAGTCCAGTGTTTATCTTTAGTGGATCAAGTCCAGTGTTTAGCTTTAGTAGATCAAGTCCAGTGTTTAACTTTAGTGGATCAAGTCCAATGTTTAGCTTTAGTGGATCAAGTTCAGTGTTTAGCTTTAGTGGATCAAGTCCAGTGTTTAGCTTTAGTAGATCAAGTCCAGTGTTTAGCTTTAGTGGATCATCACAAGTCCAGTGTTTAACTTTAGTTGATCAAGTCCAGTGTTTAACTTTAGTTGATAAAGTCCAGTGTTTAGCTTCACTGCTTATGAAAACCATCACTAGTTTTTTAAACAAAACAGTTTTTGACTAAATAATATGAACGTTTCCACTGGAAAGTTTAAAGAAAGCATCTGTACACAGCTATACATGTACTAACCCGTATGATTGGGTCATCTGTTAATTCTTTCTTGAATGTTGTCAAAGCCTAAAAGGAGAAGTTGTAAGTCAAACACAATTCATATTTAGAAAAAGTATTTGTCCAGTCTAATTGCCATTATGATATTGATATTTTAATCTTACTAATAATCTCTATATATAGTACCTGTTGGAACTGCGACAGTGATCTATTATGACTGGCATTCGCTATACTTTTCATTGAAATTAACTGCAAGAAACAAAACAAACACAGGAAACTATTGAACATATTTTGTATGATATGTAGTTGTACATGTAGGGGGAATCCTTGCAATGCATTCATCTACAATTATGGGAGCATACTTTACACTGCAATGAAGAAATCAAGTTTGTACATGATACTGTGTACAGTATTCATTTCTTCATGGCAGTGTACACGTATGCTCCCATTGTACATATAATATTATCACCAAAATATACAGCCTTTCAGACATTTAAAGTGTAGTGTGTAGTGTTTAGAGTAGTGTAGTGTTTAGTGTAGTGTACAAACTTCATTTCTTATGGCAGTATACATGTATGCTCCCATTGTACATGTAATATTATCACCAAAATGTCCAGCCTTTCAAACATTTAAAGTATAGTGGGTAGTGTAGTTTTTAGTGTAGTGTAGCATTTAGTGTAGTGTAGCATAGGAGTGTTTAGTGTAGTGTAGCATAGTGTTGAGTGTAGTGTAGTGTAGCATAGTGTTGAGTGTAGTGTAGCAGTGTAGTATTTAGTGTAGCAGTGTAGTATTTAGTATAGTGTAGCAGTGTTTAGTGTAGTGTTGTAGCGTAGCAGTGTTTAGTGTAGTGTAGTGTAGCATAGTGTTGAGTGTAGTGTAGCAGTGTAGTATTTAGTGTAGCATAGTGTTGAGTGTAGTGTAGCAGTGTAGTATTTAGTGTAGTGTAGCAGTTAGTATTTAGTGTAGTGTAGCAGTGTTTAGTGTAGTGTAGCAGTGTTGAGTGTAGTGTAGCAGTGTAGTATTTAGTGTAGTGTAGTATTTAGTGTAGTGTAGCAGTGTAGTATTTAGTGTAGTGTAGCAGTGTTTAGTGTAGTGTAGCATAGTGTTGAGTGTAGTGTAGCAGTTAGTATTTAGTGTAGTGTAGCAGTGTTTACTGTAGTGTAGCAGTGTTTAGTGTAGTGTAGCATAGTGTTGAGTGTAGTGTAGCAGTGTAGCAGTGTAGCAGTGTAGTATTTAGTGTAGTGTAGCTTAGTGTAGTGTACAAACTTGATATCTTCATGGCAGTGTAAAGTATGCTCCCATTGTACATGTACATTATAACATTATCACCAAAATATCCAGACTTTCGAACATTTAAAGTGTAGTGCATAGTGTATTGTAGCAGTGTGTAATATTTAGTGGTGTAGTGTAGTGTAGGATAGGGCAGTGTTTAGTGTAGCATAGTGTTTAGTGTAGTGTACAAACTTGATATATTCATGGCAGTGTACATGTATGCTCCCATTATACATGTACATTGTAACATCACCAAAATATCCAGACTTTCAAATATTTAAAGTGTAGTGTTAAATGTAGTGTTTACTGCAGTGTTTAGTGCAGTGTTTAGTGTAGCATAGTAGTAAGTGTCATGTAATGTTTAGTATACTGTAGTATAGCATAGTGTTTAGTTAAGTGTAGCATAGTGTAGTGATGAACAATAGTTTGGAGGAAAATACAATTGACACGTATGTACATGTATCTCACCTGTGGTCCAGAATACCTGAGGGCTAGTTTACGACTTATTATAGACTGTACATCATCAGGACTAGAAAACAATAAATAACAATACTGTGAATACAGTGGCTCACTTGAAAATGTATGTTAACCTAAATGTGCATGGGTTGTCACCTTTATCCCAACTTAGGAGCAAATCAAATCAATCTTTATTTCACACCTATTATTATATTTACAGTTCCTTGTTTGAAAAAAAAGGTAGCAAAATATGAAAAAGTCAACAACAAAGGTACAATATACATATTAAAGGTGTCTAGGGGCCAAATAAACAAAGGTTTTCTAGTTAGCCCCTAGCTTTGGCATACTAAGATCCCACAGTTTCTTATGATTTCTATATTATTTTGATGCATGTTGTAATCAAAGTTTATTAAAGTGGCTAAGTACAGCAACATAAATTATAGCCAAATTTATCCCACATCACTTGTGTGCTACATGCATATTATGCCATGAAAATCAAACTTAACACTGACAGTCAATCAATGATTTTATCATAGTCATTTATTATGAGTGTAAAGTTATAACCAAAATTATTTTAAAAGGTTTCTGTACTAATGTACATATCAACTGAAACCCCAACCCCCCCCCCCCCCCCCCCCCCCCCCCCCCCCCCCCCCCCCCCCGGACTAGGTGGAGATATGTGGGGGATATGATGGTGATTCACCAGTTTTTGTGGCCTCAAGGGTCGGGACTTTTACTTGATTTGCTTCAAATAGATGTACTTTCAAAGTTGGTGGGAGGGGTGGGGATTTGACTGGAGCCCAGTCAAGTACCGGTAAGATTTTAGCCGTTTTTCCCCAGTTTCTATACAAAAAAGCCATATAATTATATATATACCATGGAGAAATACAGTATTTTATTATTCAGCAACTGGACCATCAAAGTTCCAGCATGGCTTGCTCAAAAATTCCAGCTGTACTGTTTGTGCTGGACTCCAGATGAAGTAAGTGCAATGATTGCATGTGTCAATCCAGGATGCAAAGAGAGTGGTTCTGGACACTTTCAGCATGTTAGACTACAGGAGGGAGAGCAGCCCGAGGGGAAGTAAGTTCTGCCACACCTGCAAGCAAACTAGTTCAACAGTCTTTCAAATACCCATCCACACTAGCCTGTGAACAGGCCCGTTTGCAGGCTACAGGTACATCCACATCAGTATTTTGTTTGTGCTTCATTAAACATGAGAACTTTCAACAATCAAGCCACTGATAGCATATTCCTTTAGTAGTTTTTGTGCTATGAAAACACTTTAGACAAGAAAGAAAATTGTTGTAGAAGTGGGTTTTGGTCCTATTTGACTGCATAAAGTGCCCAAGGGGGGTGGTAGTTTTCTTACTTTGGGACAAATCAAATCCCCTCCTATTCTAAGGGGGGAGGGGAGGGGGGGGGGGGGGGGGGGGGGGGGGGGGGGTTGGAGTTTCAATCGATAAGAGCATAACCTGTTCAGCATAATCTTGCAGAGTAACATGTATTTCAGGGCTGATATGGCCTTGGGATTGTCAATAGAATCAAATCCCTATAAACAGAGGAAAAAGATAACATTTTCATTAGCTTTTCAGTCATGTTGATTGTATCAGAGATCTCAGATTAGAAAACATCACTGAAATAAACATATTTCAAAATATTGTTTACTGGAACTTCTGCCTAGTGCCATAAGTCAGTACAAACTCAATTCCTACCAGCTGACGATAACATTACAATTACCTCAAAAGCTTCATAGAAGTATGAAAAAGCTGTTTTGAAGTCTTTTTCCTCTGCATGAAGAATGCCTGATTGTAAGTCAAGCGAGGCTTGAAGTTTGGGTGGGCAGTAGATGCCATTGCCAGTTGTCCTGGCTGACGTTAAGGCCGCCCTGGTAGGAATTACATAAAACAAGCAACAAATAATTAATTATGTAAAGATTTTGGGGGAACTAGAGGAACTGGTGGAAAAGTAAAAAAGGTACATGTACTGTAATCTATTTTAAGAACCACACATGAACCATGGTTCGCATATTAAGATATTACAATGGGTGACCAGTTCCTGTTATAAGTAAAAACTAGTGTTGATCTGCATCAGCAGGGAAGATAAACACTGGTATGATCAACTAAAAGTCAATTAAGGTAATGATGCTAACCACCGTGGGAGCGAGTAGCATCTGACGTTTCAAGAGCTCGCCCTTCTAGCACTAGCCCCTCTTTTGCTCTGACAAAGGGCTAGTGCTCAAAACATCAGCTGCTACTCGCTCCCCACAGTGGTTAGCATACCTTCATTGACTTTTAGTTGATCATACCCATATTAAGATGTTAGGTTACCTTTTATGTCAATACCAACATAATTAGTTTCAATGGCAGTGTAGCCTTTTATAAAGAGTATAATATTCTTTATTGAGTATTAACCAAAAAGCTTTTACTCCTTGTTGCTCTACACATGTATCATTAATCATTGTTTTCAATTATTAGTACCTTGATTTGGGTATATTAGAGAGTGGTGGTACACCTTACTCTCCAGTAACTGAACTTCAACCAACAGCACTTTGTCATCCAATTTCTTAAGTTCTTTCAGCAGTATAGCGCCTATAAAGTATCAGAAACAAAGACACAAATAATAATTATCATTCAAAACTATTTTGATATGGCTCACTTTTAATTTATTCATTTGTATTTTGAGCTCTGAAATGTAAATAAAACAGTGAACTGGCTCCTTTGTTATTGTTTGACACATGTGTCCTGTGGCTGTGAATGATAAAACAATTATTTTTGTGGGAGGATTTAGATGGATGACCAAAACAAAATCTGATGATTTGCACTACAGTAGACGTCTTAATGACATCAGGATTACGTCACATATCCATTTATAATAGGTTTCTCAATGTTTTGAACTACCTTTAACGTCAGTAAATTATATATTTTCGAATTCCCATCATGTTGACAACAAAGTAATCGAAAACCCGAGTTCAATATTATTGGGTAAGAGGGAGAAAAGTTATTAAATTGTGACTTTTGTACATTTTCCCACCAAAATTTGGCAGAAAATAATATACAATATAGAACCATTTTCAAAATAACTTCTTCATTCATCTTTTAGAGTTTTGAATATCTGTTCATAACAATCTAGCAATTTAAAGATTAAATCGGTACCCACAATCGTGTTTTTAGAATTTCAGTTTTTGAGAGGAAATGTTTTAAAATTCACAGTGAAATAGAGGATGTCACTACGACGTCATAAAAATTATATTTTTGAAAATGTCTTTTAAAAATAAATATTTAAGTTGTTTTTTTTTACAAGGAAATGTACTTATTGTACACTGAATAGCTACAATACAGTCTTTTTGTTTCTTCAATGTAGAAAGCATGATAGATGTCAGCCCCATGACGTCAGAAAATGTGACATCACAGAAAACTTAAGTTCTTAATAACTCAGCATATTAATTTATATTTATCGTAGACTTTAAAATTGTGGCAAGCAAAAACACATTTATGTTGCTGTGATAACATGCTTTATTTCAAATGTCTAGGTCATGGAGATATGACGTTACAATAACATCAATATACAAACCTGATTGATCCTAAAGACATAATTTCATTTTAATATTAACCTAAGAATATGTTGTTAAATTTGATATTGAATTAAACAAAATGTGCTAGTTGATATACAGTTGTATGGTCATTTATGCCTTCTGTGTTAGGACTTTGATCCTTGTTACATATATTAATATTCAAGCTTCATGCACATACAAAATCCAAGCAGGTGATTTGCTAATGAAGTGCTTTATTGGTGATCATGACCACAGCAACTTTTAATATTCCAATTGAGCACACAGCATTAGACTTTTTGTTTGTGCTTTATTGACAAATACAGGCATTTCCTGACTCAGTATGATCAACTCAAAATTATTTCATACTTCATTCGACCTTTTGCCTCAAAGTGATTAAGTGCCAGTATTTGTCATTATAATAGAAATAACTATGGGATCATCCTAAGAATGTGCAATTTCAATGGATGCTCAGTGTGCTTGATTTTCTTATAAATGCACACTCGAGAAAAATCAAAACAAAACATACAGGTGATTGTTATCCATATTAAACTTGCAAAAAAACAGAGATAATTTCATAGACTGGAAAGACAAAGTTTGAAGTTGAGAAAAGTAGTGTCCACATTTTAATACAGTGTTACTTATCGAAAGTTTGATATAAAAATTGATTGAAAATTAAGAAACAGCACAGCAATGGTGAACTCATGGATGTACAGTGTATTTTAGTGTGTTATCAAGGGCAAACATGTGGAAGTGAACAACGAACAATGCTAATTCTATAGCTGCATCCCCACCTATCCACAACCCAGCCATTGAAAATGCAGAAATCCTGAAAACACACTTTTTAACAGTGGGCAAAAATCTGGCAGTTCAACTACCATCGTTCCACAAAAACACTTACACCAATTAAAGTAATGAGTCATGTTTCAAATGTTAACAATATAGTGTGATTTCAGTATCACAGAAAAAAACGTTAACTTGATAAGGAACCTGAACCCCAGCAAAGCTATGGGGCTATAATACAGCACCTAAACTGCTAAAACTAGTGGACACAGCCATTGCTCCTTCACTCACTACACTGTGTTCTGCATCTGCAGAACAACATGCCGTGCCAAGTATGTGGAAAGTAGCAAAAATCTGTCCTGCGTTTAAAAAGGATATGTGACCGATGACGTTATTGTTATGTCATCACCACTAAGTGATTAATAGGGACCCACAACCATGTCTGTCCGAGTTTGAGCCAACTGCCATTATTTTCTAATGTTAAGTGAGTTAGCATCCCGAACATGCACATGCACCAGGAGTTCTCATATTCCTAACATCGTAAAAGTATATTGACAGCTAACATACATCTTCGGAAAGCTACAACATTTGGAAATGAAAATCCACCTAACCCCAATAACTTGTTCCTGCATGTGCATGCATCCACGAGTTAAAACTAATAATCCAAACACAGGGAAAATTGCTAAATAGAGGATTCTTTCACTTTTGAACTACACCCTAAATCTCTCTTAAATGCCTCTATTAACAAGACACTCTGGATGGCTTGCTAGCTGGTATGGCATTGGTAAGTGGTATCCAAGCACGTGATCGCATGACCAGGTCCTGCAAAGAGCCTATTTGCAGCCTATAAATTCCTGCATGGACCTTAAGCTTCCACAAACTTCTGGTCTTAAAGAAAATGAAGAAGCCACAAATTTAAAATGTATTACTATAATAAACATCTTATTAACCTTGTTTGCTCAGTCTGTACCATAAGTTATGGATCCTCATTTCCCCCATTTTCATGGCCTGTGCACTTAATAATTGGGACATACATGTAAAAAAAGGGGAAAACTTGGTCCATAACTTAGGTTACATACCTCACGCTCGGTTAATAAGGGATGGGCCATTTGAAAATTGGGGCAAGCCGAAATTGGGGCAAGCGGAATTTGTACAGAAAAAAAATTGAAGCCAAAATCACCCAGAAAAAAGGGCCGATGCCAGAAAAAAAATTATTGCAGCAATAGCAGTCCTAAAAAATATACCAAACTCATTAATAATTTATTATCAAAAACAAAGGAAATCAATGAACGATTAGAGATCTGTAAATCTGATATAGATTTCGTCCTGATTTACATTTACATTTTCTCAGCCAAAATAAGTTGTATCACCAAAATAACTGAAAAACATGACTCCAGATAAGCCATATACAGAATTTAGTGTCCATGCTTTATCGGATTTACTCGAGTTTGTAAATCCGATAAAGCATTGCTGCTCATTCTGTATCTATTACGTGGGATATACAATGCTGCAGTTAGCACAAATGTTATATAAGTCCCTAATGCTAGGAGTACTCTTTTGTTTGTATAGGGTGTCACTTACCAGTCTTTAAAGCTTCTGTATACTGATTGGTATCTAAGTATAGTCCAACAAGTCTTGCCTGGGGACACAAGCCAAATACACATACATGTTAACAAATAGTATTACAAATTGTGTCTTTCTTACTTAGTTTAGTTGTCTGTATGTACCAAACATTTAACCTCTCCATATATAAAACAAAAACAAAAAAAATGGCCATTTCATTATTATACATGATTGACATACATGTATATATAGACCATACCTCAAGTGCTTGTCTTAGAAATATCCTTTTTTCCTGTTTTGCCCATTCTATACATTCTTTACAGAGGTCAACCTAATATAGACACAAAACAAGAGTCACAACAACCTGTGTTTTCAACTGAGATATAAATACAAGAGGTATGTATTATTAAGTTTAGTTAAGCCCTGACTCAACTTCTACATGTATATTGTATATACACATGTACATGTACATGTAGCTGTGATTTTTCCAGACCTATATGTCCATGTAAAACAAGCTGTTTCCCTACTAAAGGACAGTCAAGATGCAAACTTCTTCATGCACAAAAATGATATTGCTGAACTCACTAAGCAATTGCCGAGAATGAAGAACAATAATTGGTGTTAATTGTTTTACAAATCGTTGTAAATAAAACTTACAGTACAGTTCTGTCACGTACATGTAATTGCTGATTTGCAGCAATATCTGGGTATTACATGGGTATTACATGTACATGAATAAAAATGTGACAGTGGGTCCCCCCCTCAGCAGTTCCTGCAGGGTTTTCTCATAAGTACATGTATTTAAAAGTTAAAGTTGGTTAAAGCACCAACAACACAACCTACATTTGTAGTAGGTTTAACACGGTAAAACATCACCAACTGTAGAGTCTGCATTTCCATTCAAGTATTTTTTGAGGTGTGTTAAAGCAGAAACACAAATTAAGAAAAAAACAATGAAATCCCCGACATCTGACTCTTCTACACTGTCGATCACCCCATATTACTGGACCATCTGTATTCTGATTTTGGCATCTCAGGACAAGTACTTTCCTGGTTTAAGTCTTATTTACATATTAATAGACACCAATACATATCTATCCAAGGGGGGACATCCAGGAAGTTTAAAATTAAGTACGGTGTTCCACAAGGTTCATGCCTTGGCCCCCTCCTGTTTGTTATCTATGCAAGCGAGCTGTTTACTATTCTGGAACGTCATCTACCAGACGTTCACGCATATGCTGATGATACACAGCTGTATATTTCATTCATGTCAAGCAATCTGCTGCTTTGAGGCCATGCAAAACTGCATCACAGACATCAGGAAGTGGATACTAGCAGATAGGCTAAAACTAAACGATGACAAAACAGAGTTTGTTATCATCGGGACAAGACAGCAGCTGCCAAAAGTGAACGTTGACTCACTGCGCGTCGGAGATGTAACCACAGCACCCTCTAGTGAGGCAAAAAACCTTGGCTGTTGGTTCGATGCGCAGCTGAAAATGGACACCCACATTAACAAGACTTGCAAAGCAGTTTTGACACTGTGCGAATCTTAATTAACGCCTGGGTGACTAGTCGACTAGACTATTGTAATAGCCTTCTCTATGGCCTGCCAGCCAATCAGCTGCACAAACTTCTGCGTGTGCAGAATGCTGTGGCAAGACTCATCTGTAATATAAGTCAGTTCGATCACATTACTCTCATTTTATATAAACTACACTGGCTACCCGTTAAACATAGAATTGATTTTAAAATCTTACTTATTACCTACAAAGCTATAAATGGACTCGTTCCGGCATACATGTACATAACTGAACTTATCAAATGTAAGACTACTTCAAGATATAATTTTAGATTGTCTAAATCTTGAACTTCTGCTAGAGCGACCAAGAATGAGAACATTGATCACATTGGGTGACCGCTCTTTTGTGGTAGCGGCACCCATACTGTGGAATGTCCTGCCCGCTAAAATTCGTAATGCTTCTAGTGTTACAGCTTTTAAGAAGTTGCTAAAAACCTATCTTTTTGGCAAAGCATATCAACTATAGTCTTAACATCATCGTATTACCATTGTTATGCAACACGTCAATATTTATATACTGTATATATTCAATTTTTTATTAGCATATATGATAGATTTAGACATACTATACATAAAACTTAGTTAGGATTAGTACGTAAGCCTATAGGAATTTGTAATGCCAATCCTTGTTTCAGGGCGTTGTCCCGGATATACTAAAAATCTCTAGGATAACACCCGTTGACAAAGGTGGGGAAACTATTGACCCCACCAACTACCATCCGATCTCAACCTTATCAACCCTCACCCAAATATTCGAAAAACTGATACATAAACAACTTTTAAATTACATTGAAAAACAAGACATTCTTTTTCAATTTCAATTTGGTTTCCGAAAAGGTCGCTCAACTGCTCAAGCTATAATAGAAATTACGGACAGCCTTAGAAAAGCAATAGATAGTAACTTGTATACCTGTGGTGTTTTTTTAGACTTTTCCAAAGCCTTCGACACTGTGAATCATGGTATATTGCTTAAAAAGTTAGAAAGTTATGGAATTCGAGGGCTCCCTTTAAAATGGTTTGATAGCTACCTCTCAAATAGAAAACAATATGTTTCATTGGGAGATGTTGAGTCTCCAAAGCAAACAATGATATGTGGAATTCCGCAAAGAAGTACGCTAGGCCCCCTGTTATTTTTAATTTATATAAACGACTTACCAAACTGTTTTGAAAAGTTAAATTTCAAAATTTTTGCTGATGACACAAATGTGTTTGTTTCTGCAAGTAACTTGAAAACTCTGGAGAATTTAATGAACTCTGAACTAACTAAGGTCAAGGAATGGTGTGATATTAATAAGTTAACTATAAATATGTCAAAAACAAATTTTATGATTGTTAAGTCTGCAAGAAAAAAGGATACGCCCATTGACATACAAATCAGGAGCAAAGATGGATCGTGCCACTCTTTGGATCGAAAGAAATGTATTAAATATTTAGGAGTAATGATTGATGACTCGATATCCTGGAAGTATCATATTTCGTACATCTGCTCGCGAATATCTCTAAATACTGGAATTCTATCCAAATTAAGGCACTATCTTTCTATCCTACAACTTAAACAAATTTACTATAACTTAATCTATCCGTATATATCTTATGCCATCTTAGCATGGGGTAGCGCCTACAAATCTCATATTCAAAAAGTTCAAGTTAAACAAAATAATGTAGCTAGATTAATATTCTTTGCAATTCCCCATGGAAAAGATACGGAAAGCGCTCAACCCTTGCTACATGTAAATCTATTAGATATTCTTACAGTATAATTATAATGTCTACCGCTTACATGCTTTAAAATTTACATATCTATGGCACAAAGGACTGTTACCAAGCATGTTTACTATAATACCAGATACGCAGCCAAACAAAACCTCTATAAATCAGAAGTAAGAACAAATACAGGCAAACAAATGATCTCTTTTATGGCAATTGATCTTTGGAAAGACCTCCCGACTAACATGAAGGATTTAAGTGCATTCGCCTTTTCAAAACAACTGAAACGTTACATACTGTCAGAGCAACACTCATAATTTCTATATATCATTATTCTCTCTCTAATTCTCTAAAAAAAATGTTAACTCTTAAACTCCTTTTTTTTCTCTACCTGTTATAAACACTTAACTAAATATGGCTGGGGGCTAACTAAAAAACCCAGCGGTTAACTTAGCCCTCAGGCTCACACATTTCTTATTATTTATTATATTACTCTTAGTCTATCTCCATTCTCTGTCTGTATTTTATAATTATTGTATAAAAAAAAAGATGAGCAAAAAATAAATTGAATTGAATTGAATGCGCATGTGAGCATCTTCCAATGGAACATGTGCAATATAATTGAAGGGCTGTGACAGTGCAAAAAGGGCGTAAGTGATTCTTGATCACTTTCTAAATTCTCCCTTAGAAAACAACGAAATTGAAGGAGAATTTAGAATGTGATCAAGAGTCACTTATGCCCTTTTTGCACACAGCCCTTCAATTATTAAATTTATCATTATAATTTATCAAGTTGTATCAACTCTGAACCAGTTCCCATGTCCATTAGAGTCACCTAGAGTTAAATACAGTACAGCCTGGATGTACATGTATGTTAACATTTACACACGTGTAATTTACTACACGCATTTGAGTGTATTACACGCGTGCAGTACACTTGTGTATTACACGCAAAATGCATGTAGTTTTCATTTGTTATACAGTTATTGTCAAAAATCAATTCGGCATGAAATTGTTTGTAACCTGCAACTCCAGCGGCATCTCTAGATCTTCGAGCGGTTTAAATTACCAAAGTTTTCCACCAAAACGTAATAAATTATGCTGAAGGAAACTTTTGAGCATATGCTCTGCATTCACTCTGCAAATTCACGTAATAAACGTTCAAACGACTTGCCCTACATGTAAATGTTCAAACGACTTGCCCTTACGTTCGAACAATTCAACATCACAAAACTGCAAAAGTTTGATGTTGTTCGTGTGATCTCATGCTAATTAACAGACAACAAATTAAAACTGAATGGACTCAAACCATTTTTCGCACCAGGTGGAAACTGTTCAGATATGTAAATGAAGTAAAAACTTTCAAAACGTTTGATTCTGTAAGCATCTCGATTTCTGAAAGAAAATTTTATCTGACTGTAGAGAATATTTGGTGCGATCTCAAAGCAAAACAACACGGAGTCATTGATTATTCAAATCAGTTCGCAGAAAATGTCACACTTCTGTGTAACGGAATTCAAGATTCGGACCTCATTACATTTGAAAACGGATCCACATTAAATAAAAAGAACTCCAGAATGTTCTGTTTAGTAGATGTTATCATTTGCCAGCAAAGTTGAGAAGCTTTGTGGTGATTTAAACTACGATGCATTAAAATCACACTCACCACGAAGTTCGCAGCACTCTTGTTGTGTGAAAAACCAGACAATCAGTCTTCACAGCTGAAAGCAGATGTCAACAGAGAATCTTTGTATCTCCAAAAAGGTTGCTGTGTCAAACAACGGCGCTGTTGAAGTGTGAACCAGAGACGAAGAATAAAACGTTGCTGTGTATTTAAGCGAGCTGAGGCCGAGAAGTTAAAGCATTTTTAATGGCGGTGTATCGTGCCCACACACAGTCTGAAAAGTGTGAAATGAATTTGGCTAGCATTTAGCGTTTATGATATGACTAAATATAAAAACACCGACTTAGCATTTACAATGTATAGCGCTTCGGTTCCTTGCTACAAACTTATTTTTGAAAAACATGTAGGAAGAATTGTCGTAAATCTTTGCCAAAGTTTTTAGCTGAGGATTTTACACTTTAGTCCAATATTAATATGGCTAAGTGTCGAAAACTTTCATTCGCGAACCGGTATTGTTGAACTATGTATTTATCAGCAGTTATTCTCTGGAGTTCAACGAGTTAATGAGGCACCGAAGTGCGTGTAGTTCCGTGCATGTAGTACACAAAAGTGTGTGTAATTACACTCAGTTCATGTAATTACGTTGAGTGTAGTACACACGCGGAATTCTGCGCGCGTTACACACAAAATGTGTTAACATATATTCAGGTTGTACTGTAAGTGTGTTGCATCAACTCTAACTTATTTATTCCGATCTTCATTTGACTGGGCAGAGGATACCGGTAGTCAATGACAGTTGAAGCAAACTTCTCATCCAGCTATTATCCCTCGATTCCTATCAATTGATCTTTACCTCACAATAGATGTAGGCAGATATGATTACAGCAGTTGCAGTGTACATGTATCAATATACTGTACCTCCAATCCTGTTGAAGCTTCCATATCCAGGAAGAGATCCACAAGAGTTCTGACCAATTTGGCTGCTTTGGCCTTGGATACCAGATGTAGAAATGGTCTTATAAACTTGATGAGCCCTCCAAGTTCTGAAAGCCAAAACATCATACACTCATAATTGTCATCTGTTGTTTGGTGACTTACATGTAGCTCTAAACACCCAAAATTATTGAGCAATTGGTTACCTTTAGGGTTACTTAAATGTTGGGCTAGGGTTTGGATTAGTTTGCAGGACCAGGAGTGGGGTGTCAACAAGACTGAATTGCTGGTTCTGTCTGGTGTTCATTCTCCCCATCCACCTCTTGAGTGTGTCAATGTTGGTGATGAAAGAATAACTCCATCTACTGATGCTAAGAATATCGGTGTTGTATTTGATGAAGTGATGTCTATGGACAAGCATATAACTGCTATATGCAAATCTTTATTTTTCCACCTCCATAACATTAGCAAGATTCACCCATATTTAAGCTTTAAATCTTGTGAAACTCTAATTTATGCTCTATAGTTACTTCCAAGTTAGAATTTTGTAATTCTCTTTTATTTGGTCTTCCTAAGTCGAGTACTATACAGAGACACCAATATGTACAAAATGCTGCTGCTAGAGCTGTTAGATTAGGTCGCAAACATGAATGCATTACACCTTTTTTAGCGTATTTACTTTAAGATTTTACTAATTACTTTCAAGGCTTTACATGATCAGGCCCCGGCTTATTTAAGGCAACTGTTGCAATCATATTGTCCCACCCGTAGGTTATGCTCTTTGTCCAATTACTTATTAGTTTAACCAGTTACTAGACTTAAAACGTATAGCGACAGGGCATTTTTAGTGGTTGCGCTGGCCCTATGGAACTCTCTTCCATTGGATATTAAATGCAGTGAGTCAGTTGAATTTTTTACGAATAGACCTGGCTTTTTAAACAGGCCTTTAATTTATAGATTATCCTTGTTACAGTCCCGCTCAAAACCTTTGCAACCATCAGTGCCACCAGTGCCGCTATTTTTTTAGTGGCTGGGCATTAGTGGTTTGGTGGCACTAACATTAAAAACTGGTGGCTAGCCGTCGACGCCACTAGATGTTTGGTGGCTAGCCGTCGACGGCTCAAGACATTTGGCAGCTTGCTGTTATAGTCAGTGCTCGATTGAAAAAGTTTTCACTGCACTGCACTGTACTGTGAGTGAATGTAAACAAACTGAAGTCGAAAATTAGCATACAATATTAACCGTAATTGCAGTCGCATCATGTCTGACAGGATCAAAGACATTTTTTGGGAACTTCACAGATTTTCCCTGGAATAACTAAAGAAAATCACTTCAAAACCGTTCAGTAAAACTCGAACAGCTATTAAACTTACTAAACTTTATTCCTGTTTCATTCTTCACATGTTGCTTTAAACCGCTTTCCGAGCAGACATTGTCTGGTTTTTGACACAACAACACTGGAGTGCCACGCCGTGAACTTCGCGGGAAGTGTGACTGTAGTTTAATTCACCACACAACTACATGTACATGTACATGGACTCAACCTTTATGGAAAATGAAAAAGATGTCCAATAAAATATTATGGAGTTCTTTTATTAATGTGGATCCATTTTTCAAAGGTCTCAAGAATTCTACGACACGGCGGGAAGCGTGACATTTTCCACGAACTGATTTGAATAATCATTGAATTTATAGGTCGTCAGTGTTTGTTTTGCTTTGAAATCGCCTGGATTGCACCATACATTTTCTACCTTCAGAATAAAATGTTTTGTAAGTTTTATTTCATTTTCAGTTTCGTGTCTAAACAGTTTCACCTGATGCCGGAAATGCTTTGAGTCATTTCCAATTTGTTGTCATTCCACAAATGAATGTTAATTGCCATGACATCACACTGTATCAAATCTGCTGGAGTTTTTAACTTCACCACTTGGTGATGAGTTAATAAAATACCCCACCTGGTAAAATTAGTTGAACTTCAGTGAACTTCTACATTCAGTGCCGCACGCTGTGACTCGTGAGAGTCGATGAACTTATACGGCTGACTAGTAGACGAATACTTCTTCCTTCAGTACTGCCACGTAAACCAATGAACTGACCAATAAAACAAACGTTTCAATAGAAATTTCTAAAAACTCGGCCTAGACGAACATTTCAAAATAATTAAACTTTTCAAAATAATTAAACTTCTCAAAATGAAAAACACTTCAAGTCAGCGCATAAAAAGGCTTCAAAATTAACTTCTTGAAACGTCGGCAGCTCAACGATTTGGTGACTAGCCTGGTGGCACTAACGGTAAAAGTTAGTGGCACTAACAGCGCTAAAAGCTGTTAGCGCCGTTTGGCGTTTAGTGGTGGTTGCAACGTTTTCGAGCGGGACTGTATATAAATTCTTAGCATAATTTTTTTTTTATATATTTAACAAATCGCACACATTTTCCCATTGTCTGTACTCGTACATGTATTGATCATAGAAATGACGTCATAAAATGTTCAAAACTCAAGTGAAACAACAACGAGCGCAGCAAGTCGTTTCACTGCAAAGTTTTGGATATTTTATGGCGTCATTTCTATGATCAATACATGTACATGTACGAGTACAGACAATGGAAAATGTATGGGATTTGTTTTTTACAACGACGAAGCACTTAGCTTCAAATGAGTGCGTAATAAACTGCTTTCGAGTCGAAAAAGGCCATTGAAAGTCCAAACGTAAACACTTCTAATTACCAGCGCCAAGAAAGCTTTCTTTGACAAATGGCATTTGGTTCACCAATTAACTTATCTCATTGATGGAATGCTTGTGAAATCCTTTCTTGTTTTTCTTCTGGATCAGAAAAGTCAAGACTTCTGAGCTCTGAGAGAACCCAAAGTCTGAACCACAAATTCGCCGAAAGTTTCTCCACTCAAGAGAAAACTCACATTTTGCCAAATGGCACACTACAAAGATGTTTGACTCACCAATTAACTTCCCCTAGTAATGAATTGCTTGTGAAATTCTCATTTTCTTGTTTTTGGAAGCGAAGTTAACAGCCATTTGAATTCACAAACCTCGCTGTGAAAGTACTTTGCAAAGCTACCACGGCTTGCGAGTGATGTCATTTTCATTGTCCGTACTTAAATTGTATATAGCGGAGAGCCAATCAGAAAGTGAGAAAATTGGATGTTGTTGTAAAATAGTATATATAATACTAGCAGGTACCCATGGAACATACATGAAATCAACAAAATTAATATATTATTATTAGTAACATAGACAGAGTCTAGCCAGCTGACCTACTCCTGACACAATGCAATGGCACCAGTTGTGTACTGGGGATTTTTAGTGTGTTATTTTAAAAGTTGTATTTTGATTTAAAAAAACAATAGTACATGTATCTTACGGATCTCAGTTAATTTCTCAAACCGATGAACACAATTACTGTATTTACCCGTGTATAAGCCGCACCTTTTCACCCAAAATTTTAGTTCAAAATCGGGGGTGCGGCTTATCTACGGGAACACCTGGAAAGGAGACCCAACATTAACATATATTTACATACATGTATCATGAACCTGAATGAAGCTTTTATTATGCGATGGTGCGTATATTACAATCAGGTTCAAATCGCATCCGATCGTATAATATAGCAATTTAAGCATAATCATTGGAAAAAAACACGCACTTTCAAAGAGTTAAAGCAAAAACTCTTCTAAGACCCACCTTAGACCTAATATATTAGAATTTCGTGAATATTTAAACGTGATTAAGCTTATTTACCTTCCAAAACAGGCTGATTCGCAGCGGTTGTCAAAGCATGCATCTAAACAACCAGGCCTTCTTCGCAATTTTACACGTGGGAGATTGGCACTAGTTAATGAAAATCCAAGATGGCGGACCTGACGTACCTACTCGTGCAAGTATTGTTTCGCCAGAAAACCTTTCTTGCTCTAGCGATTAAAGGAAAGCGGTTCCTTGGAATTGTTGTTAGTTAATTGGGGAATAAATGCGGAAGAATTCTGGAGTGATTTAAAGACTGCAGGTTAAAATATACACAAGAAATGACAAGGCAAGTTGAACCATATTCGATCGAATTAAAGTTGTGATTATTTATTTACGACAATCTGATTAAGTTTTGCCTCAAGTACGAGTGTTTATGAACTCCAACAAAAGATTATTCTTTTTTTTAAGAAGTTTGGCATCAAATACAAGCGTTTATGAACTCGGACAAAAGATTTTCTAATTATTTTTTGTATTTTTCAAAAAAAGTTTTTTTCCTAAATTCAAGCTTCAAAACTTGGGGTGCGGCTTATCTACGAGTGCGGCTTATACACGGGTAAATACGGTATACCTATTGTCGAAAAAGTGTCAAAACTGATGGTCACAGGCAGCTTGAGTCATGGATTCATGTGCCGAAAACAAATATGGTCACTGGAAGAGCATTGATCGAAGCAGGAAAACGGAATAAAAACAATAATCAAAGCCAAGTTATTTGAAGGTCTGGTTGTAGTGAGTTTATGGTCTGAAGAGTCTACGATAGTTGGATGAGGAAACAGTTGGTTTTATATCTAACACAGGAAACTACAGAGAACAGACATAGACAAAATGTTGCTCTTCAACACACCATAGAATTGTAAGATAAAAAATGAACAGCCTTTTCTTCAGACAACATTTCTAACTGTGTTTAATACCTGGTCTTACTTCGTTCGGTCGTTTGACTTCGGCCACTTCGCCTGCCGATAGGTTTTCCCAAAAACATTCCAGTAAACTCGATGGTTTGCTCGCCTAGGTGTTCCCTAAAACAGATTCCCGATCCCATAAACTTGATGGCTTGCTCGCTCAGGTTTTCCCTAAAACAGATTCCTGTAAACTCGATGGCTTGCTCGCCCAACTAAGTGTAGAACTTGAGAAAATTTGTTTCTTTTTAACATTATTTCCTCAAATGCAACCAAGACCAAGACAGAGAGCAACTTTTCGCATGATTCGTCGTCTTCGCTGGGATATCTGTGGCCATCACTTTTTGGCTCCATTTTCAGGTGCATCCATATTAGGGAAAAATGGAGATGGCGATGGGAGAGGAAGTAGAGGGGAGGGGTGGGTTGCAAAAACATTTTGTAGGGGAGGGGTGGGTGAATTTATTTTATTTTTAAATCCCCCCCCCCCCCCCCCAATAAAACTAAACTTCTTCTTATGAATTCAAAAAAATCCATTTTAGTTGTTTGAAAAATAACCTGAAATGAGAAACAACCTAGGTTGTTTGAAAAACAACCTACAACATATACCCCGGGCACAGTCTGACAGAACAACAGTACCTTCAGCATTTCCTCGTCTTGAGAGCAGGGAGGCGAGATTTAATATCGCTTGCTCTTTCATTTTAACTCCATCTTCGTCTTCAGAAGGAATGTTTCGCTTAACTGTCAACGAAAACCACACATTACTATAAGAAAAACTGAATGAAACTGGCACATGGCTCGAAATCGATAAAAAAGGATACTGAAGATGACTGATGCAAATATCAATACAAAGATGTACCTCACATTAAAGTATGTAAGTTAAAGTACCCTTCTTACACTTACCTATAGAAGATAGAAGTCCCATCGCCTCTTCTGGCGAGGAATTTTCAATCTCTTCAGCTCTTTCTAGTTCGGTCGCCATCTTGAATTTTCAATTACCCGACAGACACCGCGCTAAAAAGAATTGCAAAGTCATGTTGGCTAGTGCCAGTTTCCGCTCAGTTTGTTGTCTTAAACTGCGGGAACACTGTGTAAAATATACTGACCTGAGAGTCACTTGAGACAAGAAGAGAAAAGAACAGGCTAATCGTGTTTTATAATATACATAATGGCCTAGTCGAATTTGATTGCAAGAAGTATTTAACGCCTATGGGTCGTTCAAGCCGTCACATAAACGAATACTCCAACAGAGTTCCTTCTCTGAGTGACGGACTATCACAAATTCTCTTTCTTCCCAAGAACAATACGGGCATTTCCTATGACCGCTGACAAACTTGAAAGAATCATCATTTATATTGATGGAGTCAAGTAATGGAAGATAGATAGATAGATAGACAGTCTGCATTGGAAGTTTGGTGCTTATGATTTCAAACCGATTGAGTATCTAATGCTTATAAAATCAATACTTTTAAAAAAAATCACTCCCCTAACATTAGATTTACGAAATGTATTATGCTTTGAGTTTAGATAGCTGCTTAGATACCTCAGCTAGGTTATAACCATAGCTTATCAAAATAATATTAACGATATTTTAAAGACACCATGACAAAATAGACTAGTTCGCGGTTAATTCCGACATTTTGAAAGGGGTGCAAACATGGCTCGAAATACAGTGTTTGTATGGGAATCGATGGGAATCCGATGCCAAATAAAATCCGTAAAATTGAATTTATGAAATATCTTCAGATACAAACTTAAGATACCAGGTAAAAGATTAACTGATTTTATTTGGCATCGGATTCCCTTACGGTCCCATACAAACACTGTATTTTGCGCCATCATGTTTGCACCCCTTTCAAAATGTCGGAATTAACCGCGAACTGGTCTATTGTTTAAGTGGTCTAGTATCGTCACCATTTCTAGTTCTAGCATTGCCATGACTGTCGCCTCTTGGTTTCTTAGTAATTTATAAGTGGCTTCCGGCTACAACTGCTGAGAGGGAAACTATAGGAGCATGTCTGCATGGTACTTAATATTTTAGATGGTAACTTCAATATTTTGTATTATAGGAAAATAAAAAGAATTTAAAAGCTCTACCATTATGCCACTGTTTGGAGTTGTAAAATTACTTGTCTTGATCTATTAGTCCGGTAGAGAGGGCGACCCTTGTTCGCTAAGTACACTGATGGCTGATCAATATCAAGGCTAACTCTAAAAAGTTTATCAGTTTTTTCCTATATCTGCAAATGGATTTATAGTTCTTTTTTTACACGGTATAATACGTCATCCGGCGGCAATCAGCTGTCGTCGTTGCCGTGGTTGAGAGAGCAGAAATCAGTTTTGACTTCTGTATTTTATCGAGTCGTAACGCGGCCCTATGATCAGTCTAGTTTTTATGATGATACTTGCCAGGATTTAAATTTCTCCTTTCCCCCGCAGATAGTCCTCCCTTTACGAGGTCGTACTCTAACAGTCGAGACATTTATAAAATATAGCTTTGTCTCGCGGCTTGCTTCCTGCATTTGAGAAAACCCGATTAACTCCAAGAACAATCTCGATACATGGACCGCATTGAAAGCGTAATAACTTCCCACTTTATAAGCTTTTGTAGCAGTCGATTAAATGTAAGATACCCAAGTGATCAATGGACCGGTATTCCATAAAATCAGGTTCGTGCTCAACTTTTACTGCTGCCGTAAAACATAGTCTATATTTTATTCCATAGAGATTTTGGAGGGTGACGATGGATGGCTTTTAATAGCGACAATTTTACGAACAACGAAGTTCATTATCAACATTTGCTATCATTTGAATTGTTAGAAAATGCGCGCATGAACAGAGTTGGCAGATGACATTAGGATTTCTAGTAGCCAAGCCTTGATAATGAGTTTTAAAAGCGGATACTTTACACGGAAGTCCTGCTCTTCAGTCTTGTTTTTCAATACATGCTATTCAGTTCACTCATCTCACGTTGCGTATTATTTCCTTGAAGCTGTAGCTGGTGAACTGAAGTGGGTATAAGGACCCACGTGTGTTCGTCGCAAATCGAGGAAGTTATTACTTCCATCGCTGTGTGTAAGCTAAGAAGCTGCAGTTGAGCTTTACAATTACGCGGCGTGACAGGTAGCATAAACTTCCTGGGATTTATGAACTGTACATGTGCTCATATCATAGTTTACAAAGACGTCCGCATACTACAATGGCCACTTGGAGGTATAATTTCCGGTGAAAGCTCAAATCTAAGAAATTATGCCAACTGGAAAATCGAGTTTTAATGTATTCATCTATTGTTTTTTGCTACAAATCGTGGATACGGACTAATTTACGGAAACTTAAAGTCACACTCAACACACCAGCAAAAACATTAATAATGTGACTCTCTCGAGTTCTCAAGATTGTTTTTCTTAGAAACAGGAATTTGAAGAAACGGAACAAAAACTGCATTCCACTCAAAAAGCAGTTCTCTAATTTTAATTTCCTTATTGAGCAAACACAAAATCGGCGAGTGCATAACAGCTTTTCATAGGAATATTATTATTAAGTTCGACGTGAAATATAGGAATATGGATCATTCCACCCACAATATACTGAGCATCAAAATTTAAAAAGTTTGATAATTGCATGGTGGAAATTCTCTCTATAAAACTTATCATGATCTACAGAAATCTAAGTAGGCCGGGATTCTGATTAATCCATGAAGAAAAAAACAACTCAAGGAGCCAGGAAATGTCTAGTTTTTCAATAGAGTTAATATTTTTTAGATTTAGACCCTGAGTTGATGTTGTTGGTTATATACTAATATTGAGAAACTGTAAAATGGTTCTTTTGATCTGTGAAATTCTTAATCACCATAAATCAGGTCTTGGCTTTTTTCTTATACATGACTCAGTTAACAACTAACTTTGGAACCGACTATCCCTTTTTTCTTGCGGCTTGTTCAGATCCCAGCTGTAAGTTTCAATACAATATTTTTTGTTTAGAGGTGGGGGGAGGGGAGTTGGACTTAAAACTCATTCCAATAAGACTAAGCATTAAAAATGACTTACTGCACATACATATACACGTAAAACTGTCTGCACCAATAGGGGTATAGAATGGTCCCTCAAAAATATCGGCACAATTCAAGCAAGTCTCGGAATCTCGGCGTTTCAAACAAACAGTCTCGGATTTTGAAACAAGGGTCTCGGTGTCTCGGCGAGTCTCGGATTTGACCATTCTATATCCCTACAAATGTGGCGGATTGCTATCTCAGTCACGACTGACCTATATCTATACCGAAGGGGATATTGACATTAAGTTTGTCTGTAGAGACAGTCACGTTTGATGATTACACAAGTCATGACTTGGAATAACGAAAACGTTTTTTTCTCTTAAGTTTCCACATGACTGCTATTTCTCTTCTATGCTCTATATATGTTCTCCTGGCTTTATATATAGAGCGAAATGAATGTAAAGAAAAATAAACTGAACTCCTTATTACGCGAGGGTAAAAAGGATTTTAACAGAACACTTTTTACAGTATTAAAAAGGCGAATCCAATGTTAATGAGATAAATCTATTGTTATGGTTCATTAGCATCCAATGTTAATGAGCTACATTCATTGTTATAGCTCACTAGCATCGAATAACGTCCGCCGTCTGAAACGGGCCAAAAACCTCGACATGCGCGAAAGATATAGACAACCGTGAGTCGAGTGTAGTGTGTCCCAAAACAGTTAATGTAGTGAGGAGTGTGTGAGGAGTAAAAGCAGGCCCCCACCAGCTTTAAGCTGTAATACTCAGCCTGCTATAACAAATTCCGGTTCGTGGTTGCCACCCATCAGGAACAAAAATCCCTGACTTTTTCCTGACCAGAAAACAATTTTCACTGACCATAATACGACTGTTCGACATTCCCTCGTCCAAAATAAAAGTCACTATCAAAACCTGTAGCCTCCCGCAGACGCTTTAAGGCACGAGGGGCCCTCGTGGAAACCTGACTTTGACAAGAAATTTAGAATTTCCCTGACCAGGTGCAAAATTTCCTGACTTTTCCCTGATCTTGAAAAAAAATACCCTTGACCTATGGCAACCCTGCGGTTTCAAAACACAAACAAGTAACATCTCCTCCTCTTATTATGAATCAACGCCCTGAGTAAGAACGTTCACGAACATGTCTGATCACATAACACAAAAAAACGGATTAGCCGGGTCCTGACTTTGATCAGCCCCTATGGTTGTTTCAGATCTCGTTAGAAAGATGAGTTTCCGCATCTCATCAGGGAATTTCTGATTGGTTCATTTTAAATGAGAAAAAGCCAATCAGATATAGAACTATATCGCAATGGTCACCGTGTGAATTGCAGTGAACAGATGACAAAGGAATAATTAGAGAATTCTCAGATTTCTGTTGCTCCTAAAGACTCCTATTCTATTTCTCAGTTGATTTTACGTTTAGGTTAAAGTTTAGGTGTGAAAAACAGAAACTGGGTAAACATGTTAGCCATTAAAAAAAACGTACGCTCTACCAAAATGAAGTAACACAGGAATTATTTAAACGGAGGGGGGATTTATTTATAAGTAGTAAGATTTCTTCTCTGTACCCGTAGTTTTCTTTTAAACCGGATAGTAAACAAGGTGAACAAGCGCCCACTGGATTTACAAGCAAAGTTTGGCCAAGTCACCATTTTAGACGTCGGAGATAATTCAACTGACATGGATAGACAGAAAACGTTAAAACAAGAACCGAGTAATTCGCCAAATAAAAGAATTCAGAAACGCTACATTTAACAAGCCTGGAGCTCTATTTAGATGAGGTGTAAACTACGCGTGTAGTTTAGGAAAATGGAATTAAAGATTTTGCTCTAACGACTTAAAACCTGGAAGTATTTTAAGTCACGAAAACGAAGTTGAGACGTGAAAACAAAACTATTAATGTAGGTTTACATCTGTCCTTTAGTTTGTGCATGTCATTTAACCCATTTAATGACTCAAAGGAATCAATGCACTTGATTTATTTTCCATAAAATGTAGGCGAGAACCTAAAATTTCATGGGTCATAATAGAAAACCTTTCCCACATTGTCAAAATTAACGTTCATTTTCCAAATTTAGGATGACTAGCAATCATATCTAATTAAGCGTAATTCGCGTCATTTGTTAATAAATCTATTAATTACAGGCGCCTTGTCCATCAACAGTAATGGCTTCCGTTTCCTACTGATGTGAACATTGTGTGGCGGGCGTTGGCGTGTCTTAAACGTCGCACAAGAACTTATCAAAGCAGAGTATAAAACAACACGGCTATTATACAATGAGCGAAACTGAAAAAAGACCAATCTTCTCAAGACAGCTCGAATGAACAGTTGGTTGTTTACCTGTAACTAGAACAAGTAAACCTTCATAGTGGGAAAGAAAACGTGACAGTTTTAAAGTAAAAAAGAACGCAGCAATATGGATAAGGGCCAGGAGGTATGTTTTCACATTTTAACTTTGAGACAATTTTTTCAAACTCCTCTAGCAATGAAAAGAAAGCTTGAGAATCAATTAGCGATAAAAAGGCCGAAATATTTCAGTACCAGAATTTCTTGGCCGGAAGATTTACCGGTCATCTTGACCGTGTTAATTTTTCTCTCACCAGAACTAATTCAGTGTTCTTTATTCACTAATATATAATATATTTTTGGTATTTGAAATTGTCCAGTTTAGCTGTGATGTTGATAGTGTGAAGCCCGAATCTCAAATTCCCTTCCTTAGCTCCAGTGAAAATTACTTGAAGGAAAGCCGTCCCTCAAATGCGAGTAAAATATTCTAACAAGGCCTAACTAGTCTTTCTTTATCGCTGATAACAATTAAACACACCATTGCTTTCGGAATCACTGCTTATTTTCAGTCTCATTGTACTCTTAGCTTGACACTGCTTGCTTCAAAAGACCAAAACCTCGTGAATGAAAATTATACAGGTGAATGAAAAAGATAAGATTCGTTATAAGATTCTCCTGTTCAAGTTTCTTTATCAGATCAGTTATTTAAACAAGTACATCCACAGACATGGAAAGGAGTCCTTCGTTCACTTTAGTTCACTTCGTTAGCTCGAAAGCTTATTGCTCCTCTAACCACCGCACACCCATTATCATATTTAATCTTGTAATTCTCTATTTGTAATACTATTGCTTCTGAAGTGTAAATAAAATGAAACTGAAACAATCAAATTGAATAGACATAACGCAAGGTACTGTATTTTAATAAAATGATCGCCACTGATAAAAGAGAGAAAACATAAACGGAGGGAAGTCGTACTCCTCATCGAGCAGGAACCGAAGTCTAAGACGGAACTGCCGATAATAGACTGTAAAAAAAACTTATTCGTGCGATCATGATGGCCGTGCTTCGCTGTCAAAAATACTGAAAAACAATGGCTTTGAGATATGTGAAATTTTGAACAAGTACATGCTAAACTATTTCGAGCCTGTGGCCGGTTGTCGATCTCCAAAATGCGGCAGTGCTGTCCCTCTGACGTTACTGTGCGTAAGAATCGTTCTATTCTTTGTGTAGTTCATTAAGAGCATACCGAGCGGATGAAACAGGATATTTACAAATAGCGGTACTTTACCAAAGTTTTCATTTCGCTGGAGGGAGGACGAACTTCCTAAAGTGCAAGACACCCTGCTGCGAGGTAACTGTACTACCAATCGCATTGGAAACTCTGTCATAAGCAATGTTCCGATGTTATGGCTTGATAAGGAGTGGGCCGTGACGATTTCACCGATCGGCAACTGATCACCATTGGTTGGAGCACACATGCATGGTAAATCGTTATTAGATATTATTTTAACAAAAATCAGTTCAAGGGGCGTGATTTCAGTTCATGCGGGCACGGAACTGAAAATGTGCATCGGGCGATTAGTAGTAGCATCCGTTATGGGCAAATGTGGAGCATAGCCATTACTCCATAGTGCTTTCACCGCCGGCCTTGTTTAATGAAGCTGTAGAAAATTGGTCGTTAACTCGCTACTTTGCCATTTCAGTTGGTGGATGATCAAACTGTCCCTCATCAGACAATCTCAAAAATATCGAGTTCCTAAAATAGTTGGTCAGTTATATGAAGATAAGTTGACATTGATCTTTGATGAATCTACGATGAACTATGTCACACACTGGTCACGTGACAATCTAGCTCATGTGCCTACGAATCGAACATTAAGTTGATCTCATTTTAAAATCCTTTCGAGATGAAGAAGGGTGCCGTTATCTCATTTCGTTCCAGAGATATTCAGGTTTTTGCAATATGCAAATGAGATGACCTGTAACGTCATTTGATTGACACAGACTGGAGACAAATCACAAAATGAAGAATATCTCTGCAAATCGTAGGTAAAAACAATTGAAACTTTGCACATGTGTAGTACTAATGAAAATAGACATTACTATGGACATTATGACGTTGCCATGGAAACACTCGTGGCCCCAGGCTCCCGTTCCATGAGGAAATAAAAAGTCCTAGTTTCTCCTTTGTTAAACAAAATGTGTTGCTGTGGGTGCATCAGAAGACTTGAAAGAATGTAGGCTGCATTATATGTGAATGATTTAAGCAATTTTCTATAACAGAAGCAAAAATTGAAATGTTATCTTCAAGTTGAAATGAGCCTATAGTGATGTATATTTTCTTTAGTATTATGCATGTGTAAAGTTTCAATTGTTTTTACCCACTATTTGCAGATGTATTCTTCATTTTGTGATTTGTCTCCAGGCTGTGTCCATCAAATGACGTCTTTTTACGATCTATGATTTCCCAGAACAGATCCAAGATCCCGCGGCGACCCGAGCGGTGTCGAATCTGATTGGTTGACTCTGTCACGTGTTGAGCCAACTCGTGACGACAAAAATATTAATAACAAGAGGCTGGCACTGCCAACCGAACTCGGGCCAATTGATATCGTTAGAAGGCAGTTTTGCCAAAATGTTGGAGAAAATAATAAACGTTTAAGGGCCATTTACATATTTAAATCTACCGTTGCTAGAGAAAGTTTGCAGCCTCGCAAAATCCGGAAAATTAAAGAGTGGGCAATAATCATTCTCAAGGTTACTCCTAGGTAGTCTTGTGACATCATGAAGTGACGTCATGATCACGTCTTCAAAATCAGAAAATTTCTAAACTCTCCAAGGATTTTGAGCTACTATTAATTGATGAATATTTTCCGAACCTACGAATTAAGGTGCATAAAACCGGGCATGCCTTTGCCATTACGACAAAAATTGAAGATTTTACAACACTTTTCAGCCCAATTTTAAGCTTTTTTGGCGAATGAAAAGCCATAACTTTGGCATTTTTGGCCGGTTTCCAACAACATTTTCACGGGGAAACGATTGGTGTTTAGTGAAAGCGCGCAAAATGGTTAGCATTTTTTGAAACCGGAAGTGAAGAAATTAACATTTGCGCAAAAGTGCCTGTTTTGTGGTGGTGAAATAGTCGCAGGACTGTTGTTGGGTAAAAGTACAATAATCGGTCGAACTGGATGTGCATTTTCTCCTATTTCCTCCGACAATGACCAGTTTTGAGGTTGGCTGAATACTCCAGTCGGCAATGAGCTAGCTTGACTGTCTGCAAATGCTCTTGACTGTGTGTGGAGACATGCCAGGAACCCATTTCGCGGTAAACCGAAGAGCGAATAGAAATCAAGCTAAAAACTTTCACTTCAAGTTGAATCTCGTGGAGTTCACAACAGTTTGTTTACCGACATCAAAAATACTTTTTTAAGGATGAAAACCGACCTGTTTTTAATTAGATGCACTGAGGTTCAATCACAACTTTACCAGGGCACCATCACACCGCACCACTATCGGCCAACAAACTACAGAAACTGCAAAACCGCGCTGCCAGAGTAGTAACTAAATCGAGTTTTGATACAAGTTCAGAATGTGTGCTTGATATGCTTGGTTGGGAGAAGCTATCTCTAAAACGAACTAAACAAAAGGCTATTACTATGTATAAGGCCATTCATGATCTAACCCCATGCAGGTTATCTCCAGGAAATGTTTATCCCACATGAGACTAACTATATACAAATTACGGGACTCCGAAAATAAGCTATCTCTTCCAAATTAAAACCACGCACCAACTACATGAAACGTTCCTTCAGCTATAGTGGTGCAATCGTTTGGAACAATCTGCCATCTAATCTACGCATGGCTAACTCGCTTTCTACCTTTAAAAAAGGCATAGAAAAGCATTTTACCAAATCGGACTCCCACACGGCAAATATGTAAAACAGTTTTTATTACAGTTATAGTGTGTTGTAAATACTATTTATCTTAAATTTGTAACAACTGATATTTTTACCGTGTGTATAAATAAAGTATATGTATATATGTATGCTCCGCTGGCCAAAAGAACGAAGGCTCTGCTATCAAATACAAATTACCGAGGACTTTAATTTTTTTAGTAAATAATTTCACAACTTAGTCAACTCACAGTGAATTACAAATTAAGAAAACGTCAACCTGTTAAAGTCTTAGGCTTATCTTTCAAGTAGTTTTCTTATTTTTTTGACAAAACAGTTCACAAATGGATACTTTTAAGCAGAAATTTTAAAATCACGGGTATGTGCCTGTTGTTTCATTTCAGTTTTCGCGGGAAACTGACTGACCGCGCGCCAACGTGGGTCAAAATCGCTGCAAATGAGTGATTTCGTGAAGTTTTTCGGCAGCTAGCTGCTCGAGAATGAAGGATATCTCGGATCTACTGACTGAAAATGCTTTAATATTTACTGACCGATGCAATGGCGAAGGCAAGATGCGACTGTTTGGGATTTTCGGGGTTTAAAATTGGTGAGAGTTCGACTCGTTGAAATCTTTCGTCGGCAACTACAGAATTTGCCACTTACAGAGCTTGGGTTGCCTGTGATTTCACTGTGTTGGCTACGCCGTACGCTTGCCGTTACTTTTTTACTCGGTACAAATTATTAATAATTTCCCTTTCTCTTGGTTCAAGTACAATTGGCTTTCGAGTCCTGAACGATTCCTTCAAAATTCTCAGATTGAGTTGTCAATGGTATTTCTTTCACACGATAAATCTCCAGCAACATTCGCGTCCGCCACGTCTTGCACTATTTCATTCTTTCATCAAGGGGGTGTCTGGAAAACGAAGACCTAGAAAGCGAAGACCGAAGACCGAAGACCTGGAAAACGAAGACCCAAAAACGAAGACCCCCATAAATAATATAACATGATATGTTAAATGCTGCTGCTATTGTTAATTGGAAATCGCGAATCGCAGTTGAGCCGTAAAAGTGCGTTGGGGAAGAAATGATCTTTGTTTTACGGATCTGAAATATATCGAAAATATATATACGTCGGTTAGACACATGCAATTTAATCTAAATTGGATATAGGCACGAATAAAAACATTATCTGTGTGTCGGTTAGACACATGCAATTTAATCTAAATTGGATATAGGCACGAATAAAAACATTAGCTGCAGTTATTTACGCTAGGGTCCCCTTTTAAATTGAACAATCGTAAATATGGTAGCTAGAGAATTCGAGCGACTAGCCGGGAAGACACAAATTGAATATAGATTGGATATAAGCACGAATAAAACACGATCTGCAGTTGTTTACGCTAGGGTCTTCGTTTTCCGCCGAGATCTGGAAAACGAAGACCCAAGCGTAACTAACTGCAGCTAATGTTTTTATTCGTGCCTATATCCAATTTATATCCAATTTGTGTCTTCCCGGCTAGTCGCTCGAATTCTCTAACTACCATATTTACGATTGTTCAATTTAAAAGGGGGTCTTCGTTTTCCAGATCTGGAAAACGAAGACCCTAGCGTAACTAACTGCAGCTAATGTTTTTATTCGTGCCTATATCCAATTTATATCCAATTTGTGTCTTCCCGGCTAGTCGCTCGAATTCTCTAGCTACCATATTTACGATTGTTCAATTTAAAAGGGGGTAAATAGCGTAAATAACTGCAGCTGATGTTTTTATTCGTGCCTATATCCAATTTAGATTAAATTGCATGTGTCTAACCGACACACAGATAATGTTTTTATTCGTGCCTATATCCAATTTAGATTACTGAAATTGCATGTGTCTAACCGACGTATATATATTTTCGATATATTTCAGATCCGTAAAACAAAGATCATTTCTTTCCCAACGCACTTTTACGGCTCAACTGCGATTCGCGATTTCCAATTAACAATAGCAGCAGCATTTAACATATCATGTTATATTATTTATGGGGGTCTTCGTTTTTGGGTCTTCGTTTTCCAGGTCTTCGGTCTTCGGTCTTCGGTCTTCGCTTTCTAGGTCTTCGTTTTCCAGACACCCTACATCAAGGGCACCCAACGAGTACTTTTTGAAATTCGTTTGAAACCAGTTGTCTGCAGCTTATCTAGCCATTTTAAGGCGCCTACTATGTCTTTTGACGTATTCTAGAAAGCTATTAGCTGTTCGGATTTTCTAGGTGGAAATCGCGTCAACCGAAAACACTATGGCAAAATATTCCCGGCCTACGAATTTGTTAGTAGTCTAGAACATAACAAGAATTTTCTAGCCCAAGTAACTTCATGTTGCAAAGTTTTGTGGAGGTACGAATTTTTTAGGGATTCTTTTTTCCTTTAGGCAATTCTTAGGGAATGAAAATGTGTTGTTCTGACTCTATTGATCAGACGAATTGGGACGTACGAATATTTTAGGGGAAACCTTTTAGTCTCCCTTTTCTTCTATAATTTTCTAGAGATTGAAAACAAATTTTCTAGCCAGTATTTCAGAAAACAATTTTCTAGGGACAATTTTTTCAAATCCGAAAGTTTTAGGCTAACTTACTCTCCCGAACAGCTTTTTAACCGAAAACTTCGTTGGGTGACCTTGATTCATGAAAACCTTTCAGGTAAAGCACGAATAAAACTTACAAACATGTGAAAGTATTAAAACCGGCTATCGGGTGGCAGGTGCATGGGCACGCATAAAACTAGCCTGAGAAAACAGTCGACTCATATCGCCCGAGTCGGCCGTTTTCTCAGGCTAGCTTTACGCGCCGTGCCCACCCGATGTTTTAATATTTTCACGTTTGTAAGTTTTGTTCGTGGTTTCATTCATGTCTCATGAAAACCTTTCAGGTAACGAAAGTGTTCAAAAGTCGAAGCAAGCCGTGGCAGGTGCGAATGTCGCTGGAAAACGAAAAGCTTGGTTTTATTATAATTATCGTGTGAAAGAAATACTTGACAAGAAACTCAATCACATAATTTTGAATGAATCGTTCAGGACTCGAAAGGCAACTGCCCTTGAACCTAGAGAAAGGGAAATGATTAATAATGTGTACGTGTCCGACGCCGCTAACACAGTGAAATCAGTTGAAATTGGACTCTCAGATGTAGCCGAGCCCTTCACGCTATTGATAGAATATATCTATAGTTGCCAAAGATACAAAAGCTGAAATGGCCGTGCTTCCAGCGAGAACATGCATGACCTTATGATCAGTAAGCTACTAAAATCGTGGCACAAAGAAAATTGTAAACGGAAACGAGAAAAAACCTAAACAGTCCAAGCACTTTTATTGTGTGAGCTTATAAAAATAAGAATAATTATTACTTACAAGTTTGTTCGTATTCTTCTACATTTCTTTTTGTTAAGTCACTCAAGAAGTCAAGTGATTTTCGACCAGCAGGTTTTCAACTCAAATCAGTTCCACAAACATGCACAATTTTGGGGGGTTTCTTGGTGTTGCAGATCACCACATGACGTCACTGTGACCTGGCAGTATTTGGTGATAGAATATTAATGTACTGCCTGTATGATACCTTACACGGAGCTGTTCAGACAAACTTTGTCGGTGTCAGTGACGACAGATTTTAATACCTGCAGACTACACCGATATATAGAGCTGTTGGGACAGACCGACAGCGCGGGGGACAAACTTTGTCGGTGTCAGCGCCAACAAAACCGACAATATAAACTAATTGCGATTTTGAGACGCCGATACCGAATTATATTGCCGGCCAGTTGGGAGTAAATATATTTCGTATTGGGCGGAGTCGCGCAGCAATACCAAAAATGTATTTTCTTCCAACGCTGGCAATATAATTCGGTATCGGCGTCTAAAAATCGCAATTAATTTATAGTATCAGCTCTATATCGGTGTTGTCTGTAAGTACTAAAATTTGTCGGTTTTTGTCGGCGCTGACCCGACAAAGTTTGTCCCCGCTGTCGGTCTGTCCCACTGACTACACGAAATGGCTTCTCCTTGTTTTTATCCTGCTGATCCAATCAAATTTACAGAAAAACGGTACAGCACGGTTACCGGCGGACATGCCGTAGTTTGTCACACTCATACGAAACCTTCTCTATATCGGTTGTCTGCAGGTACTAAAATCTGTCGGCACTGACAAAGTTTGTCTGAACAGCTCTGCAAGGTATCATACAACAAGGGCACCCAACGAATGCTTTTTGAAATTCGTTTGAAACCAGTTGTCTACAGCTTATCTAGCCATTTTAAGGCGCCTACTATGTCTTTTGACGTATTCTAGAAAGCTATTAGCTGTTCGTATTTTCTAGGTGGAAATCGCGTCAACCGAAAATACTATGGCAAAATATTCCCGGCCTACGAATTTGTTAGTAGTCTAGAACATAACAAGAATTTTCTAGCCCAAGTAACTTCATGTTGCAAAGTTTTGTGGAGGTATGATTTTTTTAGGGATTTTTTTGTCCTGTTCTGACTCTATTGATCAGACGAATTGGGACGTACGAATATTTTAGGGAAACCTTTTTGTCTCCCTTTTCTTCTATAATTTTCTAGGGATTGAAATTTTCTAGCCAGTATTTCAGAAAACAATTTTCTAGGGACTATTTTTTCTAATCCGAAAGTTTTAGGCTAACTTACTCTCCCGAACAGCTTTTTGACCGGAAACTTCGTTGGGTGCCCTTGATACAAGCAGTACATTAATATTCTATCACCAAATACTGCCAGGTCACGGTGACGTCATGTGGTGATCTGCAACACCAAGAAACCTTCCAATTTTGTCTCCAGATAATGCGTTCGGGTACCTTGTAAAGTTGTGATTGAACCTCAATGCATCTAATTAAAATACAGGTCAGTAAAGTCTTTTTGATGTCGGAAAAAAATGACCCCAGGGACATACGCAGGCATCCCAGAGGATTCGTTCACTTTTGTAGCTGGTTTTTATCCCGTTACTGGATGCTTTTCGCACTTTCCTCGAGGATACCCACGGGTACGTATTCAGCCTTATCAAATCGGTTACTCCATCCTTAGTCCACTCATGATCAGCGTCTTACAATCGCTACTAGTGCATAGAATGAAGCGACAGGAATGATAAAGCAGAGTAAAACAAGGATATTTCAAACAACATTTCACTCAAACTAGCCGCGGGAATCTGCGGGGGTCTGCTTTAGGAGGCTAACTCAAACAAGCTTCAAAGCTGAGCCTCAAACGAGTCGATGATCCGATAAGATGGATGAAACCGCTGACTGTTTCATGGCATTTGGTTCAGCCGTAATAACAGCTATTCAAGCATGTCGCTATTTCCTCAATCAAAAGTCACCTGTGGATGGTTATTTTATGGGACAGAAGATTCAACATTAGATAAATACGAGGTGAAACTTTAACTTGAAAGCATCCCACTGCTGGCCTTGTGACGACTAAACTGGCTGTAAAGTGGGCTTCAAGGTAGCATATAAAGCGGCATAAATAGTGGGGTCAAGTTTTTTATCATCTGAGTGGTTAGTTTTGAAATAGTTTACAGAGAGGGGGGGGGGGGGGGGTACGCATGTACCGCGGGATAGGATATAATATGGTGTTCGATCCTTAGAATGGGTATAAACTATTTGTAAAGTTAATGATCAGCACAAAAAAAGTGAACTTCTTTGTCTCACTGTAAGTACAAAAGAGGAAACACGGTGGCAGACTGGAGGGTAATTTTAAAAAGAGACTGGGAATGAGAACCCCGGCACTCGGCTCCAGCTCGCTCGGCCTCCTCCAGCCAGTCCAGACCGGGAATCCACCACATTTATGGTCAACGTCTTCATCAACTTCTACATACAGCTTTGATAGGAATTTGCAGCAATTGTATCAGTATTTTATTTATTTTTTGTATGGGAGGTGTTTTTTGTTTTTCTATTTGCATGGTTCGCTGGCTCGCATGTTGTCCACACTCTCGGCAGGTACGAACGTAACAGTTTTTACATCAATTTAGTTAATAATGCCTGTTGTAGATCTGATACACCTGTGTTTTGCAATGCAGTTTGAACCGTGTTATTTTTTGTATTGATGAATTTCGGCACGAGGTGACGGGTTATTTTCTGGTACTACTAAATATATTGCCTGATATGAGGAGTGAACCGGCCAAGACATGGTATTGTACCAAGTACTGTAATAGGTCATGTAGGTACTTCATGTAGGAAACATAAATGTCACCAGATCACATCATCATTTGTGTGAATTGCGAAATACCATTTTTATCAAAAGAACGATATGATGGACAAAAGAACCGCTAATACTGTCGATACAGATTGTGAGACGTTAAATCGTAGTTACGCGTAGTATCACTTTAAAGTTCGTCGTCATAGAAAAGGCAAGACAATCACAACAGAAATTAAATAGTTTAGGCTTTGAACATTTCCAAATGTTTCCCGTGATAACACACTAATATCCACTGTACATCCACGAGTTTGCCATTGTGGCACTATGTTTTGTATTTTCTGTTTCATAACTGAGTCAGGGGAATGTAGCACGCAAGAAAGCAAACTATTATCGTAGTTAGTAATGAATTGCTGTAAAATTCAGTTTTCCGTTGATAAACACAAGAAAACAGTAACATGCCATAACGACACGTACTCAAACGTGAGTCATTTTGGTCATTTTAAGATCTGAACAACATTATCTAAGTATTTGCCACATTCGGATTATATAGGTATTCATTGTCAAATCGATCCCACGCGTGCGCACTAGGCATCAAATTACGACCGTAAATAGACATTGTATTTCTCAGAATTGGACAGTACTTTGTATGCGGGAAGTTTGTGTTTGGAGTCGAATTGTGAAACAGAATTACAACAAACCTTCAAATGTTACGTTTGCATCGTACTTTCTTGCATGTTCTTGACTGTAAAATTGCATGTAATCGAGTTGAAACGACTAATTCTGGCTTCCTAAGCTTAGTCGAATTAATACACTAACCGTGTGTTTTGGCCTCCATGTTCACTGTAATTTCCGTCATTTTAGCCACACTGATGGTTGATTTGATCAACTTTGGAGAATAAGTATTTGTTACGATGGAATCGAGTAGTTTAAATGTCATTTGATCACACAAATATATCCAAATGTGACTTAGTATTTACCGACAGCTTCCCAAGGAGGCTAAATTTGAGTGATTTTCAGGTATCTGTACACTGCAACAGCTCGAAAGAAAATCAAAACGAAACCCGTACGGCCGTCTTCTTCTCCCTCCTCTGAACTTTCATCCGCCATATTACTCTCGATTAGCCTGTAACAGCCAGTAAGAGCCTGACTTTTAAGTTTTGTCTTGGCGGTGGCGGAAAGTATAAAAAAATGTTTCGAGTGTGTTCCCGATAAATAACAGCTCTCGGTCTACGATAAAATTGTCATTCTTTAGCTAGCTGATTCCATGATTTCAGAACTTCTGCAATACTTGCCTGAATATGTAGTGAATGGGTCGGCAAGAACTGAAGATGTGCAACATTCCAAACACACAGCTCAGCGAGTTATGCTTTTCAAAATAACGTGGCCCTAAGAGAGTCTTTCTGTTGGATTATGCATATGGACAGAAATTTGACAGCAAAAAGCCTCATTGAGCTTTTAAATGACAGATTACCAGAGTATTTGCAGTAAAAAAACAATGCAAAAAGAGTAGCCGGATGGCCTGAGAACTAGTGATTTATGATTGACAGGCTCTATAGCATAATTTTACGTCCCGCCCACAATGGAATAGATTTCTGACAATGTCATTGGCAAAATTCGTTTAACTGCTTCAGTCGTATTGGTTTTCAACTTTGCCTAGCTCACTATTATCGCAGTATTACATCTGCAAGAATAGTGAGCAGTATTAAATTGATCAGCGCAGTTACATCGTTTTTGAGATTGTGTATCAATCAGACTGCATACCCGTCGCCAGTGGTATGGAGTATGGCATAAGCGCGCTTGCCGTGAAAGTAAACGACTGGCCGAATACACCGGGCCCAGAAAGACTTGGCGCTTATCTTTGAAGTGCCACAATTGCTATAGCAAACCATCAGTTTGGACGTGTTTATAGACTTTATAAACCCACGTACATTGTGATAATAAACGAATGAATAATACTGTCGAGGACTGAATCATTCCATGGCAATTTCGCAGTGGTTTTCCTATTCCGGTCATGACGAGTCTGCGATACGTCATCGGTTTTCCCTGTGAATACACTGATTTTTCACACTTTTGGCATTGTCAATACAAGGGCTCTATACCAGACAAAATTATCAATTTTTTATTCGATCCAATTGCGAGAGTCAATTGCCAATGAATGAATATTGGTAAGCTTAGAATACAGTTCAAAATATTGTTTTCCTGTAAAAGTTAATGTCAATGAGCTAACGAATTAAAGTACTTATCTTTTGTCGTAATTTGCTTGTTTCTGACTCCTTCATAAGCTTCGAATTCCAGTTAATAATTGTTATAAATCCCCTTCGTGCTTGGCGACTTCCCGATCGCCGAGCACAAACTCACTCAACGGACGTCAGTTAATCAGTAAGTTGATCGTTAACTCGCCCTCCATTGAGGACATTGAGAGAGAATAATAATAATAATAATAACAATAATAATAACAATTTTCTAAATTAATTAAGCTAAAAACTATCAATACAAAAATTACAATAAATTGTCGATATCCAAAAAATCAATAAAAAACTTTCTTAAAAAGATGTCTTAAGATTCTTCTTAAATAGCTCTATTGAAGGACTAGACTTAATATGAAAAGGTAATGAGTTCCATATAGCTTTGGCGCACATACAGAAAAGGCTCTATAGCCGTACGATTTAAGATAATTGGCGCCTGTAATATTATCTCAGGCTGCGTTGTGGAGCATAAGGCTCTAATAGATTACGCAAGTACTGAGGAGCAGAAGAAGGAAGAGGGGGGGTGGGAAGCAACAACTCAGTTAGGAGATTACGGATGAGGGCTTCTGGTAACTTTGTTTCGGATCATTACATGGGCGTGGACTAGCTATGTTTGAGAGCGTAAGAACTGTGAAAAGTAAGGTTTGGCGATTGCATGCATGCGAGGGGGGCTAGATTGGTTTGAGTGATTTCAAAATAGGACGCGTTCGGGAAGTCGCCTTGGCGCGTGGAGGGGGAATCGTAACGACTAGAATTCGAAGCTTATGAAGGAGTCACAAACAAGCAAATTACGACAAGTGCCAAGGGACCGGAAAAAAATAGGTTCGTTATCCCGGGAACTTCGCTATAACCAGGTTCGTTATACCGGGGTTCCACTGTACTATATTTCGTTGCTCATTGACAATAACTTTTACGGGAAAACGTGATATTTGGAACGGTATCCTAAGCTTGTCAATATTCATTCATTGACAACTGACTCTCGCAATCGGATCGAATAAAAACGTGATAATTTTGACTTAGCTATTGCCCCAACCATCCCGATAATTCGTTCCGTTCCCAGAGCCCGCGATCTTTTGGCCTCTTTGTGTACGTTACACGAGGTAGATACCAGCACACAGCGGTCAAACGTCTGCGCGTGCGTATTACGGTCAGTCTGGTGGGCGGCTGCACGAATTTCCCGCGCAAAATTAGCTTAAAACATATTACAGTGAACTTCTACCCCCAAAAGTTAAGAAAAATACCGCGTGAAAGTTAAGCTTTTTATTTTCACAGTCGACGGGAAATTGAACAAACTTAAAACTGTGAGTTTACCAAATTTTTTCGTAATTTACCAAAAAAGTTCTCAAGGTTTGAAAACGGGTGTGTGAACAGTGACGCCGCCGGCTCGCTTTGAATTTGTTTTGGAATATGTGGGCTCCCAGACACACAGCGGTCAAACGTCTGCGCATGTGTCAAAAGTCTTGCAACAACAACCTATTCCAAAACAAATTCAAAGCGAGCCGGCGGCCGTCACTGTTCACAAACCCGCTTTCAAACCTTGAGAACTTTTTTGGTAAATTACGAAAAAATTTGGTAAACTCACAGTTTGAAGTTTGTTCAATTTCCCGTCGACTGTGAAAATAAAAAGCTTAACTTTCACGTATTTTTCTTAACTTTTGGGGGTAGAAGTTCACTGTAATATGTTTTAAGGTAAATTTTGCGCGGGAAATTCGCGCGGCCGCCCACGCGCAGACGTTTGACCGCTGTGTGGCTACAAGATACGTTTGGTCACCGCTGGCCAATAAACGCGCGGGCTCTGGGAACGAGATTGACCGGTTTATGAACATAGGATTCAAACGCTGGTCGTGCACGAGTCAACTCATCATATCCGTTGATTCACTGTGTTCTCGATCTACTTTTCGTACTGATAAAATGCCGTCGAACGAGATGTTTCTCGGAGTATGAATAGTCAATGGCGAAGGTGATCTGATTAGGTTTAGAAAGCGTCGGAATTCGAAAGTTGTCCGTTCACCAAAGTCAACTTCTGCAACACTTCGTTTGCAGTACTGCCAACCGGTCACGGGTTTGAGCATAAACATCCGAGTAAACCTCGTCGCGTATTGTGGCTGATTTTTGTCTCTACACTGAAAGATCCCAACTGTAAAGACAGTAGTAGCCAACTCGTTTTGTTTTCTTTTTTTGGGGGTGGGCGTTGCTAAAATATATTTTTACCCCTAAGAGGTACCAATGTTTCTGATAGGTAGTTCCTGTCTGGCTTTGAATACTGACCCTAAAAGGTACCACGATAATTACGACTGTGGACGTTTCAAGTTGAATAATATTAGGGTATTCAAATTGAAACGTCCACAGTCGTAATTATCGTGGTACCTTTTAGGGTTTCAAAGTAAGACAGGAACTACTTATCTAAAAATTGGTACCTCTTAGGGGTACAAATAAATGTGAGCCCCTACAAGATACGATGAATAGTACACCCAGTCTCCGTCATACAGGGAGACCGCATCTTCTTTGGAAAACTTGTTGGTTCGGTAGATAGATAGATAGATAGATAGACAGACAGATAGATGAATAGACAGATAGATAGACAGACAGATAGATAGATAGGTTATTTAAACCTAACACATTGCAGTGAAGACTGAATTGCGTGTGTTTGACAATAATAATTACGCTAAGGATTAATTAAGTCAAAAAAAATATATAGATGTTGAAAACTATATACAAGCTAAAACTAGTATTGTATCTACAGGTAAAAGGCCGAATACAGTCACAGTAACCTATTTACACCTGAAAGCGAAATCAACTGAAGATGGAAAAAAGGTTCTAAAAATCCAATTGGTCTTGGCGCACGGTGGCATGAAAGCCCTCCTAGGCGGAAGTAGAAGCGCTAACTTGTGGTCAGGATTTGTTGATTTCGGTGAATAACTTATTGCACGCATGTCTGCACCTGTCAGTAAGGGAAACCAATTGAACCACCAAGACTATCTACATAGTTGGAATTCGGATATGTAATGGACAGAACTCTCTTCTGTATACGTTCTATAGTGTTTGAAAGGTATTCTGGCAAGGCGTAGTGATAAACCTGACAACTATACTCTAAGACTGGTCTAGCGCAAGTGCAGTAGAAAGTGATTATATCAGAGGCTGGGAACTTAGCGCGTTTAAGCTGGACAATAAAATACAGGCGCTTATTTGCTTTCTTGAGACATGTTCGTTCCACTTTAGGTCATTGCTAACCGTTAAACCTAAGATTTTGGCATGGCCTATAATATAAATACGTAGAATACTAGTTTCATACATATTTTGAGTATTCAGATCGTTAGTCGATCCTAAGTGAGTAGTATAGAGGGTGGGGGCACCGGACCATTTCAATCTCTTCGAGATCAAAATGATCCGTTGTCGACCTCAAAGAAGGTCTCTCCCCACCCTCAATACTACTGCAGCTTCATTCTGCTATGTTTTCGTTGTTCGTGTTCTACTATCCTTGGAATTATTTAGGGCGTGGTCAGTTTAGGGCGTGGTCAATTTAGGGCGTGGTCGAATTCTTGAAATTCTTCATAACCGGTTTAACCAGTTCAATCTTTGGATGTCAAATTCTTGGAAATCTCCATAACCGGTTTCAATCTTTGGATGTCGAATTCTTGGATATCGAATTCTTCTCTTCATTCTTCTCTTACTATAGTATTCAACTTTTCATAGTTGCATTCTAAGCTATTCATTCTAATGGCTTCATTGCCTTGCCTGATATCCGCTATTGCCATATATTGATTTCTGCGTCTTCTCTGTGTAATGGATGCTGGTGCATGGTGAGAGTAGAGAGCGATGAATGGAGGAAGGATGGAGATCGATTTTAGTTGAAGTGTAAGTTTATTGTATTTTATAGTGTCCATATGCGTAACTCTCGATTCCATCTTCTAGTATGTATCTTTTATCGTCGTAGCATGATAGACTCGTCTTATTGATTTCGTAGCTTCCCAATTGATGATTCACGCTCCGAATCGTCTTCATTGTATGCGACATCTTAGTTCTATTTAGCAACGCATCTCTATAATTGATATGTTTGATTTGTTTATTGATGGTGTTCTTCTTAATGCCCTTTGCCGTTTTCGAATTCGAATCATCATCTTTCATGTAGCTGTACATCTTTGATCTCAATCCTACGAATTCGGTTACATGTTTGAAGCCGTTAGCGCATTCGTTCTTGAACTTACCGACTGCTTTCTTGTTGTTCTTATCGTAGAATGGACAATCGACTGGATAGTCGCTGTTGTCGAATCTATCTTTGTCGATCTGGAAATCTCTATATATGTTCTTAGTTTCGATCTGATACATTAGGCTGTCTGTGTCTGTAAACAGTAGTTGAGGATTTGCGTATTTCTTCTTAATGTAATTGTAGTGGAAGTCGTACATTAACGTTTTGGATAGGTCTAGTATGCACATTCCAACATATATCGGTTTATCCAATGTTATCGTATTCTTGATTTGATGGACAGCTACTAGGTCTTCATTGAAGATCTTACTGCTCACATATGTTGGTTTGCTAGCTAGTTCCAATAGCTTCTTCTTGTCAGTTATTAGTTTTACGTTACATCGTTTGCGAATATTTTCCATAGTCTTACCGAATATACTGTTATTTTGAAGTTTATAGTAGTCTTTTTCGAATTGATTCTTAGCTATGGTTCTCTTCTGAGTGTTGAAATTGATGTATTCTCTTAGCCATGGACTTTGGTTGAACTCTAAAACTCGATGGACTTTTTTGATTTTCATTCCTAGGCTGGTGTATAATCGTAGATTTCTATAATGAAGCACGTATTTAGTCTTGTCGTTTAGATTCGGAACGAGCTTGCGTGTAGTACCAATTGACATATTGTGCTTCTTTTGGATGTCTTTGCAATAGTCTGATAGCATGTCGTTATCTATGCACATCTTTTCTACTGCTAACGGATAATCGTTATGATCGTCATGTATAGATTTAGGGTATTCTAAATCGACCTCGATTATGAGTCCTTTTTTGCTATGCTCGTCGTACTTAGCTAGATTTGTATTTTCGATCTCTTTTATGGTTAGCCATCGAAATCCACCATTAGGTAGGTATTCGCTCATGGCGTAGCCGTAAAGGTTATTAGCGTCAAGGTAGATTATATGACTATTTGGAGCATCTTTATCGTAATCTTTTAGATATTCATGATTTGCTTTAGCGTATCTATGAGCTATGTAACTAGTGCCACCTCTCATGCCCTTCTCAATAAACTGGTAGATATCTATGTCAGTGATCAACTCTAATTCGACTTTAGTCATTTTGAGCATCGCATCAAAACTTAAACCAGGAGTCGTAAAATAATGACATGGGTCGAGGCCGTAATTCGAAATCGACATAGATCTGAAATTTTCGAAGACGTCTGTCAAGAGAAGTACGTCGATTGTTAGGTAAAGGTCATGGTAATCGCCCATAGAAGTCATTTCGAAGGTATCGTATACTTTTAATGCATGCTCGTAGTCAGCATTCGATATGTGCTCATCATTGATGATGCTATAGAAGTCTTCTTTCTTAGGAAGGCATTCGTAGTTGAATTTTTCGAAGTCATCCATGAAGTCGTATGGATAGACTCCTTTCCTTTTTACTAATTCGAATTGCCCATCGTTTGCGAAGTCTTTCTTAGTGTATATAAATTTGTCTTCTGGAAGATTAGTTGCTAATGTGCTAAGTGATTGACCCATAAATTGGAAACTGTCGAGAAATGTGAGGTTATTGCCTAGCATGAATGCCATATACTTCTCCATATTATTAGGGATTACGTTGAGCTTATGGTGTTTTTTATTACCATTCTTGTCTATGTATGGATGATTCTTGATGACTTTGCCGATCTGTTGCATAATTAGATGAGAGTCATATCCTCGAAGATTGTGAAAGAAGACTGGGATCTTAATTTCTTCAGCTTTTATGTCGAAGTTGAGATTGCATATTTGATGAGCTGATCCTCTGTATTTTCCAGTGATATGGCAGTGATCTCGAACTCTGATGTCGTTTACTAGGTATTCGATATCGCATATATGGCATTTGGTAGCATCTTTGAAGTCTAGTTTATCTTTCTTGGTCATAACCATGTCTTTATTGAAATCGTTCTTTATTATATTTTGACACCATTTAACCTCTTCAAGCATTCTTTCCATGAATTTGTAGACGGATTTCTCACCTCTATAGATCTGCACTGGTTTACTATATTTGTCATTGTAGCAGCATACTACTTTGTAGCCATAACCACAGTCTGTATGCTTTTGGTAGGCTTCAGTATATGATTTATCGTTATTAGGTTTGCAGCCATCGATCTTCTCAGTTATAGCTTCGAAGTCGGCATAGATCACGAACGGTGTTGGTAGTTGTTTATGGAAGTTCTTGAATTTCAATATGTTGTTTTCCTTAGTTGGCATCTTAATTGCTTGCGTACCATTTACTTGGATGCAATTCTCTTTGTGAGCGACCAACACTCTTTCAGATCCAAAGCATTGTAAGCAATGTCTACAGAAGTGCTTTCTATCCTTGTGTTTCGTTTGGTTGTACATGAACTTGTTGAAGTCCTTGATTAGAATGTAGTGCTTATTAGTACCTTCAGTGATTAGTAAAAGATCCATATGGTCATCGTACTCTTCTTTCGATACGAATATGGGATATGGCTTCCTTTCTTCATATCCAAAGACACTGATACTAATGTTGTTTTGCTTTTCGATTTTATTGTACTGTTTGGTAGCTACTGGAAATTCGATGCCTGAATAGTCTAGGTCCTTTGCAGATTTTCTATCGCTCTTCTTGATTCTCTGAGGATATTTTTCCTGTGGATTCAAGTGCCTTACGTGGCACCATCTGAAGCATTCGTCGTCGATGTTTTTCATGTTGATCAAGCCTTTAGCCGAATTTCTAAGCTCTGCTGGTAGTTTGATGTAGCTGCTTCCTTTCATAGGCTCATACTTGACTATGTTGATGTAGTGTTTGTCAATTGTCTCTATGGTCCATCCTGAACCCTCTGAGATCCATTGCGCTATTTTGTTTAGTATTTGTTGTTTGGATGATTGTAGTCCTTCCACGATGTTGGTTTTATTGATTACTGTGAATGCATTGCTGTTGAAATAAGCCGTTTTGATTGTTGTCTTGTCTTCGTCTAGCTGTTTTTCGAATGTAACCTTTATTGTTTCAACGAATTTGTAACCTTTGGTCTCAATCAATAGCTTTTCGAATTGATTCTGAATGCCTCTTCTTGTAGTGGTTAGTTGTACTAGTGGGTCCTTTTGATTCTTAATGGCGACTTCAAATGATCTGATTGAACCTTTCATAGCTCTATCTAGTTGTATGATCTTAGTTCTTGGAGCAGGAACAGGTCTTTTGATAGTCCTCTGAGCTGGGATTGGTTTGTAGTCATCTCTGAATCGAGTTGGTGGTAGGATGATGTTTTCCTCGTAGCGTTCGATCATGTCCTTAACGCTTCTTCGTGGAGTAGGAACTGGTCGGTTGTCTCTGAATTGAGCTGGTGGTAAGAGGATGTTTTCATCAATTTTTGGACGTCTTATAGTATTTTGTTTCAAGATCAATTCGATAAGTTTCGATTTAGACAATTTATTGAGATTCGATTCGTTCATCATCCTATATATTAACTATAGATAAAAAAATATGTTTTTAAACCTAGGTGCGTTTGGCTGCGTTTGTGCTTCTTGGTCTTAATATGACTTGATTTACCAGCCATCGTGTAGTCTTTATAGATTTCGCACGTTAAGCAGAACCATGATTTACTTAGCATGTACTTAGTTTTTCGATGCTTCCTTTCAATGTCGTCATACATTCGTGGTCGACCTCTTAGTCTTTTGATTGGTTCTATGGTATTGTTATCGTTCATGTATATAACGACTATATATATAAATTATTGTCAATTTAATATGTGCGTTCAAACGTGGTTAATTGATTAATTTAGCATGCATCTATATCGAATCTAGATTCTTAAATGGTATCCAACTATTGAATTCATCGCTATACCCTTTCCACGATACTAGAGCTTGTTTTTTCTTGTAGTTCCTTCTAATGACTTTATCGATTCTGAAGATTTCTTGAGTCGCTTTCGATAGTTCAGGTTCGTAGAAAGAACCTTGTATTTCTTCACCATTCGAGTCCTTCAATTTGTATGTAATAGGGTTCGTATATTGGATTCTATCAACTGTAAACACTTCTTCAGTCCAATTCGGAGTATAGCCTTTGTCAAACACTTTACGCTTGTACTTACTTATTCGAACCTTATCGCCAACCTTAAATTTTGGTTTCGATTGTAATGACTCCATATTGCCATATAGATTGAAGTACACAGTTCCTTCGTTCTTCTTCTTAGATGCTTCGATAGGAGTCATTTTGATGCTTGAATGTTTTGTACCATTGTACTGTATCAATATTCTAGGCAGCATATCTAAATACTGCGTATTGCCTTGGACAGTGAATTGCTTCCACATTTTAGTTTTGATCGTTCTATTCCATCTCTCGCAAACAGAAGACTTTTCTTCATTCTCAGTTGAATACATTTGTATACTATGTTTGTCCAATAGCTCTTTCACATTCTTATTGTAGTACTCCTTACCCTTATCAACCCATAGATATTTTGGCTCTCTACCTTCCTTGAATATCGTTTGAAAAGCTTTCATAACTGTTTCGCCTTTCTTATCTTTCAATGGTAAGATCCAACCAAACTTGCTAAAGACGTCTAGAACCATGAGAAGGTATCGATAGCCCTTATTCCATTTGCTAAACTGTTGCATCTCAACGAGATCAGAACACCATATTTCATCAATGTGATTAGCTATAACGCGCCGCCGAGTAAATTTACGTCTTATTGGTCTATGCAATTCATCTGCTAGTTTTACTTGCCAGTTTTCTTCACTCGACGGCTTTTTCCGTTTTTTGGCTTCTTAGCACCCATTCCAAGCTTTGCTTTAGTCGCGATAGCATTCCTTGCTAAGGCATGACCCCATTGGCGATCCTTCCATGGAATTTCGTCTAATGATTTGACCATTTTTCGATCAGCTTCATTTTTGCATTTGACGTCATCATCACAGATAGAATAATCGACATCGTGTTGCATACTCACAGCATCAGTTTTGCCAGTTGGCTTATCGTAAATCTCTAATATTCGACCTGTCTTATCATAAGTCAATTGATTTTCTAAGGGATTCCCAGGTCCTGTATAATGATGACCTGGTAGCGTGAATCCCTTTTTAGGTGCAACCTTTAATATTGCTTTATGAATGTCTAACTTACCTCCTTTCTTCATAGTTTTCATATGATCATCATAGAATTCGGATGCTGGATCTGTTACGTCAGTATACATACTCATTGGATGTTGTATCTGGCCACCACGAACTTTCTTAGATGCTAGATTCAATATGGTTCGACCTTCTTTTTGGATGAAATCGGCAGCTTTGCTTCTTATCTTCTTACCTATTGCCTGTGTAGCACCCTTAGCAAGTGTCGAAAATACCTTTCCACTACCTGGAACCATTGATAATGCGGCGGCTCCAGCAAGAAGTGGTATTCCAGCTGAAATAGCTAGTGCTCCTGGCAACATACTACCGCCTTGTGTAGATTTCACGAATTTCGACTTTTGACTTCCGCATTCTACACATGCACCTACCAGACGAGTCCTTCCATTTTGAGTCTTTACGATATGCTCGTCTTTCGTCTCAGTTTGTTTCTTTTGTCTTAGACAATATATCTTAGTCATTTCGTATACAATATCGTTACATAATATCGTAAGCGAAGTGCTGTATAAGCAATTCATTGAACATAGATGGTTTGAACTGAAAGTCTAACAAGATGTCGATAGGTTTTCTACCATTTGAGCGTTCTAGAATGTAGAATATGCAATAATAACCACACATAATGCTATCCATATCTTGAATCTGCGAGCTATTGTACTCTATTTGTTTGTTGCTTGTTTCCATAAGCTCTATTACCTCTTCTGCTGGCAATAGGCCGAATGAATCGAAGTGTTCGATGTAGTTATTATCATGATTGTTATATACGGCAACCCAGTGAGTACCATCGCCTTTAAAATAGTCTTGAATATTGATTACTACACACCCGTCATTATTGATCCTATCAGGTAGCATATCTTTACTGTAAGCACCTATGTAGTTGGCGATCTTTAGTTTTTTCATAATGCTATCGATATCGATGTTGCTCAGTGGTCTTAGCGCGTTCCGTAATATGGACGCTTTAGGATTGTCCCTGGAAGCACGAGGCCTTTGGCTGTTTTCTTTCTTGAGATCTTTTTTTTTACTCCATAACCAATCGTACCATCAGAATTCCAAGATCCAATAAACGGTGGTGGTCGTAGGGCTGAAAGATTGAATCCTCTTCCACTTGACTTTGGATTAGTACCTGGTAGAGCGATTCCTTTACCGAAGATACCGCCTAAGAGATTGGGAAGCAGGCTTGCCGCTAAGCCACCAAGCAAAGCCCCAATGAACCCGCCTTGCTTACTTAACTGCGTCTTACTGAGTTTAATATCTACTCCGACGTTTTTCGATTTAGCTTTATGGATTCTATCGATTTGCTGCTTAGTCAATTTAATCTTATCGCTACCTTGATAGTCGCTAGATGATAGTCTAATGGTAGTCGATGTCTTGTTTTGAACAGCTGAAGCTATCTTACGTTTCTGTGCCTCAGACAACTTTAATGATGTTTCTACATAATTCGTTGGCATTCTATATATGATATCGTTATACAATAATTTGAATATGATTAGAGAATTGCTCCAAGTAATGGTATGCCCTTAAAAGGCGAATTTGGTCCTAGTATCAAGCCTTTGCCCTTCTTTTTTGGTCTACATCTCTTTTTCTTAATGCCTTTTCCTTGTACAGCCTTAGAGACAGAACCAGATATTGCTCCAGTTGCAGCAGCCATTCCAAGAGCTGGTAGGATTTTCTTCAAGAACATAGGAGCAATCATTTTCACTAAATTACCCAATCCACCTAAAAATCCGCCTTGTTTTGAGACTTGCGTCTTACTAATTTTTAGTTGGACTCCAGACATTCCTCTTTTAGCTTCAACCACCTTCTTACGTTGCGCTTTAGTCAGTCCTAGAAAGTCGCTTCCTGTTAGTTGATTGTTGTTCAATCTCAAGCTAACTGTTTTCTTATTGATGTAAGCATTCTTAATTGATTCTTTTTGAGATTCGCTTAGACTCAATCCTGTTCTAATATAGCTCATTTCGTATATGTAGTATAATTAGATAAAATTTACACGATTACATTCATTCTACCAGACAAGCCTTGTAGTTGTAAGTGCCTATCGGATAGGATTACGGCATAAACATAATAAGGTATATCAGCATTGTTAGCTATGTTTCTGAAGTTCCCACCTAGGGTAAATCGGACTTCAATATCAGCCATGCTTGTTTTCAGCTGCTCTGAATGCTTACTAACGTCGAAATGATGTATTGGATACAATGATGCCCAATCCTCAACACTAAGCTGACTACCTGTATCGGTATCTTGGTATTTGTTAACGGCATCCATGAACATCATGTACGATCTATTATAGTTCCTATTAGCTGGAGTGAAGTTACATTCTACTTCTCTTTCTGGATGTTGTACACTATTGATTCGAACACTGATTCTCGTTAGGTTCCCATTATCGAAGATCATATTATTGACATTCTGTGCATTAGCTGTTGGATGACGATCACTAGACTGTAATGCAATGAAGACATGTCTTGGAAGTTCGCTACCTGGCTGTGTTGTAATTCTCCATGTTGGGTTCGTTTCAACGGCTTGGAACATCGTTCTGTATACACGTACCTGCTCGAAGTATAGGTCCTTTATGTAACCACTTACTAGTTTGGCATCAATGTATGATTGAATTTCTAGTGAAGGAACGACTTTAGGCATCCATAGTGATAGGTGAGTAATCTTAAATTTACCAACGCCTGCAGCATTATCTTTCATGATATACTGGTTTGCTGTTGCTCTGTTTAGGATAAGCGTATGTTTGACACTCCGAAACACAGTATCTACATCCTTACAGAATCCGAAAACTTGCGATAGTGGTAGAAGCAGGGATACTTGTTTAGCTCCTGTCGTGATAGCCTGTCGAGCAGTGAAACCTAGATTAGCTGTTTGGTCTTGTATGTATGCAACAACTAAGGCTTGCGTTCCTGTTCGAACGGTAGCTGCATTAGCAGCATCATCGACTGCAGCAATTGCAGTTGTGTACTTTAAAGTTGGTGTACCCGTTGATGTATCTCTAAACCAAAGCATATTACTAGCAGTACTACGGCTATAGTCATCAGAAAACATGACTGTGTTTAGAATTGTGCTTGCTTCTGGTAGGTAGTCATTCACACTTTCTACTATTTGGTTGTTAATCTGATATTGAGCACTTGAAAATAGACTCCACGCATTATTCACAAGCGATACAATATCTGTTGCATTATAATCAGCATTAGCAGCTGTTTGCAGCTTACCACGCACCTCCAACATAGCCTTATGTGGGAGCAGGTATACGTCTTCATCTCGAGTCTCGATGATCCTTTGGCCATCTTTATCCATGTTATTAGAGTCTCTTGGAAGGTATTCGATATATTCGAATTTCGTAGTTGAGTTATCGATAATGTTCGATTCATCGAATTGAAAATATTGGCTAATTACTTCAGTCATATATTATATGATTATACAAAAGTCACTACAATCGTTTCATGCCACTTCCAGCAATAAGATTCGATAAGATAGCTCTCGACCGGTCATTCAAGACTTTCCGAACCTCTGGATTTGACGAAACGTCTCTAACGCCCTGCTTTACTTTTTGAAGGATCGCTTTAGTGCCAACATTGATGGCTTTCTGTTTAACATATGGAAGAGCCTTAGTAATAACGGGTTTTAGCAATCTATTTTTTAAAGCATTAATGGGTCTCGTTATTATCTTGCTAGCTGTTGAAAGCGTACTCTTTGCTTTGTCGAATACGTTCCCAATGAGGTTTCCACCAATGACTTTCCTTTTGGTATATCGTTCTCTCGTTAATAGCATATACATATTGGTTACACAATCTCACTAAGATGGATGTAATACGTAACTCTCTCATTATTCATTCTTATCGAATTACCACTTTGATCTCTAAGCGAGAACGATATACTGTTAATCGATCTTTTCGATATGTTCATATCGAATCGTTGGTTAGGATGGATGTTGATCAAGTAACCTGGAGGAACCGATGGAACGAATGAGTAGATGACCGAACTTGTACTGCCATTTATGTAAGAATCTGTTACTAGATCGCAGTGTACTTGAATAGTATCGACCTCCGTGATTTGCACAATCTTATCGCTATCGTGAAAGCCGTTGCCTTGAACTATCTTAGATTCGAAACCAAGTATCGTCCTAAAACTTTCGTCAATAGTGAAATCCACTTTATAACCATTTCGTATCTCAATCATAGACTTCAGTGTGTTGTAATTAGGTTTAATATCGACATAGTACTTACTGTTAGCAACGTCCCAATCGCTATTTTGCTTCATATGGTGCTTCATAGTGTCGTTTATGTCAATTACGTTGTATGCTCCTGGCGATAATGTTATCGTCTTCCAAGCTGTACCATTGTAGTATTTGAACTTGTTATTTGCACTCGTTATGTTGTACCAAGAGTACCACATAGATGCATTGATTAACGAGATTTGATAGTTTTTCGTAATATCTAGCTCCAATGGAGGATTGAAGTATGTCGTGAAGTTTTCAGATGAACCAGATCCTTTCTTACTATCAAAGAATAACGTAGTTTGCATTATACAGTTTGGTTAGATTATTCTGATGAACATATCACATCCCCATTACTAGCGAAACTCCTCGCGATCCCTGAGACTTCTTCTAAAATCATACTTGAGGTAACGTAACTATTCCACTTAGCGTTTCCATTGTTGTATATTCTATTGATTGTAACGGTTCCTGTGTCTTTCACTTTTATCTGTAATTTATATGTATGTGGGGTTTTATTAAATGGGACGTGGAACCCAGTATGGGACACGCAGGCAAGAGTTTCTGGATTGATGGCTAATTGCGAGCCAAAGCTAGCTCTGTTACGGGTTTGAAGGATATTATTTGGTAATGAATTCGTACTGACATAAGCCAGTAATCCTTGACCTGTAGTTACGACCCATCGAAACCACACATTAGCTCCTCCAGCGTCACATCCAAGGTAAATCGTACACGATAATCGAATTAAATTCGTTGCTTCCTTGGGAGATATCGTGATGGAGAAATGTGGTATGTCTCCCCACTCCATGTCTGCATGACTCCATAAATTCGAAATTTCCTTTGCTATATAAGCGACTGTCCTAATAGGAACCACTTCTTGCACTCTTTGTTCAATAATGTACTCATTATCATCGAAGACAGTAGGATTCACAAAAGTATTTGCATCTAATGCTCCAGCAATGATTGCAACATAGATAGTTATTAGCTGATTGGTTGACTGATTATGACTCAAAGTAAATGATAGTTTACCTGTGCTATTGGCAGATGTTGTTATGCTTAGCTCTTGGAAAGCAGTGTTTGTAGATCCTATCCTTCCACTTTTTATCGTGTTTGATATGAAAGTCAAATTCTCTTCAATTGATAAAGAGCTTAGTATTATGGATCCAATGTTGTTTGCATAAGCTTCGACCCGAACTGTGTATGTGCTGTTGCCTTTTAACCCTAAAGTCGTATTATCATTTTTTGGTATAGTCATAGTCAACGTTTCTGTTGAGTTCGGTTTAAAAGTCTCTAGGATCCTAAAACCTCGATGTTCTGGAGTGATGTTATTCATAGAGTATGCGTCATATACAACCATAAATGAGCTTACACTGCTCGATGATGCCCAATTACCAGACTTCATAAGGAAATTGCCACAATTGAATGTTAGACTACTATGCATAACACTTGACCCAGGCCCAGACCCTCGAATCCCTTGGCTTCCTCGATCGCCTTTCATTCCTTGGCTTCCTTGATCGCCTTTCATTCCTTGGCTTCCTTGATCGCCTTTCATTCCTCGAATCCCTTGGCTTCCTTGATCGCCTTTCATTCCTCGAATCCCTTGGCCTCCTTGATCGCCTTTCATTCCTTGGCTTCCTTGATCGCCTTTCATTCCTCGAATCCCTTGGCCTCCTTGATCGCCTTTCATTCCTTGGCTTCCTTGATCGCCTTTCATTCCTCGAATCCCTTGGCCTCCTTGATCGCCTTTCATTCCTTGGCTTCCTTGATCGCCTTTCATTCCTCGAATCCCTTGGCCTCCTTGATCGCCTTTCATTCCTTGGCTTCCTTGATCGCCCTTCATTCCTCGAATCCCTTGGCTTCCTTGGCTTCCTTGATCGCCTTTTGGTCCACGCTTACCTTCCTTTTGCTCTATCGTACCATTGTAAAGCGTTCCAAATATTGAGTAACTCATCTCTTATATTATATGATTACATTAGTTTGATGCGTATTCGTTGATTCCATTTTGAGCAACTTTTTTAGTAATCCCTGTGATTTCCTCAACCATTATTGATGATTTCACGTATCCATTCCATGCCGCATTAGCGCCATTATACAGTCTATTCAATACCATCGTTCCTGTATCAGTGATCTTACACTGCAGCTTATACGTGTGTAGGATGCCGTTACCGAAATTCTCATGAAAAGAGACGTCTGAAATACAAACGACTGTCTCTGGATCTCTTGGCGGTTGTGCCGCAAATGCACATCTGGTTCTCAAGCCAATTGCTGCATCTGGTAAATTACTTACACCAATAATCGTTTGTAAATGGTGCCCTGGAACTGGCGTTGGCGTTAATAGGACCCATCGGAACCAAAAATTACCTCCTCCAGTGTTGTTTGAGATGTATAGGCGGCATGATAGTCTCATCATATTCGTACCTTTTGGTGTTAGCTGTATTTCGTAATTGGGTATATCCATCCAATCCGTATCGCGTTGAAGCCATAAGAGTGAAATCTCTTTCGCATTAATACTAACTATTCTTACTGGTGTTTGCTCATGCATGCACTCATTGCGGCTTCCAGTTCGAATCGTTCCAAATTTCGTAAAACTCATCTATATTGTATACGTACATTATAGTAGATGAATATAATCAACTTTGACGATACTGAAAAAATAAGTCAGAAACCAAAACATCACTTCTTGCTTCCTGATTGCCATTTTATGCTAGTTGGTAGTACGGGTCAAGGTAAAACGAATCTGCTTACCAATATGCTTTTAAAATGGATGAAGTACGATTCTTGTAAGATACATACTCTAAATCCTCATCAGGATAAGTACAGTCTAATAAAAGAATTCCATGATATCATTAACGAGGAATTAGATGACGACGACGATGCGTGTAATGTCGAATTATGCAATCCAGAAGACATCATACCAGTTGAAGATTTAGATGATGACGCTAATAAGGTTATCGTATTCGATGATATTAAGATCGACAATAAAAATATGAACAACGTTAAGGAATACTTTTCGCTATCTAGAAATAAGAACTGTAACTGCATTTACTTGTGTCAAAGCTATTACGATGTGCCAAAATACATTCGACGCAATACTAAGTGCTTCGTTCTATTTGGCGGATTAGATAACAAGGACATCAGACACATTGCTGATGATAACTGTAAAAACATCAGTCGGAAACAATTCGAAGACATATATCGAGAAGCTACGATAGAACCATTCGATTTCATGGTGTTGGATAAGACTTCTAAGCATATTCCCGAGATGTATCGAAAGAACTTCGACGGTTTATACGTGCATAATACGTAGTTAGAGAATGAGAATTCGAGGGTTTTCGTGTGATTTACATACGATTTCAAAAAGTTACGCTAACTTAGAGTAACGAATTATGTAACTAATATGTATACGTATGTCGTTCAGAACTATTAAGACAGTAGAAGAAAGAGCAAGCTTAATTAACGAATTCTTGAAAAATAGGCAAATCTTAAAGAAACGATTACTCAATAAAAAGCTAGGTGATCAATCATTACGAGAAGCTGGCGAAAAGCTATACCAACCCGTAACAGCTTCAGTCGAAAAGGCGCAGAAATCGGCTGATAAGAAACAAGATGAGATGATTGAACAGCTACAAGAAAACCAAGAGAACATCACTGGAGCAATCGATACACTTAGTGAAGCCATCTCAACACAAGGATCTACTAAAGGCTTAGAATCGTGGATTGGTAAACTGCCATTGCATTACGAGGAAGACGAAGATGAAGACGAAGAGAACGACAAAGGAGCCATTGATGGTACAAAACCAATTTTTGGAGCACAAGAATCTAAACGACTAGAAAAACTAGGGTTCGATCCAAGCTTAAAAGACATACCTTCAGAATACTTAATACAGAATGCCATAACGATACTGAACAAGCAAATCAAATCATCTAAATCACCCACGACAATAAAGATACTAGGCAATCAAAAATTAGCAGCAAGCAAGTACTTGAAGGAAGTGCTAAAACTAAAGACACCAGAGAAGGAAGTCGTATTCGTACCAGATGAGGACGTCATAGAAACGCCAAAGTCATCTAAGAAAACGACTGGCACAGGTCTAAAAATAGGGTCCGATTATACGTTTGGAAATTTGTATATCGATCCAGCTAAATTATTAGAGATGAGATTAGAGGCTTACAATGGTAGTGGTAAGAAGATACTAAACCATAAGGTCGATAATTCATTTATGGAGTTGCTAACGAAACGCTACAATCCTAGAAGACTGTACACTGATGATGCTCAAAGGATATTCAACAAGCTGATTAAGCTCTCGGGAATCTCTCCATATACGTCTAAAAGTGGTAAGATCGACTTAGGAACGAAAAAATCAGGTGGTTGTAACAAAAGTCGTATAAAGTACTACAACAACCCGAATGAGCTATGTGAAAGACTAGAGTTAATAATAGCATCGAAAAACGCTGGAAATAATAGTATCGAACTTTCTAACGAAGCCGTCGAGATACTCAATAAGCTTTCTAACGATGGCTTGATTGACGACGACGAATACAAACAGATGTATCAACAATTTATGTAACGTATAGCTATATGGCAAAGACGTTGAAAGTAGACATATTCAACTTCAATCATATAGACAAGGACTTGAGTGAAGCAGATGTCGAAATGCTAAAAAACCTGTATTCTCACTACCACAAAAAATGCTTCTACCACAAGCAAGCATACAAACGATTCAAGAAGGTTAATACAATTCTACACTTATCGTCAATTGGTCTCACAAGTACAGGCGTAATCATTGGGTCTATAACACTAAATCCAATCATTCTCGGTACAATATCGGGATCAGGACTATTGCTTCAAGGACTACTAAAAATGAAAAACTACAATAGGAAGACGGAAATGAGCAAATTTGCGTACACATCATATCAGAAGATCTTGAATAAAATAAGGGCATATCTGCGTGGAGAAGAACTCGACATCGAAAGATTTACATTAGAGTTGAACTGGTTGGACGATCAAGTTAGTGACCTATGTCCACTAGTTGATAGATTCAGAGAGAGATACAACAAGAAGTACGCAACTAGTTGATCATTGCCATATCAATTATCTTCACTTCTTGCAAAAACGCCATTATGAGTCTCTATGTATAACCATTCATTCATATCACAGATCTTCTTCCATATCCTAACATATCGTTTAACAGTAATCTTCGATATGTACCTAGTACACTTTTGCATATGGATGCGATAGTTATCGATTCCAGATTCGCGAAACTTCATTTCGAACAACTTATAGAACACGAAATCTAGTATTGGATACCTCTTCCGTTTCAATATAACATCAATAGCACTTTCGAATTTATTGAACATCCTACGAATATCAATGCACTCACCATATCGTAAATCAAATTTCGCAATGAATATATTGTCAATATGGTATTTCCTATGGTAGATAGACTTACGTCTCATTCGGTACCTATTTTCGTAGTAATCGATATATCCATTCACCAAACGATATGAATGAACTACACCACAGCTTTTGCAAACATACATACCATTATCATTAATTATCTCTGTATTGCCACAACACGACTCACTCTCTTTCTTGCGTACGTAATCTATCAATCGCTCATTGCAGAAAGGACACAACTCTCCAAAGTCTTTCATCTCATCATGGATTTCTGAATTGCAGTTCATCCTATACTACTATATTAGATATTAAATATAGAGTACCATGCACCAGCATCCATTACATAGAGAAGATGCAAGATACCTCGAATGCACTATGAAATAGAAGAAACTCGCAGAAGCCAATATATGGCAATAGCGGATAGCTGGCAAGGCAATGAAGCCATTAGAATGGATAGCCTAGAATGCAACTATGAAAAGTTGAATACTATAGTAAGAGAAGAATGAAGAGAAGAATTCGATATCCAAGAATTCGACATCCAAAGATTGAAACCGGTTATGGAGATTTCCAAGAATTTGACATCCAAAGATTGAACTGGTTAAACCGGTTATGAAGAATTTCAAGAATTCGACCACGCCCTAAATTGACCACGCCCTAAACTGACCACGCCCTAAATAATTCCAAGGATAGTAGAACACGAACAACGAAAACATAGCAGAATGAAGCTGCAGTAGTATTGAGGGTGGGGAGAGACCTTCTTTGAGGTCGACAACGGATCATTTTGATCTCGAAGAGATTGAAATGGTCCGGTGCCCCCACCCTCTATACTACTTAAGTGTAATCAGATCCGTCGTGAGTAAACGGCCTTGATTGAGAATTGTATATCTGATATGGCAATTCCGAAGTTCGACAGTTCTCGCCGGCGAACCACATTTTCACAGTACCTTTGATATAACATATCTACAGTGATCCGATGTAAAATGCCGTGGATGACTACATTTAGTTAGAATACTCTTTGCTGCCTTATGTCTCTATCAATTCCAAGCCCGCCCATGCCCCCCCCCCCCCCCCCCGGGCATTTGTGGGGATTTTGTCATTTTGGAATCAGAACGTTGCAAATGCCCCACCGTGGGGCCAGCTAAGTTATGCAAATGCCCCACCCCGGCGCAAGTATAGCGAACGCGCCAAATTTCTTCGCCGTTTCAAAGCCACATTTCACCACTTTTCTTTATTAAAGTAATGCAGTACTCACCTTCAAACACTTTCGTAAGTGCCCCCAAATCCCACATCACTAGCGAGTTCCCAACAAACCGCAAACTTCACCCCGAAACTAGGAAATTCCACGTCATTTTCACGGATGACTTTTCCGCCGCCATGTTGATCGATGAAGCAAGCACAGGGGAGGGGTGGGATATTTATTTGACAAATGCCCTGGGCCCGGGCTGACGAAAAACAAATGCCCCACCCCAGGGACAGATAGGTTGTCAAATGCCCCATCTTGCCCGGGGGGGGGGGGGGGGGGATGGGCGGGCTTGGAATTGATAGAGACATTACTGGCATCATATTAAAGCATCCTGGGGGGAAATGACACTGTAGCATTGCGATCACAATTATTTATTTTCGGAACAGATCTACGTCACCACTGGTCTAAATAGTAATGAATTAATTTACGATGTACATAATTGTTTAAACAAATTGGCAACAGTTACTACTCGTAGATTTGTCCTTAAAATAACTAACAATTTTATCTAAGGTGTTTATAAAAATATTTATTTTAAAAAAGAATAAAAATAACATTATTGGCAGTTCTATTATATTCTACTTTAAGATGAGGAAATATCAAAAATGTTCTTGAAATACTTAGCAGTATACTCTTTCATGATAAATAACATGAATTGAAAGAGATTTTGAGTGTCAAAAGAAGAAAAGTAGAGCTGAGATTCGAAATCGTGTATTAAAGTACTGAAATGTGTAACAGTTATTTACCAGAATAAGTTCATTTCTCTCGAAAAGGCGTGGTGTTTTGAACAAACACCGGTGGAGGGGAAGTCGTGGGCGGAATCACGCATCCCCAGGTTATCCCAAATTGGATTTTTTAAAGTATGACTTTACTTTCATTTCAAGATTACATATTCAAGTTAAGTAATGGTCCAGATAAGAACTGTAGTGCTCCACGGCAAGGAATGTTAAAAGGTGTTCATTTTCTATTATTCTTTCTCGTAATTGCATTGGTTGATACTTATAAATTCAATAGAAACCCATCGAAATATTGCATTATCATTCGATATTTTTTGTGGTTTGAATTTATTTTTGATCAAACTAACTATGGTTCAATTTCGAAGAATATCGTGTGTGGGGTAAGTTCTCAAATTTGCGATTGAAAAATCTTTTTTTTCTCTATATCCGATTGGCTGGATGGTGGTTTGTCTGAGTCTTGTGCTTCACTTCGAATAGAAGCATCCCTGGCTAGAGATCTGAAGAAACTTGAACTACCGTAACAGTACGAGACACTTTGGCAGATTACCTCTCAATCCGACTATCGCGTGTAGATATGTACTCGCAAAGTGACGATTTTGTATCAGTGAAAGGCTTTTCATCCTGAAAAAGTTGCAGTACTTCGTATAACATATATTCTCGCTTTTTAGTCCTGGAATCACACAACTCCGTAATCGGGGGGGGGGGGGGGGGGGGGGCTTATAACCGGGATTTTGCGGGATTAATAAGTGCACTAGTTAACACTAGTTAAACAATAAAACTTTAAAAACTTTTCTGATTAAAATTCAAATCTATTGTTATGTTATTTCGATTAAGTCACTTAACTCAAGCATTTCACGAAGATGACAGAAAATGGTGTCATTTGACTAACTAGTATCAGGAACCCATGGATAGGTACTGAAATGACCATGACAAAACATGGTGGCATTGCAAACTATATTAGGAATAGTACTAGTATCTAGGAAGCGTAGTCCTTGCTATTTTCGGACCGGAAGGTTCAGGAAAATTTGTGGATTGCAAACATCTCCACAAGTGTTTTTTTTAAGTGAACGTGGCAGGAGAATAAAACAAAAGAATGAAACAGGAAAACAGATAGGACAATATCAATGGCTGTGGAAAGTTCAATTAATACTGAGAATGAGAGCAAACCACTCAGTTGAAACGTCGCGTGCATAATGTATTTCACTAACCAGTCACTCCATGAAATAAATTAACACTCGGCTTGTTCTCAGATTGACTAGGCGTAGCTCAAGGAACCCAAACTAATATCGGAAGGTAAGTTCGTGCTATTTAAACTATGCTTAACTATTTCATTTTGCTTTCAAAGTAGCAATGCAAGGTTTTCCAATCTGAATCTAGAACCCCATGCAACAGCAATGAAAAACTGCAGTATTCCGAGAGAAAGTAGTAGAGTCGATTCATGTGATTAGAATGATGCGGGGAACAAAGTGCAGCTTGCTTGACTAGACTGCTCCTATATAGAATCTCTTAAATCAAATAAGATACCTAAGAAGACAATTTAACTAGAGGAATTGGTAATCCAGCTATTTTATATCGAAATAACCTTAAACTCTTCTCGAAATTGTTCAGAGCGTCTAGCGGCCATCACCGGAACATGTTACTACGATCATCTTTGGATCAGTTAACACACCCATACAACGTTTGCAATTGGAGTTACTTGAATTGGTTACTCAGAACCTGATCCAAGAATGCGGCTATTGTTTTTTGCTATTTGTCGGCTCGGCTATATTACTTTAAGCACGCATGGTATCCATTAAAATTTTTTTTACTGAGACAATGAAAAAGAGAATATAATTTTTTAAAGGAAATATGCATTGTTTAAAACGATTTGCAAAGCATTATTCCGTCTCACGGATGAAGCAACTCTGTCAAAATTAAACTGATTACCCCTTTAATAGCTCACGTAAATACTTTCGTAATGGTTTAAGCTTCACGAGTGTAGCATTGAGAGGTATGAGTAAACTGAGTGTTTACAAAGACAAGCTGGTGCATGTAAATATACAGGTTTGTATATTAGGCTCACATTTTAAGTTGAACTAATCACGTCAAAACAAAGTTCCTATCATAGATCCTGTTTGCTTGGTTAGGTGCCTAAGATTAAAAGGTCATATAAATATTCTGTACATGCAAAATATTTTAAGTCTTACGCAGGCTAAACGTTGAACAAAGGTTGTATAAGTAGATGCACTATGTTGGTGATCGGTCAATATTAGGTTGCCATTGTGTGGGCTTCTCTTACTTAAGCATTGTCGAACAGCGTGTTCAGCTGGATTCTCTGAATTTCTAACGAGACACTTTCCAGTTGTATGCAAATGATTGTTTTCATACTTGGTACCATCATAATTAGCTTTTACAAACAAAATCTCGTGATCATGGCACCGAGTATGTATTAATCATGCAGAAAATGATCGACAACTCTCAATTGAAAAGCTACCGTTTAAATTTAGTTGTAATTTGTATTCCTGCATGGTAGCTTAGCAACGTATAATACCACTATATATTGTCTCCTGACTTCCATGCAATTATATTTTGTGGTTTGCATTCTTCTTGAGTGGCATTGGGATTTTTGCCGACTGCCGCTAAGAACGAGGCCGTTTTGGGGTAAATTCCGGAAGGACATTAAATAACGACGAACGTCTGAAATTCAGCTTTAATACCTGTTTGTTGTCCCATTTCAGACCACCTGACCTTTCCCTTGAGTAATGCTTTTTTGTTTTTCTGTATCCCAAGAGGAAATGTATCATTTTCTATAATTGGAAAACAAAGTACTGAATCCCCTGGAGAACTATTACGTGGTCTGAAATGGGGCAACAAACAGGCAAGCAAGCTATTGCGAGAGCGACGGAGAGAAATAAGAAAATAGGCGAAATTTCGACAACGATATGCCCACCTTCCGAGCCTGCGACACGACTAGTTTTGAAACTCAGACAGGGGACACGCATACCCCCCACCCCCCTAAAAGTGCCTCAAGAACTAATAGAATAATTGACGGTTTACCTTTCAAATTTATGTTAGGAATCCGAGTGAAAATTACCCTGGGTGCTAGAGGTTCTACTGCCCTCTCTATTAAAGCCAAAGTTTTGATCGACGAGAGGGCTGAGAGAACGTTCTCCCAGCCTTCTCGTCGAGTTAAACTTTGGCTTAGAGAGGGCAGTAGAACTTCTGGCACCCAGGGTAAGTAAAAATTACAAACATTGGAAAATCTAGACCTCTTCAATGGGTTGGTAATTCTAATTGGAAGTTTCAATTTCCAAGGATTGGAAATTATGTCTACCCAAAAAAAATGAAAATCGCGTAAAGTAGTCACACATTCACTTGCAGAATTTTATGAAGGTTTACTGCAAACAAATATTTTTATTTTGTTTTTACGGTTTCTAGTCCTAAAATTATTGCAAGTAATACTCGTCAAGCGGATCGTCATTTCCAACGTATTTCCTACTTATTTCCACCTTATTTCCAACAAATTTCCAACATTTTTCAAGTATATTTCCAATACATTTCCAACTTACTTCCAGCATATTTCCAATAAATTTCCAACTTATTCCCAACATATTTCCAGTATATTCCCAGTATATTTCCAACACATTTCCAACTTTATAATATTTCCAGTATATTTCCGACCTATTTCCAACCTATTTCCAGCATATTTCCAACAAACGTCCAGCATATTCTCCAACCCGTGGAATGAAATTTCCATCCGTTGGAACTGTGTGCAAAACCTTGGAAATTCCAATTAACTTCCAACATCAGTATTTCCAACATACTTCCAACCCATGGAAGAGGTATAGATTTTCCAGTAAAACAGGGAAAATCACTCCGAGATTCAGTCAGGAGTTGAAATTAGGCTTTCTACTTCAGTCCCCATCCCAGCTAACATAAGTCTCTCTTTCCGGGTAAAAACGAAGAGACGTCTACTGGCCAATGAGAATTTTACTTTTTAGAATTTTTAGAATATTTGTATGAGGGCCACGGGGTTATTAGTTCTTTGCACTATTTAGTGTTACCCTAGATAAATAAAGTTGGATTGATTGATTGATAACTCTTCCCCGCACTGTTCGATAAGCGATATGTTGTCAGCACTTTTGTCAGCACTTTTGTCAGCGTCGCTTCCAAGGATTAATTAGTAAATGACTCGAGCAAAGCATTTACCAAGACAAAACCTACTGGCCCGGTTGTTCGAAGCAAGGGTAACTTTATCCCTAGGATAGCACTAAATCTATAATTGTAATCTGAAGAGTACTAGTTTAACCTCGGGTTAGCTATTTAACCCCGGGGTACCGCTTACCAACTGGGCCCAGGAGTGTGGGCGCGTATTCTTGCCTTCATTCTCATCTTTTAACGAAAAAAGTAGTTATTCAATTAGCTTATTGTAATCGTGTTTACTCTGTCAGGTTTTTGTATTGATTTGACGCACAATGTGAAATCAAAATTGTCGTGAGTCTTGGGGAGACGATGCCCTAGATATTGCCTTCTTTGAAGACTCTCTTTAATACTTAAATATAGATGAGCTCATCAACCAAAAGAAAATATTATGTAAATATTGTTTTACCAACTTAATAAACTAGTGCGTGGGGATCAAGGGAAAAAAACACTCGAGCTTCACGATAACATTGTTTTTTCTTTTTGGTTAGTAATGTTTAGCGACGCTTTTCACTGAAGTCAAATCATTATTAAACGTCTTCAACCCTCGGTAAATACCTTTACATGTGTTACACAGTGTTTTCCCAGTCATGCTCAAACACCGATAATTCAGTAATATCAAGGAGTTGACAGGTTTGAGTGTTTCTTTGTAGTTTTTTTTTCAAACAAAGGGACGCTTTGATCTCGTTGTCCAAAAGTTGAGTTTTAGCGTGGTTCTTGAAAGAGAGGGCATGAAAACAAATGTTTACTACTTTAAATACGTAAAAAGTTGCCTCAAGACAGTGATTGCCTTTTGACTCAGGAATAAAGTGAAGACCCTCGGATGTAAAATTAACTTTACTGTCAGTACTTAGTAGACTGCCTTAATTAGTCAGGCGTTTCAAACACTGAAATCAATTCCGCGTTTCAGTCAGTGAATGCCACAGAAGGTTCAACAATGTTGTTTTGGTAAACTTTAATATGCGTGCTTTGTCAGTCACTCTACGAAAAAATACGCCCAGATAAACGATCTTGGACATTCACTTTGACCGCTGAAAGTGATCTAACCTCACTGTATTTGTTTTCACAAAGCACACAAGTCCGGTATAGGCTCAAAGTCGGTTGTGAATGGAAACATAAATGCATTAAACGCTCGAGTTCACGTCCTCAGTGATATACATAATAGTAACACCCCAGTGAATGGCATGACCCTAATTTGTTGGCGTCCTCTGTGAAAACCTGTTGGCTTACCGCACTGTGCACTGACATACTTCGCTCTATTGGAGTCATAGCAAACTCAACTCCAGTTTGTTCACCGTGTTTACTAGATAGCGTCATGGTCTTCGACACTAAACAGGCAAGAGCACCTACTTTAAATCCCACACCATTTACGATAAGTACACATATACGAACTCTTCTTACGTTCACTTATGTAAATAATACTTTGATATTTCTTGAAATCTCGCTGTTGCCTTCCTAATATAATACAAGTAGGTTCTGTTTTGAAAAAAAATCGTTGAAACTTTTACGTGCTCCTGTAAATTCAAAAAGTCTTTCAATTATTGTTTGCGATGCACCAAAAGGTCAAATCGAAATTTAAAAAAAGTTTTATACTTTAGTTAAAAACATTAGAATCATCAAGAATCATATTAATTTAACACCGATGCCCAAATATTTGACTTCAACTGTTGTCTCGTTGGATCAGGTTTTCCAAGTCCTCTTGAGCTCTTGTTTGTTGTCAACTGGTGATATATAAGCTGTGGATAATTTGATGAATTCTATGTTTCGACAGATTAAAAAATGTTAAAGAATTATTCTTAAACTAAAGAAAACACGTGATGTAAAGAAAACACGATCGAGCAAGTGTTTTTGTTTTCACACTAATTGCACCCGGACAGTGAAATTAATTAGATATAAACTGTCACCTCCTTAAGCCTGTAGCATACTGAAGACTTTGTTGTTATCATTACAATAAGTTTGGATTTTTCCCTTTTCTTTCGAGGCCACCTAACAATTAAACGTAACTTGGGCGTACTCTTGTTTTCAGATGCTCTTGTTTGTCATTTTGGTGTGTTGTCTGTGCGCGAACACTTTAGACGCCAGGCGGTCGAAATCACGGGTCGAGGACTGGTACGGCACTATACGTGGTCAAGACAGCGGAAAAACAAGCGAAGATTACAAAGCGAGGTTTGTAGCAATATAAATAATGTACAGTTACAATGGGTACGCTTAAAAAACGAAGCAGGCTTTTCTTTGCACTTGAAGTAAATCCTAATGTCCAAATTTTACTCACTCGAAACCTCAAGGATTACTGAAATAGATGGTGTTTAGTGCATGCAGGACATGAGTATTAATGAATTTATCGTCAACCATTTCGGTGTTGACTGGTTGCGTGATATTGAGAATAGTAATATACACTAGCCTGAAGCCTCCTCCGCAGCCATTTCTAAGTATCGGAAAAACCACGCAGGTTAATATAATAATAATAATAATAATTGAATAGGCCATATTTATATAGCGCCATATCACCACAGTCTCATGGCGCTTTACATTTTACCGACATATCCCGTTGGTGAATTTTTCGGACTGCTATTTTGGCGCAAATGGCAGCCACGCAGTTTACAATGTTGAGTGTGTGGTTAGTACAATGGCCAGGCTGCTGTACCGGGTGACAATCCCCTTCTATCTGCATAATCTAGCACGCAAACAGCGTTTTCCCTAGGGCTGGGTGTATCAATTGGACGAAACATGAACATTTAAGATATTTGCACTATCGAGAGATCTGCGATTGTTGGATTGTTGGAACATTTTCGTAGATTAATTGTATCCATATTTGGACAGCTGGAATATGAAAACAAGGTGCTATCGGCCTTCGTATCCTATTGATGTTTGTCTGCGTTCTAAGCGTGTGTGAACTCGTGATCATTTCTTATTAACATGCACAAATTAGTTTTGTCTCAATGCATCCTTGATGACCCAGCTGTTCTGATTAGGCCGATATATGTACGCACGAAATGCCTTGTGGGCTTGTTGATAACTGTATATGTATGTACATATCAGCATTTGGGAGATCAAAATCTATAGATCGATTTCATGTGACGTCATCAAATTGCTAACTTCGAAACTATGAACTCTACCAAGTTGTGCTTTTGATACAGTTTAGAGCTTACCTAAGCACGGCTTCACACCAAATTTCATCGGTTTCTTTCACTTTGTTCCGGAGATATCGATGAAGCGATTTGAGTCACGCACTCACCAGTCACGTATTTTGAGGAGTCAAATTAGTGCAACTTTCAGCCAAAAACCTTCTAAATACAAACCAACATGTCAAATAAGTGAATATCTATGCAAATAGATACATTTTAGGTCAGAATTCTTGGTAATTGTGAACTTTAATGAAACCTGGTAATCTGGCCGCCATCTTGGTGTACCTTGGAGGTACACCAAGATGGCGGCGCCATACATTTTACTGTAAACATGGCGCACATTTGATCGCTTATATTTTGGGCAAGAAATATCCTAGATTGATAAAACTTGTCAAAAATACGTAATTTTTAGTTCTCATTCAGAAAAACGCACCTTGATTTTATTTGAATCAGCAATAAAGATTTTTAGGATTCACGTGACCTAAGTGAAATCGATCTATAGAAGTTTTCAAAAGGAATCTGTGCTAAAGTTAAACATGATGCAAACAGGATGTAGTTGTATCGCAAGTGGGCGGCACGGGTGGCGTCGTCAAATGAAAACAAATTAGCGATATGGTTTGTTGATGGAATAATAAAATTGGTGCTGGTAAATATCAATACGTCGGGAGTGGGGGCGGGCAAGGTGAATGCGGGCGGCCCCACGCCTATCACAAGACAGGAAAACAATACGTTAATCATCCAAATCGAAAAGTGCGTTCAAAGTGGAAAACGTGAGATGATTGAGGTATGCTAACCGCCGTGGTTAGCGAGTAGCAGCTGACGTTTCGAGCGCTATAGTCCTTCGTCAGAGCAAAAAGGGTTGGTTGAACTCAATCTCTCAGCATGGGAGCTGTCATGAAAGAGTGTTGATATCTTTTTTTTTCTTTTTTTTCGACAAACATCTGTTACCACCCCAACAATACCTGCCTCCTCCACAGACTCTTTGAAGGAGACTTCGAAGCATGCGGTCGGAGAAGCCGGGACGAGCTTCGCTTTTCTGCCCTTCCCATCATACCTTTCGCGCCCTGCTCCGTGCCCAGTAAACAGGGGTCGCGGCAGCAACAATACATCAAACACAAGATCAGATTTTCATATCTGATGAAGTATTCTTTCCCCTCGCTTGCTTGGCGGGATATAACCGGTCTTTATATCATCACAACGGAGAATGAGCAAACAGGGGGAATTAAAAAAATATTCTGAGTACGGCGTTGCACAGGTTTGTTGTTCTTGCCGCTCTTTCATTATTTAAATTTTAAAGGGAATCTCGGCTGAAAACAATGTTTGCTCTCAAATGATTGTTATGGATGCCTAAGTCTGTTTCTGTGTTTGTCTCCAGTAAATTGTACACTAGATGTAATTTATGCACCCATATTCTTCTCGATAAAACTCATTTTAATTTCCTGCGCACCGCCATCTTGGATTTTATGACGTCACAGTGTTGTCCTATTGTCAGAAAACAATAGCTCTTCTGTTGTGTCACAATAGGGGCAACACTGTGACGTCACGAGAGCCAAGATGGCGGCCCGCAGGAAATTCAAATGAGTTTTATCGACAGGAATATCGGTACATAAATGACATCTAGTTTACAATTTACTGGAAACAAACACAGCAGCAGACTTAGGCATCCATAACAAACACTTGAGAACAAACATTGTTTTTCAGCCGAGGTTCCCTTTAAAGAAAAACTACTGGAAAAAAGTATTGCCGGGGAAAATCAGACAGGGCATTACGAGGAGGAGGAGGGGGTTGGAATTTAGAATTCACGACTTCGATCTTAGCATTAAAAAACAGAAAATTGCACCACTTTGAAGGATTTTATGAGTGTACCGTTGTGGTTCAGCTATCAACACATTCACAAGAATGCGAACACATATCAAGAAGCTGGTCGTGAAATCATGACTGCTTTGTTCATCAAGCTCAGACTACCATACATGACTGAGTTGTTGTTTTGTTCTGTTTAGATGAGTTTGCAACCTACGGACGTATTATTTTTCAAAGGAAAAACTACCGAGTTAGTAAGGCAACGAGAAGCCTAGTTAATCACGCGACTGTTTTCGCATGCAGGCTAAACATTTAAGTAATGGTCCAGATAAGAACTGTTAGTAGTAGAATCCATTGTTCTGCGGCAATGAGTCTCCCTCGCAGACAATCATACAATTTTGCTTGAATATGCATTAGTGCTTTAGGAGGTGTCTACAGTCCAAACTACATCTCGTAAATAAAGTATTTTTTTATACTATTGGCTCTTTTTTCTGTGAAAACGCAGACAAGCCAATCGGATATAGAGAAAACAAAAGATTTTTCAATCGCAAATTTGAGAAATTTCCCCACACACGATATTCTTCGAAATTAAACCATAGTTAGTTTGATCAAAAATAACGGTTGAAGTTCAAACCACAAAAAAATATCGAATGATAATGCAATATTTTGATGGGTTTCTATTTAATTGATATGTATCAACCAATGAAATTACGAGAAAGAATAATAGAAAATTAACACTTTTAACATTCCTTGCCGTGGAGCACTACAGTTCTTATCTGGACCATTATTTAATTAAGTACTGCTCCGACAAAGAACGCTAGCACTGAACATAGTTAATAGAGTGGAATGGTTAGGAAACCCGGCAAACTACAAAAGGGCTAACAAAGGCGCTGCGATTTAGGTTGGAAGGGGTAAGACAAAAGATTGTGCACGATCATAGTTCATTAACGTTCCCTGAACGACTGAACTCACACGTTTCTATTGGCTGATTGATTAACATGTTGGAATTTCTATTGTGTTTTGTGCACGGTAGTGGTTGAAAAAAGGTAACAAAGACATATAACAAAGAAGGTCCCTGAGTTTCCTAACCATTCCACTCTATTAACTATGCACTGAACGACAAAGAATGCAAAAAGGTGTTAAATTTCTATTCTTCTTTCTCGTAATTTCATTGGTTATATTCAAAATTCAATAGAAACCCATCGAAATAATACATTTTTATTCAATAATTATTTGAAGGTTTACTGATTTATTTTTGATCAAACTAACTTTGGTTTAATTTCGAAGAATATCGTGTGGGGAAAGTTCTAACTGAATTTGCGATTGAAATATATTTTGTTTTCTCCCTTTCCGAATAGGCTGGATGGTGGCTTCTTTAGAGTTTTCCCAGTAAAAAGAGGAAATAGCATAAAAATACATACTATATAAAAAAAGGCTATATGAAAACTGAGGACGAATGAAAAAGAAAAAAATGAAATCGGGGAAATCCCTGATTTTTAAATCGTGATTAAAGTCCCGGGAATGTTATTTCACGACCGCACAGTTAGGGGTCTTGGTCGAGTGACGTAGCGAGGTAAAAAGCCATTGTTCACTAGCACTTGTTGTAGTTTCTATTGTCTTGATGCACGATGTACATACTAATGCTTCTAATGCGGCTCGGTCGTGAAGAGCTGGGTCGCTTATCGCCTTTTTAAACCAATAACTTGAACAAAAACAAAACTTTTTCACAGAATTACTCTAAAGATTACGAGGATTTTAAAAATAGAAATATATAAAGAAATTGGGGTTAGGGTACTTTACGGTATATTCCAGCAACTGTGGGAATATGCCCATTGTCGTATATAGGATATGCCCATTGCCGTATATAGGATATGCCCATTGCTGTATGTGGGGATATGCCCATTGCCGTATGTGGGGATATGATCATTGCCGTATATAGGATATGCCCATTGCCGTATGTGAGGATATGCCCATTGCCGTATGTGGGGATATGCCCATTGCCGTATATGGGATATGCCCATTGCCGTGTATGTGGGGATATGCCCATTGCCGTATGTGGGGACATGCCCATTGCCGTATATGGGATATGCCCATTGCCGTATGTGAGGATATGCCCATTGCCGCGTATGTGGGTATATGCCTATTGCCGTATATAGAATATGCCCATTGCCGTATGTGGGGACATGCCCATTGCCGTATATGGGATATGCCCATTGCCGTATATGGGATATGCCCATTGCCGTATGTGAGGATATGCCCATTGCCGCGTATGTGGGTATATGCCTATTGCCGTATATAGGATATGCCCATTGCCGTATGTGGGGACATGCCCATTGCCGTATATGGGATATGCCCATTGCCGTATATAGGATATGCCCATTGCCGTATGTGAGGATATGCCCATTGCCGCGTATGTGGGTATATGCCTATTGCCGTATATAGAATATGCCCATTGCCGTATGTGGGGACATGCCCATTGCCGTATATGGGATATGCCCATTGCCGTATGTGGGGATATGCCCATTGCCACAATATATTGTCTTTTGCTACAATTCTCAACTGAATCATTACTTAAAACTACAGCAAAAAAACACGTTTAATATATTTTTCTTTGCCTTTTCCTAGAATGACTAGACTACCTAGAATATGGAGCGTGGCACAAGATACGGGCACCCACACTAACCCTTGCACTATTAAGACCAAACAATGGCTGACAAAAGAATACTTGGGACAGATGGATTATGAGTTCGAGCCCGACAGCTTGAGTGTGAAGCAGTGCTCCGGGTCATCTGATATCGTCCAAGGAGGATGCTATGGTTTCATGGATTGCGTTTCACAGTACGAGAGGAAACGATTCTTACGCAGAAAACAAGGGGAAGGCTGTACAGCTTGGCATCACTTTGAAAAGGACATACCGATCGGCTGCGACTGTATGCTGCCACGCTAGATGAACGGACGTTTAGAAACGTTAGAAAATTGATTGACCGTAATGGGATGGGTGTGGTAGTATAATCAGGGTTTCCACCCATCAGGAAAAAAAACACCTGACTTTTCACTGACCAGAAAACAATGTTCACTGACCATAATAAGACTGTTAGCGAAGTAAAAGACATTCCCTCGTCCAAAACGAAAGTCAAAACCTGTAGCCTCCCCTCGCAGACGCTGTGAGGCATGAGGGGCAGTCGTGGTAACCTGAAAATAAAATTCCCTGACTTTGACAAGAAATTTAGAATTTCCCTGACCAGATGGAAAATTCCCTGACCTCTAAAAACATTTTTTTCCGTGACCGTGGCAACCCTGATAATATGGTAATCGATCGGTGGCCTGCCTCACTTTGTTTTTTTGACTAGCGATTTAAGCACGAAAATACGAGCTTCTTGGTAACCAATTCGGTATAGGAATTAAGATCACATTGGTGTCAATGGAACTATGCGCTAATGAAATCTCATAAGATAGGAATAACCATGAATCTTTTTCTCGTGTATCTACTGCGGATTTCCAGGTGCAAGCACAACTCTCCTAAAAACACTTTTACACAGGACAAAACATTTACCGAAAAGCACTGGTATATAATCAACTAAAGTCGACTGAGGTATGCTATCCGCCGCGGAAAGCGAGTAGCAGCTGACGTTTCGAGCGCTAGCCCTTCGTCAGAGCAAAAAAAAACGCTTTTTGCTCTGACGAAGGGCTAGCGCTCGAAACGTCAGCTGCTACTCGCTTTCCACGGCGGTCTATATAGCATACCTCAATCGACTTTAGTTGATTATATACCAGTGTTTATCTTCCCCGCCGACGCAGACCAACACTAGTTTTTACAGGAACTAGTTACCTATCGTATTTACCAAAAAGGGCAACACTCGTAAACAAACACTTAACGGGATGAGAGACTGTCGTGAGATTTGGTTCTCAGTAAAAATAACTTTGCTTGTCCAACATTTTACATTCAATTATTTGGTAAAGCCCACAGCTGTTACCGAATAACTCTCTTTGAAAATAAACATCCGTGTTTACTCAGTGTGTTGATGTGATTTTGAGCCAACAGATCAGAACGTTGTTTGCCTTTAGCTATCGAAAACTGTTATAAGAACTAGCAAACCCTTTTAGTGCATTTTTGGACGTTGTGTGCTTTATATGGCAAAACACGACACCGAATATCGCTTGACGTCTAACGTCACAGGCGATGATTGGCCAAACAGCACTTCGCCGTATGGATCGTAAAGCGACGGTAACGCACTAAATTGTGAGAAAATAATAAAAGTCAAAATAATCGTTCAGTTGTCAAAAATTGTATCGGTTGTACTTCAAAACAGTAGTCTTTAACAAAATGTGGCCTAGTACTGGATAGGAGAAATCTCTGATTATAAAGTTAATATTTATTTCGATAACCAGTTTAAATACCCTGTTAGATCAATACGAACTCGTGAACCAGTTTTGAATCTGCATCAGCAGCATGTTCACCGGTAGCTGAGTCAGTGATACTGATACCATCTTCGTCTCAGTGAAATACTGTACTGCTGCGTAAACTAGTCAACACTTCGCGGAAAGCTTAAAAGCTTTGCCTGCACCATTTATTGTATAATTTAACCATTATTGTGTTTATTAATTTGTGGTGTTGGGGTTAGACACAAGAGGCACGTAGTAGTGTTACGCAGTAAACAAGTACCTGCAGGTTCATTTTTTAAATCTCCTTGGGACGTTTTTGTTTTGTTTACATTTTGTTTCTTACTTATCGCCACTTTTACGAATTCAAATTATAAATTAGAATGCACAAATCCCCGGTCCAAAAGGTAAAGTTAGCTTAATATGCGGGGGTGGTTGGGAGGGGGAGGGGGGGGGGGGAGGGGGGGGTGCGCCATATGTGAGTTGAGTTTGTTGGTATCTCGCCCTTGCTCCGAGGGTTTTTCTCCGGTTTTCCACCGGGTTCTCCGGTTTTCCTCCCTCCTCAAAAACTGGAGTTCGTGAGCCTCTGGCTTGGGAGACCCGGTAACGGCTTCCTGTATCTTCGACGTAAAATAAAACATTTATTTATATTTATTATTATAAGATATTGAAATTGGGAATGTAATTTTTTCTTGCTTTTTAGAGTGCAGTCATTATACCAGTTTAACAAAATCAAAAGGGTATTGTTCAATTGCTGATATTTAGATAAAAATATCACCCATCATTCAACCGAGACTTCATCAAATGTACTGCACGAGCTAGAGCTGAGAGGTATAATTGCGACCTATAGAAAAAGAACTATTGTTAAGATGAATGAAATAAAGATTACGCTAATTACAGTGATACTCGAAACTCGGCATATTTCACGTGTAATAATGCACCAGTCAAATCCCCCCCCCCCCCGGAACATGGTGGGGATTTGTTCTGGATAGCTTGTAAATACTGACAAATGCCCCACTAAAATGTCACAAAATAAGAGCAAATGCCTCAAAAATAACTTGGCGACTAATTTTGTTTGTCTTCAAAGTTGAGCTAAACCAAAATAATCCGGCCCTCAAACATAACCTAATAAGTACTAACTTATCTAAAACAATTCTAATCGATGGATTCATTGGAATAGGAATCGAGTGGTTATAAATACCTTGTTGTCATGTTCCGCGAATAACCGCCGCCATCTACCAATTCCCCCCCCCCCCCCCCACCTATAAAACGTGCGAATCGCCGACCTAGTTGGGACACAAGTTGTTGCCAATGAGGTACTAAATCTTCACCATACCCCCACATAGCCCGGGGTGGGGGTTTACTTTGACTGGTGCATTACAGCATATTAACTATGATTACAGCAGTTTCAAGGTTTGTCAAAATTCACCAACTAATCCTGTTTTTACTGATGGAAGAGTCCAAAGAACATGCTTTTAACGTAAGTTGTACGGCATGTACAAATCATATTCATTCGTTTAGATTAACTTTGGTTGTGTCCTGTGTCATTGACTTCCACTGCTCAACAAATTTGTTTCTTCAATTTCTTCCTGCATATATATCAAAGGACTATTCATTTTAATTGTATTGTTCACTTTTGGCACCGCATATTTAGTGCATATTTTAATGCTATTTAGTTCTAACATAGTTAATAGAGTGGAATGGTTAGGAAACCCGGCAAACTTCAAAGGCGCTAACAATGGCGCTGTGATTTGGTTGGAAGGGGGTAAGCGAAAGATTGTGCATGGTCATAGTTCATTAGCGTCCCCTGAACGACTGAACCCACACGTTTCTATTGGCTGATTGGTTAACATATTCAAATATCTATTGTGTTTTGTGCACGGTCACGGTTGAAAAAGCGAACAAAGACATAATAAATTATAACAAAGAAGGTCGCTGGGTTTCATAACCATTCCACTTTAACTATGGTTCTAACAAGTTTGGAGTTGTTTCACGGGTTTACTGCAGTCTATTGAAAGAGAGTAATACTTGTATTTGTATGCCAATTCCTCACTTGTACATTAATGGCGGGGTACTTGATGAGCTTCCTGCTCCTGCCGTAAACGCCGATAATATATATGTGTTTCAATAATTAAAACAAACTTCGTAGTCCCCCCCCCCCTCCTTTGCGATCTTCTCAGCTTTTTGAGCGCCCCGTCCACTCTAGCAGTGAAAAAGACCCCCTTTGTAACCCCAGCCCACTTGAACTGTCCAAACAATTTAAAATGTCTATGAAGCGAAAATTAAGTTGATCTAATGTTAAAATGCTTTCGAAATGAGGAATAATTACATTTTCGGTTTGTCAACATCTCATCTCGTTTCAGAGATATTCAGGTTTTTGTAATATGCAAATGATATGACCCATGACGTCATATTGTTTGCATAGCCTGGAGACAAATCACAAAACGAAGAATATATCTGCAAATATTGAATACAAATTACTGAAACTTTGCACATGTATGACACTATGAAAAGTACATATCATTGTGGAAATTATGGTGTTGCCATGGAAACTCTCATGGCCCCACGCACCTTTCACATTGAACATAAAATTCCAATTTCTTTCCTTGTTACAAAAAATACGTCCTGATAAGAACTGTAGTAGAATCCATTGTTCTGCGGCAATGAGCCTCCCTCGCATACACTTTTGCTTGAATACGCATTAGTGCTTTAGGAGGTGTATACAGTCCAAACTACATCTGGAAAATAAAGTATTTTTTTTATACTATTGGCTCTTTTTTCTCTGCGGCAATAAGCCTCCCTCGCATACAATTCTGCTTCAATACGCATTAGTGCTTTAGGAGGTGTCTACAGTCCAAACTACATCTCGAAAATAAAGTATGTTTTTATACTATTGGCTCTTTTTTCTGTGAAAACTCAGACAAGCCACCATCCAGCCAATCGGATATAGAGAAAACAAGATTTTTCAATCGCAAATTTGAGAACTTTCCCCACACACGATATTCTTCGAAATTAAACCATAGTTAGTTTGATCAAAAATAAATTCAAACCACAAAAAATTATCGAATGATAATGCAATATTTCGATGGGTTTCTATTGAATTTATACGTATCAACCAATGAAATTACGAGAAAGAATAATAGAAAATTAACACTTTTAACATTGTCTTTGCCGTGGAGCACTACAGTTCTTATCTGGACCATTACTTAAACTACTTACATACAATGCCTACATTGTTCCAAATCTTATTTTGGACCCACACCAAAAAAATTGTGTTTGACAAAGGAGAAATTAGGGAAGTTTGTGTTATTTGTAGTGGAAGCCTGGGGCCAGAGTGTTTCCATGGCAACATCATAATTTGCACAATGATGTGTATTTTCCATCGTACCACATATGTGCAAAGTTTCAATAGTTTTTATCAAATATTTGTAGAGATGTTCTTCATTTTGTGATTCGTCTCCAAGGCTGTGCAAACAATATGACGTCATAGGTCATCTCATTTGCATATTACAAAAACCTGAATATCTCTGAAACGAGATGAGATGTTAACAAACGGAAAATATCATTATTCCTCATTTCGAAAGCATTTTAACTTTAGCTCAACTTAATTTTCGCTTCATATGCACTTTAAGAGCCCTCTCGCGTTATGAACATTATTTTTTTCTATATACGTTTATGAATAAAAAACCTATAGGTTTTTCGATGCGTTCCTTTTTCGAACTACTTGAAATATTTCCCTCAATCCCAAGTACACTATTCTAAAACTATTCTAGGTGGGAGAGGGAGCCAGGGCGAGAGCAGTAGAGCCGGGCGAGGGCGATGTTATCCATGAATCTGCCAGCATGGTGCGCTAACAAACACTACAACTGTGACTGCACTCATCTCACTTTCTTTCTGCTTGGTTTACTAGAGTCATCAAGATCACCAGAAGGCCGTTTATTTGTACCTAACTTGTACAGACTCCCATTGCCGCGGTCTGTTGGCTTGGATAAAATATTACTTGGCCAGTCGAGTTCCAGGTCCTCATCAGTGATTTCTTCAGTCATGAATATACTGCACACAGCAGGCTTTTGACAGGATGGCTCTGTATGGTTATTAACCTGCGGAGACAGCTGGGACACTCTTTGAGCTGTTGGTTTTCGAAAAAGATTAAAAATATTGTTGGCAGATATGTTTCTGCTTCCTTCGCCTTCCGTTTCACGATGTGCCGCCAGCACATCATTGTCACATTCCTCGTCAGCTATTGTCCCTAATGTCATATCGTTATTTTCAACATCTTCACTTTCAACAAAACCCGAGCTACCCTCCCCAGTGGATTCCTTGTCCTCTGTAGCTCCCCTAACAGGATTCCTTATTTCTTCTGGTGACTGCCTACTTGTTTGTCTGTTATCAGTCACCTTGGAGCCACGAAAAGCAAATTTGGCAAGCATCGATGCGCTTGTTAGACTGCGATTCGCTGCCAAACTACCATCACTGTTCGATGTTACACCCACCCCTGCGTTATTAGACTCCTTGATTTCGTCTGGAGATACGTCACCGGTAGAGAAATTCTCAAAATTGGATGATATACCATCTAAGTTTACTGGGTACGAATTATCATTTCTTTCCAAATTTTCTCCACCAGCAGGAGAGCCTGGAATTTGAGAAATAATTGGTTCGGATGGAGGTGCTGATGTTTCTTCTTCTCTTTCATCACTCGAGCTGTCATGCAAATTCTGAGATAAATTACGTGATTCTTCAACTTCAATATCACGTGACAGTCCTTCACTTCCATCCTCGTTTCCATGGTGTTCTCTTTCCCTCCCATTGTTGACTATTTCTTGTGAAGACTCACCGTACTTGTCAATACAGTCTATCAAGTCAGCAAGTTCCAGCTTCTTTAATATTAATGTGGCCTGTTTGTGGTATTCCTCCTCGGGATCATCCGGGAACTTTATGTGAAGTGCATTCATGCTTCCTAATAAGGCAGTGTTTTGCATGGAACATTCAATGCATGTCACGGCTGCGATTGCATCCTGTACAGTCACCTCTACGCGGTACATCAATCGCGCATGAGCTTGGGCTAGCCGTATTAAGCTCTCCAGTAGACGCAGGGTTGTTCTGGCTGCGTTGCGTGTGTCTGCTTGCCGTTGGCAGTGGTAATAGCGGCTAAGAATTCTAGGAAATATAGAAGTTCTGCTTAACTATGACTCGTGGGGACGAAACAGTTTTATTGAAGGAGTTTCGAATCGGTCACGTAAACTATGCCAATTTAGAATAACCAAGCCATCGGTAAACATGCAATCTGATTGGCTACTATGGGTAAACACGCAATCTGATTGGCTACTATCGGTAAACACGCAAATGGGTAAACACGCAATCTGATTGGCTACTATCGGTAAACACGCAATCTGATTGGCTACTATCGGTAAACACGCAATCTGATTGGCTACGCAGGCATCCTCCATTTAACAATTGTCCGGCAAGATCGCGCGTAATATCGCCAGACACTTAGCCGACGAGGGCCGAAGGCCCGAGTTGGCTAAAATCAGGCGACATTCCGCAAGATCGAGCAGGATAATTGTTTTATTATTCAGCACATCGATAACAAAACATGGTTTTTACCAAAACACTCGCAAAGGGTACATCGTTACTGAAGTTTCATAAAACGATTTTGGCGGGAATTTGGTGGCTCGCGCGCCATGTTTGTGCACAATTTGGCGCCTTTTGACTTTGAGCGAAGTAAACTGATGAGCTGATGAGTGATGGTTAGAAAACAGGTGGAGTATAAATCCCTCAAATATGTTCTTTAATTCAGATCCAAAGTATCTTTCAGTTCATAAGACTACTAGTTAAAGCAGTAACTTTATGTTATTTGAAATGTTAAAAATACAAGTAAATAGGGAACCCGGTGGCTGTTAGTTGTTGAAATTGACTCGGACTTCTCCACATAAAAGTAAAAGTAAAGAGGGTTTAAACACGTTAACCGGCTAACAGTTATCTAACACGTGGCCCTCTCTTTACTTTAGTCCTACGGTTTTACGTCCTTATCCAAGAAGACGAGAAGATCTAATCGTTTACTGTTCGATTATGTAAAGGCAGCACCTTCTACTCAGTTATTTTAAGACCCTAAGTGTTGGTCCGGCCGGGGTTTGAACCCACGACCTCCCGCTCAACAGACCGGAGCTTAACCACTGAGCTAACCGGGAGGCGGTATGAGATATGTGGTCTAAAGGACCAGATGAAGAAAGTAGAACTAGTTCTTCACACACTCGACTGAATATTTCAAAGTTCCTGGTCACTCTTACGAGCAAGCTCACTGCAAACGAGGTAATTTGTTTGCTATTTTTCTTCATGTATTAAATGTACTTGAGCAGAAGCAAACAGTATGGAATCTGATTTGAGCAGTTGTGAGTTGAATTACCATTAAGCTTAAAAGTTTATTGAAAATCTTCAACTTTTTGCTTTCTTTGTGTTCTCCGTGTTCTCTGTGAACAACTAAATTATCACAACTACATTGATAATTTAGTCAATTTCATTGTTTTCTACGTGTTTGAAACACTCTAATATTTCATAGAAAGGTCGAAACAGCCGCTACTTCGTTCGGATGACAGCTATCGCAGGATATCTGTTTATGTGTAGGGAGGGGGAGGGTGAAATGACCATATTGGGGCAATGTTACGATGTGTCGAATAATAACGACAGATAGACGACAATTTCGAAGAGCGCAGACAAAATTTATATCGACTGTGGCAGTTGATTCGGGGCTTCTCCCCTCGCCAACCATCAGTCATAATAGTTCACCACAAATTTTGCGCGCGCTCATTGGCCAAAAGCGATCAGGTGACGTGTTAGTGTTCCTCCGCCACTTGGCACTATAAGCCGTTATACATGTAGTTCACCACAAAATTTTGGCGCGCCCTCATTGCTAAAAGCGATCATGTGACGTGATAGTTGTCGTCCGCGAATGCAAACTATCAGACGTTATAGTTCACCACAAACTTTTGGCGCGCGCTCATTGGCCAAAAGCGATCACATGACGTGATAGTTGTCGTCCGCGGAGGCAAACTGTCAGGCGATAGTGCCCGCTGAGCACGAAAGACAATTTTGTGTTGAACAATAACGCAAATAGACTGTGTCTGTCTCGGACCTATCGGCTGATAGTTTCCCTTGGAAATTTGATGTTCTTAAAACTAGCATATAAGCCCTCGAACTACGTTCTCGGGCTTATATTTGTTTTAAGAACATCAAATTTCCGCGGGCAACTATTTAACAATTAGACCCGCAGCCCGAATGGGCTACGAGTCAATAGCCCATAAGGCGCAGCCGAATGGCTATTTAACTCGTAGCCCATGAGGGCGGGAGGTCTAATTGTTTTTAGTATAAACTAACTAGCCGGACAGTAAAAAATAATAGAAAGAAGCAAATTGAAGTTGAAAAAAATGTTATTATTTCATGAAAATGCGTGCGGTTTTTCTCTACCATGGGCTATCACAAATAGACCTATAGTAGGGTAGCCAATCAGAATGCAGGATTTGTAATAGTCCACTAGTTGGTTTATACTAAAAGCCGATAGTTCCTCAACGGACACAGTCTATTTGTATAATAGTGCCCGCTGAGAGCGAAAGACACTTTGTGATGAACAATAACGACAAATAGAGTGTCTGTCTCGGAACTATCGGCTGGTAGTTTCCCTTGGAAATTTGATGTTCTTAAAACTAGCATATGCGTTCTCGGGCTTATATTTGTTTTATGAACATCAAACTTCCGCGGATAGCTAACAGCCCATAGTTCCTCGATGGACACACTCTATCTGTATAATAGTTGCCCGTAGGCACTATCAACAATTTTGTGTTGAACAATAAGCGACAATAGAGAGTTTCCCTTGGCAATTTGATGTTCTCAGGCTTATAATCAAATTTCCGCAGGCAACCTATCAGCCCATAGTTCAGTACTCGACGGAAACACTCTATTTGTATAAATTATTATAGTTCACCACATAATTTTGCCGCACGATCATTGGCCAAAATTGTTAAATATGCATGTAACGCAGGGGTGACTCTAGTAGCGAAGAGTTTGCTACAATGTGTATAATATTTAAAAGAAAGGAACGCGAAGAGCTGAATGAACAGCTGAGAGTTAAAGACTGTACACACATTAAGAATTTAGGATCGTGATTTGACCAGTAGCTGGGCTCATTCTTTTCCTCGATCTGCGAACGCAATTGTGCTGGGGTAGATCTTGTTAGGTGAGGAACGACCACCCATTATGTAAACAGACTGTTAAAAGGTCCCATAAGGGAGCATCTTCTAGATTCAATTCATATTATCTTCACGACAGACGTACCTGTTACTCTCGACGGTTAGCCGTGGTTCCAGGGTCTTTACGTGGCACAGATACGCCTGCAGTCGTTCCATGCTCCACAGGGGGTCGCTGGTGTCCGAGGTCAGTCGTACTCCCTTGCCTTCTAAGATGAACGACGACACTATTCTAAGGAGTGATCAACAGTGAGTTTAATTTAAACAGTCTCCGGCGCTCAGCAGTTAAAGTATGAGATATTCGACCATCCAAAACTAAAGAAAAGTCCAGGTTCATGTAATCCGTGAAAACAAGGCAGAAATAACTTGAAGAAAACATAGCATTGACCTGCTAATCAAAATCCATTTGCTAAACGTTCCTTTCCCTCTGGCTGGCAGCCGTATATTGTTGACTAAAGGAGGGATGTTTGCTGTCGACACAGCCCTATAGCCTCGTTTCGTGTTAATGAGGAATTGAAAAAAACATTGAAACTTCTCTTCTACAAACAATGAAGCTGATAATGGTATGTGCCGACTCAGTGGCAATACATGTTTGATTCCTCAACTCATCTTTTAAAATCGTTTATCGTGCTGTGCCATGGATGGAGTCAATGTTCGACTGGTGGCTGTTAATTGGCTACAAACAGTTAAAGAGGCTATGTCATGGTGTTGTGCATGTATGGAGTCAATGTTCGATTGGTAGCTCTTAATTGGCTACAGACAGTTAAAGTCTCATCCTTCAATGCTTGGTTGAAATGAAATATTTTCCTTGAAGACTGACTATGTCTATACACAGTTTGTTAGTCAGTTTTGCATATTTGCATTGATTGTAACCAGTCCACAAGTGCGTGAGGTTCGTCAGTTCATATGAAAATCGCTGAAAATAACTGCGGGGACTGCGAATATCATGATAAAGACCTCTCACTGTCACACAGCCTCTTTAGGTTTTTGCTACTAATTAAAAGAAACAGCTCTTACTTGTCCCATTCCTCGTTCTTAGCATCCTGCAGGACAAAAACCAAATCAAACCGGCTGAGTAACGGGCTGGCGAGGGCGATATTCACGCTGAGGGTCTGCTCGGAATCGAATTTTCCCTTCGGGTTAGTGGCAGCCAGAATGGTGGTCCTCGTGTTTAGTTTACACACCATACCAGCTTTGGCCACACTGATGGTCTGCTGCTCCATGGCTTCGTGAATACCTGTTGAAAATGCCTACTGTTAGAGAAAGCGCATATGAATGTGTGTGTTCATGGAATGCGCTATACAAATTATAATAGTAATCATCATATGCATTGTACTTAAGCAATAGACCACACATTTCAATGTGTTTACTGACGAAATAAAGCACGCGGGATGTTGGGAGAACACAATAAATGCTTGAAAATCACAAGACGAAGTCGTCACACATTGATCATAGTCTGGTTCTCCTTAGACCAAACACGGAAGCCCCAAGGAAAAGTTTTTCCTATAGAGGGGCTTACCTGTGGAACAATCTTTCAAATAACCAATGTTCAATCACACTAAATTTTAGAAATTTTATTGATCATTTATAAAATATAGATACATATTTTCATTGTAGTGGTGTTAATTTTGTATTTAATTCGTATTCTAAATTCTATATTAGTTTTAATATAGGCTCATGGCCCTTTTGGAATGAGCACATGTATGAAGTTACTTTTCTGTCAATTTCAGTTGTATTTAATTCATATTATCAATTTTGTAATTAGTTTTAATATAGGCTCACGGCTCTCTGGAAGAGCATATGTATGAAGAGATTTCCGTGATTAAATAAAGTATATAGAAATGTGTGGTCTATTGCTTTTATGATATAACTACGACACAACGCAAGCAGGCGTGCCGATTTATGTGTGTTTACCGACACAATAGACCATATCATTTTTGAGTCTATAAGCCAATCAGAGCGCTCATACTATCTGGGTTGTATTATACAATACAGTACAATACAATACTTCATTTAACGTGGATGTACGCTTAGCTTCCAGCTAGTACGCAGGTACTCCACAAAACAAGATAAAAAATAAAATTTAAAAAAATAAAATAATGTACAATAATTATAGAAAAATCTATATTTAAAACTTTAAAAACAATTCTAAAATTCTAATTCCGATTAAAGTATCAGTATAAATAGCAAGATGGCTACTGGTGAATTAAAATGCCGTGTGCGAATATGTTTAATGAATTCTTTGCGCCGGCCATAGCTCTAATTTCATTTGGCAGCGAATTCCATTGCTTAGCTGCAAAGTATCGCCAGGTCTTTAGGCCATTTTTTTGTAGAGTTTACTTTAGGTAGTGTAAGATGTGGAATGATATCTGATAGTGTAGTGTGGCATAGTTCACGGCTTAGTCTTCCGCATTGATGAAGGGTAACACGAAACATCTAAACGCTTTACAAACGTTTGGGGCTTTTAAAGGAGAACTGAACCCTAAATCAATCCGACGACTATACAAACTTGTATTCAAGAGAAATAAGATCTGCTATTTTATTTCTTTGTGGTGCACGTCTAAAAAGAAGAAATACGTTTTTAAGGTCGAAAAATATCCGATTCTCCGCTGATAAAGCTAGTTTGTGTGACGGCTCAATTCAGGGTTTCTTCCCCGTATCGTACGTCATGCATACCAAAGAAAAACAACCACAAAGAAAGCACAATAGTACGCAATTATGAGTCGTTAGTCCATCTATTCAAAGCCGAGAACAACATGACAAAACTAATTTATTCCCCGTATCGTACGTCACAGATTGAGCCGTCTGGGGAGGAAGATTCGCAGATTTTCTTTCCTTTGACGCAAAACACACTAAAATAAATTTTGATATGAGTCTTTTCATATTTGGATCTACTCATTGAGCTTAAGTTGATTTTAGGCTTCAGTTCTCTATTAAGGATAGTGATCATCAGGGCCTTGGAAATGGTGGAAGATAGTATGTCATCCAACCTTTTTTTTAATACTATTCATAAACGATGTTGGCGTTGTAACTTGACTTGCCTTTCCACACCAAGACTCGTTTATTATTACAATAAATTATTATTATTATTCATACGTACTCCCTCTGTCGTGTTCCCGGATGCCGCTGAACTCGTCAATACAACACAGACCACCGTCTGCCAGCACGAGAGCCCCAGCCTCCAGCTGCCACTCACCCGAGTCTCTCACAGCAGCGACGGTCAGCCCAGCACTAGTCGACCCAATACCTGTGGTGAGGACCGACCTCGGCATGAGCTTGGCCGAGTATTTAAGGAACTGGGACTTACCAGTACCTAGAATGAGAAAAAAATGATTAGCGATCAGACTTCACCTGGCGCGCATGTGCACCGATCGGAGCCCACTGATCAGTCGCTTTTTGCCGCCAAAACATGACTGTCCCCCAAAAGGCAATATACCAACATTCATCTAAATACTTAAGTAACGTCGATTACGGCCACAGCTTACTCGTATTTTCGCACAAAGTACGAAGCGAAAAGTGCTAGCTTTCCTTTGAGTGGTAGACACTTATCTACCCTGCGAGCAGAGGTTTCTCATCTCTTTGCCTTTCCTGTCGAAACCTCTGCTCGCAGGGTAACACTTATCGTAACTGTTTCCACGAAATTCACGTTCTAGATATGTTTCGATTTTCAAGCAGTTTCTCAAGGCTATCGTTGACTGTCTGTTATGACAAAACATTTTGCTTAAGTTTAATCATCCTACCTGGGTCACCTACAAGAAGCATGTGTGACTCCCCTCGTACTTTTGTCCCAGAGGCGTCGACTCGCTGCACCCCACCCACGAGCACCAAGGTCACCGCTAGCTTGACGGCGTACAACCCGTACACCTGGGGACAGAAGCTCGCCAGGATGTGGTTCCTGCCTTGTAACGGCGTGTTTTTGTATCTTGCCCAGAAGTCATCAAACTCCTGTCTCAACTCCTCGGTCACTATAACCCGCGCACGCTGCTCATTGTTCACAGACACGTGGTTGGCTTTAATCACGACTTCGAGATCACATTTAACCTATGAATTCAACGAATGTTAATGCAATGAACATTAATTAGCTTGCAACAACTGTTTTGCAACAACCCAAGTGCTACAAACTACGAGCGCGGTCAGCATGGTTTCTTGCAATTATCATTCTTCTGACAGGAAAATCAGAATTCTCAACTGATTTTTGTGAAAATAAAAACACCTAACGGGACCTGAAACAACCATAGGGTCTGATCAAAGGCAGGATCCGGCTAGTCCATATATCGAATTGGAATTTAGCGTGTTTTGGTTTTTGTGGAGGGAGGAAGAACTCGGAGAAAAACCATGTGACACGAAAGGCGCTGTTTTACAGTCTAGTAACGTTTTAGTTTTATTGATTAATGGGAGGAAAATTGAAAATGGCATCTCAAGTCTTTTACGGTTACTGAGGTGGCTGTCTCAAGATTCGTGCAAAGGCTGGCAGTGAGGAATGTGTAAAAACACGTGGCCTCTTTGCCCCAGGGGTTGGGAGGGGGGGTGGCGCAGTGGTTAAGCGCTTCGCCTCTCACCTATGTGGCTCAGGTTCGATCCCCGGACGCGGCGCCATATGTGAGTTGCGTTTGTTGGTATCTCGCCCTTGTTCCGAGGGTTATTCTCCGGGTCCTCCGGATTTCCTCCCTCCATAAAAAAAACAACACGCTAAATTCAAATTCGGTCTATGGTTTAGCTGGGTCCACACCGCGGTAAAACGGTATGCTCCGCTGGCCAAAAGAATGAAGGCTCTACTATCAAATACAAATTACCGAGGGTTTCAACGTTTTTAGTAAATATTTTTTTAACTTAGTAAACTCACAGTGAATTACAAATTAAGAAAACTTCAACCTGTTAAAGTCTTAGGCTTATCTTTTAAGTAGTTTTCTTATTTTTTGACAAAACAGTTCACAAATGGATACTTTTAAGCAGAAATTTTAAAATCACGGGTATGTGCCTGTTGTTTCATTTCAGTTTTCGCGGGAAACTGGGGGCGGCCGCGCCGACAAGAAATAGCAATTACGCATGCGCGTGACGTTTTGCCGCGGTGTGAGTTGGGTCCTGGCTTTGATATATGTACGGCAGTATCGGGGCCGGATTTAAACCTAATTTCCATTTCCGATTTTCGTAAAAATATGTCGCATTCCGGCCTACAAAACGATTCAGAATAATCAAACAGTGAAACAAATTTGGGTTCGTTTTCACAATAACTTTTGGGTTTTGGAGCTATTTTTCTCGTAAAGCCAGGTCTGGGTCGAGAACCAGGTCCCATGGCCGCACAGATACAGATAATCTTATTTAGCACTGATGCTACGAGGGCAGAATGGCTTACAATAATAACGAATTTCAGAAGAAATTGCAGACACGATTTCAGTTCCTGACATCAGTTTAAACGCTCTTTAGTAAGAGGTCCTTACGCTCCGTAAAGCAGTCGAAAACATATCAGCTTGGCGGGTACATAAGTGCCATGAAGCTGAGAGAGGATTTGTTTAGGTTATGTAACAGGGGAACCTTTAGTTGTTGATAGGATTTACAATTTGCGAGAAAGTGCACTTTTCATTTTCGACTTTCTCTGGGCAAAAGGGGCAAAATATTTTGTCTGCCTGAATAAATGGTCATTTATATCGACCTTTTTCAATCTCCAGTTCATGGTCACTTATCCTTATATTTTTGTTACGGCTTTCCTATGTTTAGTTTATCGTACAAGTGCCCCCCCCCCCCCCCCCCCCCCAATCATTTACGCCTCATTTGCCATCCCCCTTTCTCAAAATGTAAAATGGATCTTCTTAAATTCTACCAATGAGCGTTCCACTGTTTAAGTAATGATCCGTGTAAAAAGTACGATAAAATCCATTGTTCTGCGGCATTGAGCCTCCCTCACATGGGATTTGTACTGTCTGTGTTTTAGACTACGAAATAAAAGTAGTAAAAAGTCTTAGTTTCATTCCATTTTTATGAACAAATTCTCTTCCAACCAACAGGAACAGCCAAAAACAATAGCTACGAAACAAGAACGATTGATAAGGTTCTGAACATACAATTTGCTTTATCTGGAACCGCAGTGCAAATCGTAGTTTCAATATTTTGAAAAATTGGAGGAAATTAGACGTCTTAACCTTTAGGGCGATTTTCGTGCTTCAGCCAATGATATTTAGAATTTATACAATACAAAATTAACACCTTGCTCCATCTGAATGCCGTTGGTGCCGTACTTCTTACACGAATCATTACGTTAAATAATGGTTATATGTATTCATAATGCAAGGTGACAAGGTTACAAAGTAACCTGTACGCTAGTGTACCTCAGGTATAATGGGCCTCCATCGTCTCATCACCACACCACATATAGTGACATCATCACCAGCCTTACAGATGTCAACCAGGTCGTCTTCCAATACCACCCACATGGAGCGTGGGATGGTCCCAACAGCAAGCTTCTGAACTTGCTCCTGAATCTTAATTTCCTGGTAGTCACGACAACTTGTTGGGTTTGCTCCTGAGAAGATGCCAATGCTTATTTGTCAATCATAAAAATGAAATCATACGTAACATTATTCCTGTCTCCGTCTAGTACAATATTGTACATACAAAATAGGCACTCCAGACTGACTTTCTATTAAATATTTTTAGAACACTATTAACACATAACATGCAACATAATTTATACTAATATTTGGCAGCAAATTATGACTAAAATCCTAAAGAATACTAGAAGGCCTTTACTCAAAACCTTTAGAACAGAGATCACAGTTACTCCGCAGCAGAAAAAAGAGAGCTACGAAGATAATAAAGAAAATATTGTTTACAGCTTTGTCCTCACCTTTAAGGCCTAAATATAATTAATATATAAGATTAGCTAGCTCAATACTTAATGATTACCTATTTCTGACAAGCATGTAAATTTATTTGATGTGCACTCCTTAGATGAAGGGCATTTGCTTGGCTTAGGGATGGTATAGAACTGCTCAAAATCAGCCTCAGCAGAAAACACATGTTTGCAGCGAGCACATATGTATTCTTTCTCATGCTCTAACATCTTGATGGTTGATGCTCTGATGATTGTACCTAACATCAAAAAGAACGAAAAGAAATACGATCAACAGGTCTTTCCAGTAAAGCATCGATCAAACGGTTTCAACATCGATTCAATATTTTGTTGAAGGATGTTGAAATCATCCGTGTCAAACGGGTTCAACATCGATTCAACATTGCGAGAACAAAACGGTTTCAATACATCTGTTAACAGTCTAATTAACTGCTATTGTTCTCGGAAATGTTTTCAGGCCTTGTCAAACGGTTTCAAGATCAGTATCAACAAAATAATGTTGTACCGATGTTGAAGAGATGTTGAAACCGCTTGACCAAACTGAGCTAAAGGCAGTAAATGGGAAATCTAATATTTTCAGTGTAGAACATTGTAGAACATGCGACATTCCAATACATGTTAGTTCTTAGTGCCTTCTTGTTTATTAAAGATCAAGACAATTTACAGTTTTATTCCCTGCTGATATCAAACCCTTGTGATTAATACAATAGAATTTGTACTTATACACAAACAAAAATCATCAGTACTAGTATATAACAAATAAAGAAAACTAATACGAATGTCGTGTGTATGGGTTCTAATTATTCAGGGAATACATATTCTTCATATTACTCTTAAAAACCTTTAAACTTTCTGACTTTCTGATATCCTCAGTCAGTGCATTACACTGACAACTTTGCCCCATGGAAACGGACGTAGTTTTTGCCAAAATTAGTCTGCGGACGTGGTAATGAAATTTTGGACGACGAGCCCCAAAATTACATTGAGTCATTTTCAACGAGGTACACTGGGGCGAGGCCATATAAAGCCTAGTAGACCATAACACCTCTTTGTTTTGTTCTTTGGATGAGTAGCCTCTCCCAGGCTACTGTTCTTAGGAGCATGTCCATCTTTGATCATACGGTAGATCTTAGGCTGCGAACAGGGAGGGAGAGAAGGAGAGCCTGCACGGCCTCCATACAAATGTGAATATCTGCGTCTAAATTTTCGATGCAAACTCCTGTTGGTCCATTCTACAGTTAAATCTATCCCCGTGTAAAGTAGATTTCATATCTTAGGCCTGTTTCAGATGCCGCTGCACTCACGTGCCGAATGTAATGAGATAAACAAGCCGCCCAATTATTGTCCTTTGTTTCAATCGCGTTCGGCACGAGTGGACTAATGATGGATCAAGTAAGGGCGTAATTCGTATCAGACTCGTTCCCAGTCACTACTAAGGTGGCAAGGTCTAATCTAGCAAGCGCGCGAGGTGTCACGGGAATTTCCCCTCGCCCTTCCCCTGACCCTTTGCGCGACTTCCCGTGACACCCCACGCGCTTCCGCCGCTAATAGGTTTCAGCGGTAATGGCTTTGTTATGACGTAATTTTTCCGAAGAGCGCTATTCAAACTGTGTATCTAAATTAGTCGTGTTTGTTTAAGAGGTGTTGGTGTCACACAAGAATGGTTTGAATAGTGCTTCATTACATCGAAGGGAGGCATTTGGGTCAATACCGCTGAAACTGCTGTTCGTAGACGCAACTGTAATATCTAAGAGTCTGCATTTGTATAGCGTCTTCCCCGAGGTAGATATGTAAGTGTACGAGAAACCTTTTGCAGTTTTTGTAGTTTGTCTGCTTGCCCTTTATTCAGATTTCCCCATACGCTAAAGTGAGATTGAATTAGTGTCCTACCGACACATTCATCAGTGTCGTATGGCCCTCCGTATTCAGAGCACCAAGACCCGATGAAATTATATTTACGAGTTTCTCAATGTGGATTAACGTTATCCAGGAAAATGATTCATCAAGTTGTATCCTAAGATATTTAACTGACGACTCTTTTAGTGTCGTTGTCATCGACCGAGAAGGACATACTACCTATCTTTTGAAAAGTTCTTCAATTTTGAGTTTGAGCCCAGTAGCAATATTTGTCTTCGTTGCATTTAAAGGGGCTATGTCATGGTACTGCGCATGTATCGAGTAATCGCCCGTTGGTGGCTGTTAATTGGATACAAACAGTTAAACTTCCCTCCCTCAATGCTTGATTGAAAGTATTTTCAATATTGTCCCTGGAGACTGTTTATATACACTGTTTGTTAGTATTTTTGCATATTTGCTTTGATTTTAAGCATCCCACATGGCCGAGAGGTTCCTTAGTTCATATCAAAATCGCTGGAAATAGCAGTTTCCGGGCCGGAACGCGAATGTAAAGACCGTGACACAGCTCCTTTAATGTAAGCTTATCAGTTGCATTGAGCCATGTACTAACTAACGCCAACGAGATTATCTGTTTGTGTTTGTTCCAGCGATCTGATTGGTCGAATGTCCTCCGTTCGGCGATTTGATTGGTCAAACAAACAAAAAGACTTTCTATCCACACTGAATTCAAGCTTTAGCTGTGTTTCGTCTCTCTTCCACGGCTTAAAAATCCGCTTTAGACTATAAATTACCCCCTTTTTCTATACCATTTTGCTAGGCAAGTAGTAAGACCTGGAAGTTTTTGAAGTACTTCCTCGAAAAACCATCTCTAATGTCACCAAAACCGGCACAAAATGTGTTCTCACTTGCGAGAAATTACGGTAGAGATTTCAATCTGTGCTGTCGTGTCCCGCCAGTGCGCATTGAAATGGCTTACCTGTCATTCACTTGTGCACTAATTCAACTATTTACTCAGTAGTTCGGTTCGGTACAGTTCGTTCGATCCATTCAGATTCATTTATTTATCCATTACATAAGAATACAAAGTACAGAATAATAAAGAAAGGAAAGAAAATGGAAAGGAGCACAGGTTAAAAAACCAAGAGCGTGCTAGTACACCATATCGCGTTCAAGTTGATAAATGCTTCTTTGAAAGCTCAAAAACTCTATTTTTAATGTAAAATACTATATTTTCCTCTCTCTAGAGAACCGGCTTTATGACCGTCTGAAAATCAGGCTAATCCGAGGAGAATCTAAAGACGGTCTTCAGATACATTATTAATCTGAAACGTCATGGAACAGGCCACTGTAGCCGGGAGCGGAGGGGGGAATGAGGAGTAGAGAGGAAGGAGGAGAGAGGGAGAGGAGAGGGGAGGGAGAGGGGAATTCCTCATTCCCCCTCCCCTCCCCTCCCCTCCCCTTTCCCATCCGCTTGCCACGCAGACTTGGCCACTGGGAAGAAACATCATCGTTTAGGACTGGATCCAGCGATGAAGTTCGATCGATTGGCTATTCAATAATTTTGCTGTGTAGGTTCGACTCTTCAAGCAAGCATAGATCTATTTAATAATTCATGTTGAAAGAGTTTCAGTTCACATTTTGAATGGATCACGAGAAACAAAACAAGGCAAACGCTATTTTTTAACGTGAGATCTTCTCCTTTAGCACGGGTACGGGCATATCAGAAGTCTCACAGGCATTGTATGTGAGTGGCTTGAAGTAAATTATTTTGTGTAACGGAGTTAAAAACTACGATTTTATGTTCAAGGTAAAAGGAGCCTGGGACCAAGAGTGTTTCCATGGCAACATCATAATTAGTACAGTGATGTGTGTTTTCCTAAGTACTATGTGTGCCAAGCTTCAATTTTTGGAGAGATGTGTCAACCATATGACGTCACAGACCTTAAAGAATGCCAATCAGGATTAATGCTTTGCGAGCTTGAAAAATAGAAAACTGTTACAATCACCATTTTCGTACTGTACGAAAATGGCGATTGCAACGGTTTTCTATTGTTCAAATGTAAACACGAGCTCGCAAAGCATTAATCCTGATTGGCATTCTTTAAGAGCGGCCGTCTGTAAATATCGCCTAAAGTGTTTAGGATGAAAAAAAATGAAATTCCTCAAACTTTCTCAGAATAATGGCCTGGGTGAGTGAGGCATATAAATATAACTTTTAGTTGAATCTGATTTTTATTTTCGCCAAACGGCGACAAAATCGGTTTTACGGCTCTTAGACCGGTTTTTAGGAGATCGATACCACACATCGTTAACGGCTCGCCTAAAAATGAAAATAGAAATTTATAGCAATACTGTGCAACTAAATACAAAGAAAAGATAATGATTTCTCTTTTCATGGGTTGTTTATTACAAATTAAATATTTTATCAATGTTTCATTATTGTGTTAATTTTTGGGCAATTAAAACTACGAATTTTCAGGGCACCAAACGCAAGTGGCACTGACGTAAGAATACTCTCTTTTCTCACAGCGTTCGAATGCACACAATCTAAGATGAACAGAGGATAAAAATATTATATCAACTTCTATCAGGTTAAATTTAACACTAAAGAAGCCTGAGTACTTTCAGATAGATTATATATCGGTTTCTACCAATTATGTACAAAATCAGTGGCTTTTAGCGGTATTTTTGCGATGACATATTGTTGAATCTTTACTCATGCCGGAGCGCTGACAACTTTCAATTGATAGACTACCTTTAAGAGACTTCTAAGTCAATCCGAATGATCTACAGTTGAACTATTCACTGTTAAGAATGTTAAAAAGTAATTGTAATGGCTTAATATGTACCTTTCATGTGGTTTTGTAGAGAATCGGTAGTATAACTAGAGGTTGTCAAATGCAATACTGCCGTAGTTCAACTGTCAACAGCTGAGATTGCGTTACACACAGGAAGCCCGCTTTATCAGAAAATATGAACGCGTAATATAAGTATATATGGACTTTTGGTTTAGGTTCCGATCCGGGAAACTAGTTATATTTTATGTAGGATCTCAGTATCACTGGATTTATTTTTTGTGTTTGAGTTTGGTCGCCAATTGAAATCAAAGCTTCACGTAACCTTATCTCCCTTAGGGGGGAGACGGGAGTACTTATGTTATGTCTCTTGACTCTTTTGGTATGACCAGTTGGCGAGCCCGACCGATTATTATAATTCGCAACCCAAGTACGGTTCTGAAGCAAAAATGTAGCAATCCGTTAGACTTTTTTTCTCAAAATTTTGGAAAAAAAGTGTTTTATAGCTACTTTCCGCACACCTGGTCAGGTTCCGAAGCTGACGCCGGCCGCATAATAATCTCTCGGGAGTTCTAAAATGTCAATTACGTATATTCAATCTTTTCACCCAGTGGCCATCTTGGATCGAAAAAGAGAAAATCAGTTTTGTTTTTAGTAACGCTATAACCTCGCACTGAGGGATATTAGAACGAGTTTAGCCAAGCAAAACCTCGCATTGGATCCAATATGGCCACCGAGTGAAAAAAAGCGTGAATACAACCGCGTTATTTATGGTTCGGTTTCCGTGAGTTTACTTTTCGCTTGCCTATCAGAAGCGTAATTTTATGATTAATGGTGTTGCAGCCATGGCCATGTAGGTTGACCAAACAAGAGAAGTTAATGTATCTATCAATTCCAAATCTGCCCCTCCCCCCCCCCCCCCCCCGGTATACGTGTAGCATTTGGCCGCGCAGTCTGTCCCAGGGTGGAGCATTTTACCAGCAAATAATAGTTGGGGTGGTGAATAGCCCACGTTCGATATATGTTGCACTTATCACGCACAAAGGTTTCAACATGTGTCTCCGTGGTAAATTAAATATATTATATTATTTGAACAAAGAATAAAATTAATTTAATTACCCTGGAGCATCATTATACTGAAACCTTTGTGTGTGACGAGTGGAGCATATATTGAAAGTGGTGTATTGGTGAAAGAGAGTCCAGGTTGCGGATTTTACATCAATATTTATTAGAGATTTGCACTCGTTCCTAAGCCCCACAGTTAGGTATTTGCAAAGCTCTTATTCCCAAAAGTCAAATGCTCCACAAATGGGGGGGGGGGGGGGGGGGAGGGAGGGGAGGAGTGGGCAGGTTTGGAATTGCTAGAGAGATAACGAGTCATACTTTATAAAGCCCGGTTTACCATAGGATCGTTACGATCGCAGTGATCGCAGCGGTCATAGATAGCGATCGTAACGATCTACATATGGAAACCGATCTATAGTTCTATCCTGCCGATTGTACAATCCATGGAGCCCGTGGGAGGAGGACTGTGTGGCGGTTATGATTTCCGGGTGCGAGTTTTTCACAAAAAGACAGGTTATAGACGACTCGGAATAATAAAACATAAATCCGGGTTCGTTTTCACAATAACTTGGAAAATCGGGTTTTGGAACTATACTTTCTCTGAAAACCGGATCTGGATCGGACCCCATGGCGGCACATACGTATTGTGATTAATATATTGTTCACATATCTGACTGATTTATTTAGCATAGTGACCGGATTTCGAATTTACTATGGCCAGTTGAACCACCATATTACATGCATTAAAGTCACATTACTTTGCTATTTTAAATAGGGACGCTTATTTATGTTTAGACTCTGCCAAAATGGTATAGATAGCAGCAAACGGGCTAAATCATCCGATGCGGTCAACAGACATTCTTCTCAGTCTATTATTCTCAGTCTTCTGAGCCTTACACGGATTACTATTGTGGTCAACTTCATTCTTATGTTGTCCCCTTAAATTATTTTAATTAGAATTCAATAAAAAGGGTACAGCCATGGCCACATAACGGACTCCCATGCTCTATACCAACGCGTATACCGTACAGTTATGGTGTCAGTTATTTCTAGCCAACACAGCTTACGTTTTTCACACACCTCTACCATTTAATTAATTTTGCAAGTGCTACCCGTTCCCCCATCCCGGATATTTCCATGCCTGGTATTAAAACAGCTGATTGATAGTAAACTTGCTGAATTTGATAATCTCTCGCGAACCCAAAAGACTCAATATTGTTGGAAACTTGCAAGAATATTGACTTACATTGTAGGTAAGGTACCAAAGAACTTAAACAGATGTCGCATTTATGATTGGTAAATGATAGATTACATACAGTGGCGGATCCAGGGAGTGGGTTCCCCCGTACTTCTGGATATCACTCAGAAATGAATAGCTAAATACATATTTCAATGTATGCTACTCAGACATGAAAAATTATCATAGAAATATCATATGAAACCTGTTACATATTGTAAGTATAGTTCTCTAGTATGACACTATTATTTTGCACCCCCCCCCCCCTCCCTATGACTCGCTTAACCCACCTTATATCACACTTGACACGGTTTTCTTTGTTCTTCATAGGGGTGAAACTCTGGTATAAACCCGTTGAACAATAGACTAATTAAATCGTCAATCTGAGGTTTATAACTGTTACAGGGAGGTTTATAACTCCGTTTTAAACCTCCTTTCTATTTGAGAAAACCTCGCCAAATGTGATATAAGTCAGTTTCATACCTCGAACCTTCGGTTCTAATCCCTAAACATCCCTCGGGGCTCGGCCCTCGGGATGTTTAGGGCTTAGAACCTCGGTTCTCGGTATGAAACTCTTACTTTTACAAAATCCTGGATCCGTCCCTGAATGAGTTGTCTTCTTCATCAGTAGTGGATGACTCTAGATCGGCTAAAAAAAAAACGCAAAACGATCCCACAAGCGCTTAGATAGAACGAAGAACAGAATACTAAGTCCTAAGCGCCTTCGGTATATTTTTGCGGTCTTTTTGGGCAGAACTTGAACATAAATCAACATCTCTTTAACATCAAAGTAATATATTCACTGCTGATAAAGACTGAATAGCTACTTCCAGAAAAATACTTCTATACTGCTACTAGTACTGCTTGGCACATGATACACTTTTCCTCCTACAGTCGGTGCCTGCATTCTCCAGCGTGTTTAGCGAAACAAATCATACTTTAGACATAAACAGGCCGACCATTACCCGGATCGTTATCGTTTATTTTTAGATTTTATATATAATGCCATACGTATTGTTTGCTTTCATCGCGAATGTAGGCTGGTTTTCATTTGGTCGTTCGCTGCGATCGCTGTAAAGGTGAGTCGGCTTTAGGGACCGGACATTATTTAGCGGTAGGGGGGTGGGAGGGGGGGCTACTAGTTCTGCATTGTGGCTTGCCCCAAAAAATGTGACCTTGCAGTTCTCTGGTCTCACAAAATAATAACCCTCCCCGTAGATAAGCCTATAAATATATTTAACCTATAAAAGAGGAGCATAAAAAAAATTGACCCCCCCTTAAATGGGAGCATAAAAAATCGTGACCCCCTACAAATCTAGTAGTCCCCCTCCCCCAACGCTAAATAATGTCCGGTCCCTTATAGCGATCGTAGTGGTAACATGGAATCTACTCTCAAGCGGTCATAGCTATTACGATCGCCAGGATAGAATTTATTGTTGTACCCGATAGTTCGGTTCAGTTCCATTTGATAGCAAGATATAATCGCTACGATTGACAAGTACTTTTTTTCAGCGGTCGTTGCGATCGGAGAAACGGGCATATGGGATATAATTTAGCATGGGGAGTGTCATACATTTTCAAACCCCCAAAATAGAGGGTCGTAAAAAAGGGTTGGCTGTAGGGGGAAGGGCAAAATATTTCATACTTATTGGTAGGGTTATATATTTTTAGACTTTTTCATTTCATACTCCAAAAGGTATGGTACGGACCTCGTACTCATATAATGAGAGGTAGATACTTGTGACTTCCGGCACTCTTTTCTTCGACATTTTGGAAAAAGAGTTCTGACAGTCTTATAGCTACTTTCCGCACACCTGGCCGACGCCGCACAAGTCGATTGCCGTCCAATATACAGTTTGAAACTCAAAGACAAAGACAAAAATAAAAGCCAAATCCAGTTACACTGAGATCCTATATCGAATATAACTATAGTTCCCCGGATCGAAACTGATGTAAATCAGAAATCCACAGTTATAGATTTCTAGCTACGTAAACACGTTGTTCATTTGTTCCGAAAAAGCGGGCTTCCTGTGTGTAACGCAATCTCAGCTGTTGACAGTTGAACTACGGCAGACCTGTTTATAAAGCTACCAATTCAGGTGCCAATTCTCTACGAAACGACATGAAAGGTACATATTAAGCCATAATAATTACTTTTAACATTCCTAACAGTGAATAGTTCAACTGTAGATCATTCGGATTGACTTAGAAGTCTATCAATTAAAAGTTGTCGGCGCTCCGGCATGAGTAAAGATTCAACAATATGTCATCGCAAAAATACCGCTAAAAGCCACTGATTTTGTACATAATTGGTAGAAACCGATATATAATCTATCTGAAAATACTCAGGCTTCTTTAGTGTTAAATTTAACCTGATAGAAGTTGATATAATATTTTTTTCCTCTGTTCATCTTAGATTGTGTGCATTCGAACGCTGTGAGAAAAGAGAGTATTCTTACGTCAGTGCCACTTGCGTTTGGTGCCCTGAAAATTCGTAGTTTTAATTGCCCAAAAATTTTATTGCATGTATTTGAAGAAGAAACATTGCTCTTTCGCTAGGTTATACTCTAATATAGCCAGGTCATGTACCATTGGAGATTTTGGCTTCTCAATTTGGTCATTATTTTGCGTACCAAAAATGTCTAAAATTAACACAATAATGAAACATTGATAAAATATTTAATTTGTAATAAACAACCCACGAAAAGAGAAATCATTATCTTTTCTTTGTATTTAGTTGCACAGTATTGCTATAAATTTCTATTTTCATTTTTAGGCGAGCCGTTAACGATGTGTGGTATCGATCTCCTAAAAACCGGTCTAAGAGCCGTAAAACCGATTTTGTCGCCGTTTGGCGAAAATAAAAATCAGATTCAACTAAAAGTTATATTTATATGAATCACTCACCCAGGCCATTATTCTGAGAAAGTTTGAGGAATTTCATTTTTTTTCATCCTAAACACTTTAGGCGATATTTACAGACGGCCGCTCTTAATATCTCTGGAACGAGATGAGATATCGACAAATGTTAAATTCCATTCTTCCTCACTTCCAAAGAACTTTCAAATGATATATTGATTTTAATGACGTTCGCTTCATAGGCACTTTAAAGTGAAATCTCTCTAATTCTGTTGCTTCCGGATGACCTTTCACAACAATCAACTCTCACAGCTATGATGTCACTTTTTATCATTATTCTGTTATTCATAAGGCAATAATGATAACAACTTATTGTGCGCCTTTTTTCTCCATGTTTAAAACGCTGATGTCTTTTCATCATGACATCTAAATTTCATTTGATAAAAAATCCGAACCTTTCTTTTGATCGGACATATATTAAAATTGGTCGGACACATATCAAAATTGTTCGAACATTAATTAGCATAATGTAATTTGCATACAAAAATAATAATAATAATAAATGGTTCGCAATGCATTATGGGGCGATTTTCAAACAACTGTCCTTTTTAACTCGTGGATGCGCGCAAGCGCAGAACGAGTTATTAGGGTTAGTGGATTAGAGTGTACTTCGTTTTTTCTGTGTACATCGGGGACTCTCCGTTGGCTGTCCGAATAGTGTTCGATTTTCCGAAGATATATTGACGGAGTTTATGGCACGCGTCCACGTTTGCGATTCATCGGAAAGACGCTTCGAAAGGATTTGGCCATGTTGTTAAAGGTCATTATTATTCCAAAATGCCTTATAATTAATGTATCGCTACAACTGTATTGTTAAAAACAGACATTTGGTCGCGTGTCGTATTTAAGAGAGAAGCCCGGAAATTTATAACCGCGTTTGGCTTAGCTAAGCAGAATTTAATGTCTTGAATGTACTGTGTTGGCAGTTTTGGGAACGTTTTGGATGCAACAGAGATAGAGATGGTAATGTACACTGAACTGTTTTCGCGACAAAGCTCTCCGAGTCTCGTGGCACGTTCATAATACATCCCTAGGCTCAGAGATAGAAGGTGCTGCACTCTTTACTCGTCAGCGTGAATATAAGCTTAAAGTTCAGTTGAACGACGAGATGTCAACTAACATCGATATCGCCCCTGCTCACTGGGAATGAAAGCCAAGATTTTGGAAAGTGAGGAAAGTAAAGCCAATAGCAATGGAAAAGCTTAGTAATATACAGAATAACAATAATGTGATCAGTTCGAGAAAAAATACGGTACATATCACTGAAATGTCAAATAGTTTGAATTTGATGGTCGAACGCGACCAGCTGCATGAGCACTGTATTGTTATCTAGTAAAGGCTTGAATACTGATCAATCTAGGAGTAGGAGGCACAAATCAAGATTGTCTGCAGTTAGAAATCGTGATAGAGAACCTTCAAGAATACCCGTGAGAAAAATAATAAGCCTGTTTAAAAAAAACATGTGTTTTCTTTGATCTTCCAGCCAGTTGACCTCCGGTCATGCACTGTTTATATTTGATAAAACGTTTGCAAGTTACATTTGGCTAGCGTTAGATTTCCCAACACTCAATTCTGCACCGATGTGGAACGGATAAAAACTCATTTTAACTTCTTCGATATGTGATTTCAAAGTTCAGCCGGGCATTTTGATTTAAAGATCAATTTGATTTAGCTACACTAAATAATAACTTTGTCACACAATCCTTGTTCAGATTGGAAGGTTCCAGAACTACTGCATGCATCAACACTATTAGCCATTATCAAGCAAATTAACGTTCTAGACGTAATCAAGCTATGAATAGGTCGTTTATTCCACACACAATAGTAATTTAACTCGAGTACTCGACGACTCACCGTTGACTTTCCGAATGACCGTCCAAGGTTTCGAAAAAAAATGGTAATGCTGGAGATGTATATATTGACAGTGCCCATCTAATGCCAGACACTTCAAACCTGGACAGACATGGTAGTGGGTTCCTATCAATCACTTAGTGGTGATGACGTAATGATGACGTCATCGGTCACGTGATTTTAAGTACATGCCCATATCTCCCTCATATCTAATGTCGGACAGTTCAAACTTGGACAGACATGGTAGTGGGTTCCCACAAATCACTTAGTGGTGATGACGTAACGATGACGTCATAGGTCACGTGATTTGAAGTACATGCATGCCCATGTTTCCCTCATTTCTAATGCCAGCTGGCTCAAACCTGGACAGACATGGTAGTGGGTTGCTATCAATCAATTTTTAATCTGAGCATTTTCATCTGGTATTTTCCCAGACCTGTGGAAAATTGCTAAAGTCTCGCCAATGTATAAAGACGGCTCGCTCTTTGACCGCTCCAATTTTCGTCCAATATCCATTCTCGCCGTGGTCTAGAGTGCCACGTACACTTATCTTTTTACGACTTTCTTGCTCAGCACGAGATCCTAACGGACTCATAGTTCGCCTTTAGAAGGTTCCGTTCATATGAGCTGGCCATCGCTGATCTCTCGGACAAGATATTGAGCAATATAGATAACGAACTCCTAAATGGACTTCTACTCATCGATCTTAAAAAGGCATTTGACCTAGTCGATCACAATACACTACTCTACAAGCTCCGTGTCTATGGCTGTTCCCCCTCGACTATCGTGTGGTTCTGTCAGGGCGTACCCAGAGAACCCTATTCCGGGGCACTCTGTCGGACGCACTTCCAGTGTCTGTAGGTGTACCACAAGGCAGCATCCTCGGGCCGCTTTTCTTTCTTATATTTATTAATGACCTACCTTTGCAGCTATCCTCTAACACCTACCAGACAATGTTTGCCGACGACACTACTATACTCGCTTCTGGCCACTCTATCTCCACTGTCAGTTCTCAATTGAATGAAGTCGCCTTAGCTGTGTCTTCATGGACAAGGCAAAACAAAATGGCACTCAACATATCTAAGACCAAGACTCTACTTGTAACTTCCTCTCAGAAATTCCGTACGCTACCTTGCTCTACATTAAATGTGGTAGTCGACGGTAACAGTATCGAGCAGGTCGACCACGCCAAGATACTAGGCGTCACTTTAGACAGTTTCATGTTATGGGAACACCACGTCGACAACATCTGCGCCATCATCAGCAGTAGACTGTCTCTTCTCCGTCGCATTAAGCCTTTCCTCACCTATGAATGTGCATTGCGCTTCTATAATTCATGCATCCATAACCATTTCATCTATTGTTCTGCTGCTTGGGGCAACTGCTCCCACCTCCACATGCTGCGGCTTCTTCGCCTTCAAAAATGCGCTGCCCGCATACTCTTGGATGCCGACTTCCGTCAACCCTCTGTTCATCTGTTCCCCCAGCTTCGGTGGATTCCGATCACCGACCTAATTAAATGTAGGAAACTTCTACTTCTCTTCAGCACATCTCTTAATCCTGATGCACCTACATGCCTTTAAGAACATGTTCCATTTTCTCTCTAATACTCTCTAGCACCAGAGCCAGCATGCATAATCTCGCCGTACCTTACCCTCGCAGTAATTCTGGCAAGCGCACTCTGGCTTATAGCGCTGCTATTCTCTTCAATTCCTTGGATCCTGACTTCAAGCAGCTTGCAACATCTACTACTACGCTCTCTTCTAATACTTTGCCTACCAGGCTGGCTTCTATTAAGCATAAGCTGCGTAACGTTTTTCTTCCGCACACCTCCTCTGTTAACCATCTAGAGGAGCTCCTCTGCTATAACTGTCGCTCCTTGCTTCACTGCTGCTGCATTTCTGGCGCCGCGTCCAGGGCATAGCCCCTTCCATTGCGCATAGTCTTCTAGTAAGTATATTTGTTTTGATTTTATTTCATATTAATTCTCTTTACATTGATTCCAATTACTCATTATATCTTGTAATGTTGTAGCTCGTGCGTTAATTGTTCCCATACTTCCTTTCCCTTCCATTACGTTTTATTTGTAACATAGAGGGCCGCATGTTAGATAACTATGTAAGGTTAATGTGTCTTCCCTCTGTAAATAAAGAATATTGTATTGCATTGTACTTAGTGGCGTGTTTTAAGTACATGCCCATATCTCCCTCATTTCTAATGCCAGACAGTTCAAACTTGGACAGTTATGGTATAATTTTCCCACGATTCACTTAGGTGATGACGTCATTGGTCACGTGATTTTTAGTATATACCAAAATAGCTCAATGATCATCCACGAGTTGCCTTTAGGGGCCCTATGTTTAAGTTTACTATCACAATCTACAGTAGGAGCTTTTTAGAAGAAAACCGAAACAATACTATGGATTCAAATTTTTTATGTTTTGGGAAACATGTTATTGGTTAGAGCTTAGTCATTGTTTTGCTTGGACATGAAAAAAACGGGCTCAGAAATCATGTCCGAGCAAATAGTAAAATTGATCAGACATTTTCAAAATTTGGTTGGACACATGTCCGATGTTTGGCAGGTATTTCCAGCCCTGCATTGTTACAGGCTTTTTTTGCTGGATGACTTACTAAGTACTTAATAAGCCTTTTATTTCAGCCTGCTTGTGGATCTTCTGGTGTATTTTTGTGGTCAATTTTGATTTTGGGTTGCCTTAACCAAGCACCACAGGTAACCTTTTTTATTTTTCTGTTTCTTATCGATAAGGTTCACTGAAGTAATGGTTAGTCAGTTGGCCAAAAAAATCCAGATTGGAGCCTGTAACCTACATGTACAGGTGTGGTATCAAAGCATACTGTATTTTATCGTGGTTTGAGTATGGAAGAAATTCAGGTGGAGCAGAAATTACATGTGAATTAATTGCCATATGCCAGTTTTCAACTGATCTTTAAACTTATTTGCATGGCTCTCTTTTGCTTTATATTAAAAAAGCCAACATTTTGGGTCTGTCTGTTCGATGATGAGAAATGGGAAAAAAAGTAGGATGTCCTACCACGTAATGAAAATATAATATACACGTACCAAGACTTCAACACCAAGTTGATGCAAAAATAAAGGTATTAATTGACCATCGAAAAATGCTTAGTGCCCTTCTTAACATCCACTAGATGTTTAGGGGGAAAGGGGTCCAATGCGTGGATGTTAGTGTGGAGCAAAACAGTTCTGGGAACGAGATTGGAATAAAAACATGAACCATGGCTTCTGAAGTCAAAGCAAACTGTTTGGAATTTCTACGTAAATTACAGATCCAACCAAACATGCAGATGTTTCCATCAACCAGGTCTCAGTGTGATTTTTGACTGAGCTCTCAGCATTCTCTGTTCTTTAAAATTACGGTATCGTATAAAGTAAAAATGACAAAAAAACAGGGTGGACATTAAGGGGGGAGGGGGTCCAACCTTAACATCCAGTGGCCATTAGTGGGCACTAAGAATATGTCCACGATCCCTATTAAAGTGCCTATGAAATAATTTTTTTGTCATCAAAATTAAGATTTCAGTTGAAAATCTGAATTTCAAACCACAAAAAAATATCGAATGAAAATGCATTATTTCGATGGGTTTCTATTGAATTTATAAGTATCAACCAATGAAATTACGAGAAAGAATAATAGAAAATTAACACCTTTTAACATTCCTTGCCGTAGACACTACAGTTCTTATCTGGACCATTACTTAAGGTTTTCCGAATATGCAAATTAGAGGGTTTATGACGTCATTAGTTGTGCACAGCGGGAGACCCATTGATAAAGTGAATGATATCTCTGTAACAATAGGGTACAAACTATTGAAACTTTGCGCATGCATAGCACAAAGCAATACACACAGCATTTTGCAAACCACAATGTTGCCATGGAAACACTCTTGGCCCCAAGACTCCTTGAATGAGGAAAAGAAATTCCCGGATTTCTCCTTTGGTAAACACAATTTTATTGCTGTGGGTGCAGCAGAAGTTTTGCAATAATGTAGGCATTATGTATAAGTGCCTTAGAGAAGATTATTTTGTATAACATAGACAGATCCTGCAATTTTATGTTCAAGGTGAAAGGAGCCTGGATCCAGTAGTGTTTCCATGACAACATCATAGTTTGCCTATTGATGTCTATTTTCCTTATTAGTGTACACGTGCAAAGTTTCAATTGTTTCTACTTATTATATATAGAGGTTATTGACCAAGCGTGAGGTCAAGATGGGGGGATATTGGCCAAGTTCATTTTTTGCATTATTTTTCATTTTGTGATTTGTCTTCAGGCTTTGCACAACTAATGACGTCATAAATCCTCTAATTTGCATATTAGAAAAACCTGAATATCTCTGCAACGAGATGAGATAGTGAAAAACAGAAAACGCCATCCATCCTCATTTCGAAGGGATATTCAACTGAAATCTTAATTTTAATGACGAAAATTTAATTTCATAGGCACTTTAAATAAAAAGTTGTTTTAATTTTTAGTAAGGAGATTACTCACCTGAAATGGCCAGAAATTTCCCAATGTCAGATGACTTGGGAATTGTGTTCCTCTTAAGCTCGGGACATATTGGCAAGTTGGACAATCTAATATGCAAACTATATTTCAAGGTCATGTTGGTGGGTGTGTCGGTTTGTTGCAAGACAGACACTGCAGCTTGCGCCAGAGCACTATCGAACAATGGAAGCATCCTGTTTGGCTCGGCAAGCAACCGTTGACTGGAGCGAATATCAGAGTCAAACAGTTCCAAGGTATTGACCACCACAGAAAAGTGCTGGGAAGAGTCATCTTGAAGAAGAATGCGCCTTACGTCTTTGATGTGATGTTCCTCCAGAAAGGCTTGAAATATAGCAATACTTTCATCGTCATCATGCCGTCGGCTTTGACTCTGAGACATTTCCAGACCTCATAAACTTTAGCTTACAGCAGATCGAGCAATATTCCTGCTATGATTTATCCTTGAAAGGCCTCACGGGTTCCAAAATCTTGTAAACAACGGGAACATGTGCGTGGCGGAAATAAATCAAAAACTGAAGCGCCTTGAGCGCCCAACACTTTGGACTCTCGCGATCGCGTATCGTCGATGTCACAACGCCAACAATCCGATTTCCTATTTAATAGAACTTGTGAAAAGGCTACATAATCTCCATCACAATAATTTGACGTTCCGGAACTCCTGCAGCGATACGTGACCCTCAAGCACACCAAGGAACAAGGAACATTGGATCGCTGAAAGAAAACAAAAATCGCGCCAAAATTCAACTTTCCAGCAGAAGTTCTACTAGTTTCAGGCCTTCTCGTATCACGTGGAACGCCTGGCATATTCTTTAATTTCCGCTGCATTTTGTATCGGCTCGCAGCGGAGCGCAAAAATGTCTCTTCTCTCTGTTTTTCCAGCTCCCCCTTCTGTTGGGGAGGTGACCTTATGTGAATTCAATGCTAAATATATATCTGAGGACTTCAAAACGGCTGATTTATCGAGTCATGTTCCAGCTACACAGGTAAGGAAATTCTGTCAGGCCATCTTGGATTCAAAGTGAGGTGATCCTTTGTAACTCGTTCTGATATCCCTCGGTGTGATCGAGGCAAACATATGCAAAAACAATGGAATGCCTCACTTTGAGTCCACCAGGTGAAAAGAATGAATTGGGAAATTATTTATAACTGCTGTAAGATCTTATGCACATGACCTACAATGATGAGGGTGTTTTGCATAAATGCAGAATGCAAATTAGAAACTGCGGTCAGCAGAAATACTTGAGCACATGGTTTGCAGCTCATTATTATGTAAAACACCCATGCTGTGACCACAATGCAGATCAGTTAAAATAATATGTTCTCCTATTAGAGCAGTTTTCAATAATACATGGACTGACAGCTCAAATGTTGACCAACATTAAGTTTTTATTTGCTGCCATCAATCATAGCTACGATGGCCACCGAATATTTACAAACAATGGCTGTGGGAAGTATTTCAACATTGCAGATTCCCCAGGGAATGGAGAGCTTGGACCATCGTTCATAAATATTTGGTGGCCATCGTAGTTATGATTGATGGCAGCAAAAAAAAAAAACATTGGTCGGAATTTGAGTTCTCATTCCGAGTATTATTGAAAACTGCTTTAAACTATAAATTATTGTATCTAAAACTTTTGTTATGTATATTTAACACTTCTAAAACAATATTATACCATAGTTAATAGAGTGGAATGGTTATGAAACCCGGCAAACTTCAAAGGGGCTAACAAAGGCGCTGCGATTTATGTTGGAAGGGGGCAAGACAAAAGATTGTGCAGGGTCATAGTTCATTAGCGTCCCCTGAACGACTGAACTCACACGTTTCTATTGGCTGATTGATTAACACATTGGAATTTCTATTGTGTTTTGTGCAGGGTAGTGGTTGAAAAAAGCTAACAAAGACATATAACAAAGAAGGTCGCTGGGTTTCATAACCATTCCACTCTATTAACTATGATTATACTGAGCAGAGCTTACATGTACATTATTAATCTATAAAAGGTTGTCTAGCCTAATTGCAGGCTCTTCTGTAATGGCAAGGAACTGTATTTGTCCCCTAATTATAATGCAGGCTGCAGTCATGCATGTAAGATGTCAAACCTGTCATTGAAATAAAAAGCAATCAAAACCACCAGAAGCGAGTTTCCAATAGACCACCTCAAAGTTTCCGCCGCCATTGTGAAATGTATGCAAAATTTCCTGCCATGGTTATCCGGATCCTATAGATACAAACCTTTGCAATCACCTTTCATCCATGCTTTCATCAAAGTGCTCTGAAGAAAATCGTAATTACAGCAAGCTCAACTAATAATTCTATAAAAACTGATAACAGAATCAAAGGTAAGTTAAAAATGCAGATCGTTTGTGAATTTAAACGCAGTAGGATGAATTTTGGATGATTTTTGATCGGATTTCTGTTCAGCATATGTCGATCTGAGCATGTGGTGTATTCTAATGAGTAGCTAGCAAAATATTTAGATTTCTTTCACTCTAAATTAAGTTAAATCTCATAAAGTTTTATTCATACAATCATATAATTTCTATTTTATATGTAACCCCCCTTCTTTGCAGTTTGAGGCAATTTTGAACTAGTCCAAATGATTAAAGACAAAAAGTACTTGCCTGGCATGAAAATCTACTAGTCCCGGACTATGGGGCATGAGATTTTTGGGTGTCAGAAACTTCAAGGTGGTCTGGCTGAGTATTCATGTTCCAACCAGCCAAATTAAAGTAAATCTTGGAGAACTAATAATTGTACAAAATTTCATTAGACAAAGCGTCAAAGGAACAAATGTCTTTTGGAAAAAGGCAATTTATATCTCTGTGACTTATTAACTTTAGCTTTTTAATTAGTAACATTACTGTTGGCACAATGATCCTTGCAGATCCTTGTACACACCTATTCCAGAACATGTGAGATTTTATACGACTAACAAAATACAATGTAGCCCTAATCAATCGACACCTACATGTACATGTACAGATAGCTTGAAATCTGAAATTATGTCTTATTGTTGTTGTTTGCAGCTGCCTGCGATCAAGTGACTCTTGATCACATTCTAAATTCTCCTTCAATTTCGTTGTCTTCTAAGGGAGAATTTAGAACGTGATCAAGAGTCACTTACGCCCTTTTTGCACACAGCCCTTCAAATGTCCAAGTTAAGTTTTCCAAAAACTCACATGCCGTTAGCCATGCAGTCCTCCACAGGCATCTCTAGTGTACTTGAGAATAATAATAATTGGAATTGGGTTTCCTGTGGTGAGGGAGAAAAGACTGTGCCACAGGTAACCCAATTTCATATTTGTTAATTTTTTCGCCGGTTTCCGATACTAGAGATACCTGTGCCTGCAGAGGAGGCTAACATGCCATAACAATGTCAAAACATCTCCATCTTCAGGGAAGCAACCTTTGTCTTCTGGTGTTTGAAAAAAAACTGAAGTGAAAGAGACTCCAGAGACTCACAAAGAGTGCCTTGGAAGTCAACAGGATCAAGAGAAGCCTTTTTATCATTAATTTGATTGTTAACTATATGAACTGAGTGTTAGAATGCACTTCTCTAAGATTGGCATCTACTGTAATGAACCAATTAGCATGGTGAACTGATCCCATTCATGGATGAACAGGAATTCAAAATAACAGCTGAGGGTAATGTTTTGCTGTAGGCTTTTACTCTCCTCCTCCCCCCCTCCCCCTCCCCCCTCCCCCCCCCCCCCCCCCCCCCCACCCCCTTCCCCTCCTCTCTCTCTACCACACAGGAACCTCACAAACCCTGGCACAACCCATAGACAAAAACACAGCAGAAGACCCTGCAAGCAGGATAAAGGGTGTGTCATACACAGGACAAGCTATTTTGAAATAGGTACATAAACTTCAGCTCAGTACACGATGTTGCATGTTTATAGGGTCTTGATTACCCAGACATTAATATGGACAAAGAGGGGGTCAAGACAGCCAGGAGCCTGTCGAAATCTGCTGATGAAGATTGGAATCCTTTTTTATCCTGCACAGAAGAAAACAGTCTTTGGAAGAAATTGTTCCATGCACTGTAAGTATATCAGGGTTACAATTGTACATTCTACACAATTCCTTCCTGCACAGTTTTTGCTACATGAACATGATTGTACTCTATAGTTCTTTTGAAATTGTATTTTTTGTTCTCAATGGCCAGAAATTAATACAATGAACATCGGTGAATGCAATTCTGTATGTTACATGTATACAATGTAATGTATTCACTGTTAATTTGAATTATGTTTTTAATGCAAGGAGCTCAAAGGGGTTATCAGGTATGCTGCAGGAACTCAATAAGAACAAAGAAGAAGGTATGCATACAGTACAGAAAACAACAAACTTCTAAGCCACACTGGCTCAAAGAAATGCTGTATAACATTCCCTTATTCTCTCATCAAAGAATCGTCCACAGAGGATGTGAAAAGATGCAAAAATGGATCAAGAACTACAGATAAATAAATCAGAGTTAAAATCAACATTTCTGTTTCACTCTGCCATTTTCATGTGGAACAAGGGCCAATAACAATCAGATTGATTAAAGCCAGTTAACACTTCACTTCAAGCAAACTCATTCCTAACACGATTATAAATAGATTTAATATAATGGTCCTGTGAACTAATTCATGCCCTAACCCAACATTTAGAAAACCTAAACTCAAGTGCTCACTAATTTAGGGTTTTTACAGAGCTAGATTACAGAAAAATAATGCTTCGTCAATGGTCCTGTGAACTAATCCAAATCCTAACCCAACATAAAAAAAACTAACCTCAGTAAACCCAAGTGCTCACTACAATGTAATGTATTATTGAAGCATTTACTGTCAGTGGTTTTACTGCGTCCAATGACCGCTGTAATACCGCGGTTTTACCTCAGAACGACCGCAGTTTTACCGCGGTAATACCTCGGTAAAACTGCGGTCAACTGCGGTAATTAGTTGGCTGAGATTTTTATCACGCCGAAATCATTGACTTTAGTGTGAAGATAAGAATACAATGTAATTGTTCATGTAGCAGTCATGATCACAAACGTGCGAGTTTGGCGCGATGACTCGGCGTTCTTTTCATTCTTTATTCAACACCGCTGTTAACTTTAGAATCTTTTATTTTCACTTCATTCAGAACTCTAACGGCGGGTAGAGAAGCACTCATCGGTGAAACTAAGACTTTAGAATCTTTTATTTTCGCTTCATTCAGAACTCTAACGACGGGTAGAGAAGCACTTATCGGTGAAACTAAGACTTTAGAATCTTTTATTTTCGCTTCATTCAGAACTCTAACAACGGGTAGAGAAGCACTCATCGGTGAAACTAAGACTTTAGAATCTTTTATTTTCGCTTCATTCAGAACTCTAACGACGGGTAGAGAAGCACTCATCGGTGAAACTAAGACTTTAGAAGCTTTTATTTTCGCTTCATTCAGAACTCTAACGACGGGTAGAGAAGCACTCATCGGTGAAACTAAGACTTTAGAATCTTTTATTTTCGCTTCATTCAGAACTCTAACGACGGGTAGAGAAGCACTCATCGGTGAAACTAAGACTTTAGAATCTTTTATTTTTGCTTCATTCAGAATTCTAATGGCGGGTTAGAATCTTTTATTTTCTCTTCATTCAGAACTCAAACGGTGGGTAGAGAAGCACTCATTGGTGAAACTAACACTTTAGAATCTTTTATTTTCGCTTCATTCAGAATTCTCTACCCGCCGTTAGAGTTCTGAATGAAGCGAAAATAAAAGATTCTAAAGTCTTAGTTTCATCGTTGAGTGCTTCTCTACCCGTCATTAGAGTTCTGAATGAAGCGAAAATAAAAGATTCTAAAGTCTTAGTTTCACTGAAGAGTGCTTCTCTACCCAACATTTTGAGTGGCAGACGCATCTTCAGGCTAATTATGTATTCAATATCTTGAATTCTTATTGGCTGTGATAAAGAAAGGACAGGAAATTCCTGCAATTTCTAGCCATGAAATACTGCTCTGTATTTCAGAGAAAATCCATGAAATACCGCCCTGTATTTCATAGTAAAGCCGAGCTCTGATTGGTTGAAATATGAGATTTATAGGATAATAGACAAACCTAACTGTTCTAATTGTCAGCTCCTTCCTGGCTAACATACATTGGTGATGGGGCTGAGTTGGTGGCCAAATGTTTTAGTTCACTGTATGGCAAGGCATATCCTCACCTAAATGTAAGTAACTTACAATATTAATAATATTTAGTTTTATGTACATGACTGTATGGTATTGTACTCTATTACTTGTAGGCATTATGGAAGGATTATTTATATATAATACATTTATTATATGCACTTTATTGACTTTTATAATGTACCTAAATAAATAAATAAATATAATAATACTGTAAAAAAATAGAATTAGCACCCTGGGCACTAATTTAATTTTCGGACCTGGAGAGGGGCCACTTGTTGGATACAGCTAGGGTGCTAAATTAATTAAAATTGTAGTAACTGTTTTTAGAGTTTTTTCATAGTGCTCTATTAGGAATGTCATTATAGCCTGAATTTCAGCCATCTCCTCTGGTTCATTCCTCCCCAAGAGAGACTTCTGAATTCATGTGGCAATCATGCCGTCCAGTGAAATTTTAATTTATGCAAATACTGTAGAACTGCCATGTGGCTGTAAAGAGTTTGTGGGTCACGAAAACAAAACCATTGTGGATGCAATGTGGGAAAAAACATGTTTACAGGACAGTCAGCCAGTTATTTCGCAGGGCATTATCATTCCATTTCCAGATGTTTTCCTTGTGAATTCAAGATCGTTGCTGAAGGCAAGCACTCCACTGAAAGCTCATCAACCATCAATTTGTCACAAGTCCAAAATAGAGTCTTCTCTGATTACTTAGTAAATACGATAATTATGTGAAATTATAAAATGTGAACCAATCAAAGATCGCTATCAGGTTTTCTGGTAGTGATGTCACTGGATGGCGTTATTGTCAAATGAATTCAGTTGTCTCTCTTGGGGAGGAATGATTACCAGAGTAGACGGCTGAAATTCAGGCTAATTTCATTATTGCTGATTCAAAAATAGAATTTCCCAATATTACAGAGATTTCATTAACTAAAGACATATATATTTTGGAAGTTGGTCCCAGAATTAATATGGAATTTTGATGTTAACTTCAGTTCCTTGCACTTATTATTTAATTATAAAAATGAAATGTCTTTTCCAATTTGAGTTTGAATTAATATTATAATCTAGTAAATCCTGTCCTTTTTGCCAGCTCTCCGAGGAGGAAATGATCACAGAATTTTCCTCAGTTTCTCACTGGTAAGATCTGATAATAATTATTATTGTGTTTGTTATTCAGTTAATAGTTTTCACACATTGTCTGCAAAATGGACTTAATGTCATTACTGTTGTAATAAGCAGACATTGTTACATTGTATATAAATAATTATTTTCATTATTTCTATAATTTTCTATTATTCTAAGGTTGATAAAGAATGACCAACATTGAATTCTATTTTACTTAAATTATGGCCAGGCCCAGTTCTCCAGTCAGGGCATTAACCTGGCATCCTCACACCTCAAAGTTTGCAGTTGCATGGCAGGTACAAATAATAATAAAAAAAGTCACTTTATTTTAGACTGAGGTAACATGAACCACTAACATGTAGCTTAGTAATCTTCCACATGGCCCTCTGTTGACTTTCATAGTCCAACAATTTTATATCCTTATCCGAAAAGATGTGAAGGTCTAGCCATTTACTGTTGGATTATGTCAAGGCAACACCTTCTACTCAATTATTTGAAGACCCTAAGAGTTGGTCCTGCCAGGATTTGAACCGGCGACCTCCTACACAACAGACCAGTGCTTTAAAAAAATACCATTGAGCTAACTGGGAGGTGGCCAGACTAGTTACTAGAATGTATTATTATGTAGTTCCTAGTCTTTTAGATTTGCAAACACGTACATGTACATTGTATTAGCCATTGAAGAATATTTTTTTTTAATGTCTTTAAACTTTTGTAAACTAATCATTTTATGATTTTAAATATATATTCTTAAATGGCTATAATACAATGTACATGTACAAGTACATGTATTTGATGTCTGAAATGTCACCAGGCTTGTAAGACAGTTAATCACACCTCTTAAATGCTGCTTTTAGGTTGAATTATGTATTGTAATCAGGACATTTATTGTAATTTTATTTTTCATAGGAAACCAACGTACATGTAATAGGCTAACGCTGTGTTGGTTCTCCTGGCTTCTATGTTTTGTTTGTTGCATATTTTACTTTATTTTAATATTTTGTATCTTTTATTGTGGCCAAAGTAAATCCATCCAACCAACCCCCCACACCCCACCAACCCAACCCAACCCCAACCCTAACCCCCAACCCAACCCTAACCCCCAACCCAACCCAACCCTAACCCCCAACCCAACCCAACCCTAACCCCCAACCCAACCCAACCAATCCCAACCAACCCACCCAACCAACCCACCCACCCAACCATTTGCAATGTATTACATGCATATGGAAAACAGCCTTAATGTCCAACACCAAAACTGTTGTAAGGATATTATTGTTTAGAAGGCGAGGCTTGTGGAAGTATCACCTCCCACTCTGTTTCGAATTAATAATAATTATTATAAAATTACATTGTATTTTGGTTTAATCATTGCAGGATGATTTTGTTAAGGTATACTCATTGAAAAGGTGAGATATAGAGAATTATATTTAAAACAAGCATCCATTCATTTACTTATAGTATTTGTTGGTTCAGGTGATAGAGAGTGTACAGTCCCTTATTGTATGCACAGTTATAATTATTATATCAGCAAACGTTTTCTACGTACATAACAAATTTGCTCCACTGTAAAATTCCTTCAGTGTTATACAGTCGAACCTCCACTAACGGCCACAACGGCCACCTCTACACAAAATGTTGTCCTGGCTATTGTGTAGAGGTTCGACTCATAAACTTATTAATACGTTTTTTTTTAGTCTACAGGACCCGGTTGTTTGAAGAAAGTGTAAGCACTATCCCAGGGTTAAATTCACTAACCTGAGGTTACAGATTACAGGTTTTAATACAGATTATATAGCACTATCCTAGGGTAAAGTAGCCTGCGTAGCGGCTCAAAAGGGAAGGGAGAGGGAAAAAAGTGAGGGGGACTGGGGAGGGAGGAGGGGAAGGGAGAGCCTGCCGGAACGCTATTGTTTCGGCATATTTACTCGTTCTCTCAGGAGATGAGAAATGTGATTGGCTAAAAATGCAAGAGTTGCAATTACAATCACGAATGTACAACAGTTAGAAAACAATAATACACCAGGTGTTTGAAGGCTTCCTCGCGCTGTCCGACGAACTAAACTAACGAACTAAGCTAGGACAGCGTGAGCTAGGACAACAATAACTAAACTATTTACAATGACTCTCTACATCTTCCTCCCCTTTGGAGGAACTTCGGCCTGAAGTTATTAAACTAGAAAATTGAAACATACCATTTGTTTCTGTACATGTAGCTTCTAAAAGTCATAGTTTGACCTATTGGTCCAACCATTCTTGAAATAAAGTTCTTAAGAAGTGTACATTACCTTGACAATGTAAACAAGCGCCGCTATTGGTTAGTTTTGACAGCTATTCGTGACGGATTTCGTGACCACTTGACGAGAGGCGGATAACGCCGAAACAATAGCGTTCCGGCAGGCTCTCCCTTCCCCTCCCCAGTCCCCTTCGCTTCGCTTTTTCCCTCTCCCTTGCCCTTTGAGCCACTACGCAAGCTAAGGGTAAAGTTACCCTTTCTTCAAACAACCTGTTGACTATATAGTTGCATCTTCAGTCTAACTTTATCGTCTGATTGTACATAACGTTCATATTTTAGAATAGTATTCATAATATATATTTTAAGCCAAAAATAATATTTTATGGGTACATTTTTTACAAAAGAGCCGGGGATTACATGACTTGTATTACATTCTACAAATTAAATATAGAATCGCATAGCCAAAGCTGAATCGCACGGTGCATTTGCGAAATCAGACGCTGATTGGCTGAGACGGAGTGGTGATTCAGAGTGGAATCACCACTCCGTCTACGCGCGCTATTTATAACTTAGCAAAATATCAACAAAAGTACTAAATCTTCAAGTAATTCATCGGACTATGCGATTCAAGGAAAATCATATGCCTGACTCGGTAATTCCTCGTTAAATTGCACTCGAAAAACCGATATCGCCCTCGTCGAAGCGACTCGGGCGATATCGGTTTTCTCGTGCAATTTAACGTGGAATTTCCTCGTCAGGCATGTGATTTTCCTATAAAGTCAGCAAAATATAGAGTACATGATTGTACAACATTGACATTTTCTTAATGAAATCAGTAACTATTGTACAGAGTATTAACTAAACAAATTGCACTGCTTCCTTTGTGTGTGTTTTATAGTTGTTTGGTTCCACTACTAAAGCACAGACAACAAAGAGGTGTGACCTGTTTGGCATGGAGGTAATTATATGAATACTGCTTAACAATATAACAATTAGAGCCAGGATGGTGCAGTGGTAAGTACTTTACCTCTTCCCTCTGTAGCCTGGCTTTGACTTTAGTTTGTTGGTATTTTACCCCTCCCTCTGAGCATTTTGCTCCGGGTTCTCCAGTTTTCCTCCCTTCACCAAAACCAACCGACCGGTAGATTCCCTTTCGACCGAGAAATTTGTGTCCCCGATTGGTAGACTCTTTTAGGGTCAACTAGACAGACTAGACACATACTCAGTACATGTAAAACAAAGGTGTTTATTTAGTATTATCTATTTTTTAAATATATGGACAAATTTGCATACATGTGCACTGTAAGTCCCATTTTTCACATTATTTTGAAGGTGATACATATACATACGTATAATACATACCGTATTCACTCACGAATAAGCCGCACCTTTTTACCCGAAATCTTCGTTTAATCGGGGGTGCGGCTTATCTGCGAGAACATCTACCGAACATAAGGTCCGGAAATTTCCAGACATTTCCATAAATTAACATTTAAAAGAAATACTAAGCTATACTAATAAATACTACACCAAACCAAAAGAAAGTAAGCACTGGCCATTGCTTTTGCAAGTTTGGTGGCTCCTACTAACAGATCCGTTTATGTTGTGAATATTTGTTCCTCCGCAAGCGATTAAATACCACGCTAAATGGCACAATGTTTCTTTGCAGCTTTGCACTTTAACAGCAAATTTGTCAAACATATCTTCCACCTCTCTTTGAGTAACAAGTTTTTCTCCAATAGATGGCTTCCAGATATCCTTTTAGGCATGATAGCAACAGACAGCTGATGAAAAAGCAAACTACTCCATGTTGTTTTGACTTCGTTCAGCGAAAACAAAACTTCTAGTGTCCAGTTCTCTCTCTTCTAACAGGTGCCTGGTTACTAAGCTACGGACGAACGTGGGCACATTGTTGGCTTTGTTGACATGTAAAATTCGATCTAAAAGGTGACCTGAATGAACAGATCCTGGTAAACAAACACTATGGATAAATGATGTATCTAAGTATGTAGACATGAAGTTTATACTATTTCAGAGCTGAAATTATAGGTACAACTTTGGAGTTTTCTCCAGTTTGAAAGTCTGATGAAGGTTTATAAAAATTATATACATGTACGTTTGATATTCTTCCAAAAAAATATTTTTTTCCGAATCAAGCTTCTAAACTTGGGGTGCGGCTAATTATCCGCAAGTGCGGCTTATCCGTGAGTGAATACGGTACATTTATATAATCATATATATAATGAAATTCATGTAATTGATAATTAACAGGAAATAAATGACTTTCCAAGGACTGTACATGTATATCAAATTCTTGGTTTCATGAATGGTGAATTTAAGTAAGGTGATTCTTGTCAAGTATTAACCATAATTTATATTAATATTAGAAATATAAATTAATTAAAGCCTACCACCTCCCTTCCCCTCCCCCCACCTGACCCTCACCCCTCACTATTGGCACTCATAATATATTTATCTTTCAACATTTTGTTTTGTTATGTTTTGTTTTGTACTGCTCTCCATGCATGCACTGAACATTGGTTCTTCTATTGAAATATTTTTAGCCCGGCCCTAAAAAATAGGGGAAAATATGGGTATATAATTCATGGTAGTATTTTGTTCCATATAGTATCTCTGCATAATATTACTGTAAAACAGTAGAGAAAATGATTATGCAGGGAGACTATATGGAACACAAAACACTAGTGACCATGAAGTATATACCAAAATATGCCATCCAGGGGCTTAACCCTCTCAGCCCGAAACACGACATTTGTTGTGTTTTACTGGTTACTTGCTTTGAGGATTTCAGTCTGGCTAAGTTGAAGGAGCAAGGCCCTGAGATTGACACACAACATAATGTATAGACAAATGATCCTACTGAACTGCATTTAGGCATATTAAAATTGAATCATTTCATCTAAATCGTCCTTTCTTTGCAGAAGTTATATAATTAACAGTCTACAGTTTACATTATTTCATTTCAGAAAAAGTAGCTAAAATTTCTCAACAAAATGCATATTTCACATAAAATTTAGAGTTTCATGTTTGCACTAACCTCACTTTCTGTCTCCCAACACCTAAACTTGCCCAGAACCAAGCCATTCTGTCCACAAGCACTTCACAGCAAGCTAAATTCATCTATAATGACCGCAAAGCATGCCGGGAAATCCAATCCACCGGCGGCATAGCACTCCCCCATCTTCATTCTTCAAAATATATACTAAGTCTAAAGCCATTTCAACCTAATACCTTCATATTGGAATCAATGGCAAGTAAATATTGTCCAATATTCCAAAAAAGCTACGATAGGTGGCTCCAGACCCCCATTTATAAAGCCCACGCTAAAGTGATGGAAGACGTCCTGGCCCATTCACCAGTGGGAAATGAGGCTCTTTCTCTGTCACAATAAACTGGCACAAACTCGGTTCTTTGAGAAAGTGCTGATTGAAGCTCTCATCAGACTTAATGATGTCCTCCAGCACTCTATAAATGGTGAAAAAGGCTTTAAAAAGCCTGAAATTCTCTGTATTCCTCCAAACAAACTTCCCGCCAGCTCCGTCAAGTAATCCACAACTGCTTTCAAAATGGCCGTCTAAAAACTTTGAGCCCCCAGTATTATAGGTCAGTTGAAAATTCCATGGTAACAATGACTACAGTTTACTTAGGGGGGGAGGGTTCTGTTTGGTCTAGAAATAGCTAAAAATCACTTCTAAAGACTCAGGGCTGAAAGGGTTAAGCAACATGTTAAAATTCACACACTTATTTACACATGCTAATTCTATCTCTGTGAACACTTCAACTCTCTTTATAGCTGTTACACAGAGAAAGGCTGGCAGTCAAAAGCAACTTACCAAATGAGAAGAGGGTAGCAACTACAATTTATTCAGGTCCTTTTCCAGAGATTCTACTTTCTGTAAAGTAAGAAAGAAAAATGAATGAGAGGTTAATTATTTGTCAATTCCTAATTTCACACAACAGCATTTTAATTCAAGGCATTCCACATACTTTAGTTTCTTTCTCGTACTTGACTTGAAGCAAGTAATCCACAACTGCTTTCAAAATGGCCGTCTAAAAACTTTGAGCCCCCAGTATTATAGGTCAGTCGAAAATTCCATGGTAACAATGACTACAGTTTACTTAGGGGAGGAGGGTTCTGTTTGGTCTAGAAATAGCTAAAAATCACTTCCAAAGACTCAGGGCTGAAAGGGTTAATAGAGGATTTACAGTAAAAAACATTGGCAAGATCTGCCCTATTGAAATATATTAATAAAGTAGTGTGGTCTTTTATTACATGGCACACCTTCAGTCCACTATCGGCTTCAGTTTTGGCAGTGGGTTGCGACTCAGGAATATTTGTGTGGACTGTGGACCCTACTTCACCAGTAATAAGGTATGTACAGTGCATATATATTTAAAATACAATGTAGATTATGATTTCAATATGTTAATTGCCACAGTGATAAATGAAAATATAAATTTGTGCCATTTATCACCAAACAACAGCAGCAATAATTATTGTTGTGTGAACAGGACATACCGGTAACAGTAATAATAGTTTGTCTTGAAACCAAAATTTGAATGACTCTAATTTGCTCTCCTTTTAATTTCTGGTTGGCATAAAATTCACAATGGCATACATTGTACATGTACGTCAGAGTGCGCTCTACTGTAGTTTGCAGGGGCATAAGGAGGGCCTTAAAATTGGGGGGAGGGGCAAAATGATGAATTCTTGGACATTTTCATTCTGGGGGGGGGGGGGGGCAAAATGATGAATTCTGGGACATTTTCTTTGATGACTTATGTCAATCTCTCTTTCTGGGACTGGGAAGAGAGGGGGCAACTGTTTCCCTCCCTCCCTACGCCACTGGTAGTTTGCATCACATACATTTGTAGTGTGCAAAAAGTCCATTATTCTGAGATAGTCACTTTGCATCGGTTTTACCTTCAGTTGATATTCCACCCCAGAATAGGGGAGCTCAGTGATGTAAGTTATCAGATCTCCATTATAAAAATACAAACACTAACATAGTGTTTGTGGATATGATTATAAAATTAATAATTATATCCATTACATGTAGGTGTCTGTGTCAGTGGTACAGACACTGATGTTGTATTAATCAAAACATATATCATTAATCAATCATGCATTCAGCACAAAGGATTGCCTGGCTGCCTAACTGACTATTAATGATGAGGTTTAGAATATTACTAATGTATTATACTTTTGATTAATTCCTACATGTATGTAGATTGGGAAGCAGTTCAGTATGTCACTTATCTTATTATTGTCACCACCCTGTGACAACAATCTCTTGGAGTCCAGGTGGACAGCTCTTGGTGTCCGGATCACCTGCGGACAGCTCTTTGATGGTAAGAAAAGGTGTCTCATACTGATGGGGCCATTAACATTACATTTTCGACTTCTGTTTGTTAGATACAAGTTATTAACCATATCAGGGCATTCCAGTCAAATTCATATTAATTTTAGCCAGTTTTCTCATGATAATTTTATGATCAATAGTGTAACCTCTATCAATATTAATTAACACACCAACTATTAGTGGCTGAGTAAAGCTGTGAGAGTGCTACATGTATGGGGTGATTGGAACTCTGATTGACAATTCATTACTGGTACATTGTTTTCATTTAACTCTTTGTCGTCCGATCGTGTATGAGCTCAATTGGTGAAATCCTGAGTGCTAACTCAACCCTCCCCACTAAGTTAAAGTTTGGCTAGCCCGGGACAGTTAAATACTGCTGACTTTTTAAGCCGAGGGCTCAAACTTTTCCCACAATGCCATTTGGGAGAATTCTGTTCACTCGTTGACGGTAGGTATGGCTGCTTCGGTAGGGTTTCCAATGAAATGTGCTCTAATTTTGGAGAAAAAAGCCACTGCAAGAGAGCTAGAGGACATCATTAAGTCTGAGGACGGCTGAAAATTACTTGGTTTGCTTTTAGTAGGCCTTGTGAGGGGATTTCACAGGGTTTTTCTGTTGTGTTTGTGCTTTCAGACACGGGAAAAAATTCTTAAATGAAATCCTTGAAATCCTGCAGTTGGCATTCTTTTACCCCTGCTCAACCTATTACAATGTGTTTTTGTCACTTTAAAGCAACGGCTTGAGTCCAAATCACCGCTCTTGGCTGTAGGGGTAAAAGACTTATAAAAAAAAACCTACCGGAGTCCCAGAGGGGGGGACCCCTTGTGGAATTTGTGTCCATTATCCAGCATGCAATCGGAGGTGGGAGCAAAAAAATGTGGTCGAGTGAAATGCAGTGCAAACATCGGCGTGGTTCACCGTCGCTTGGTGTGTTTTGTGAAAACAAACCTGCTGGTTGGAAAGATTAAACAAGGTACTGTAACGACTGAGTGGTTATTTTGTGTTTGCTCTTGATTTCAAGTGCGAATGGGAAGGTTTTTTTGAGCCGATTTTCAGCTCCTCGAAATTCGTGAAAATCGAAGAAACGAAACAATTGCCAAAACAAATGGGTTTTTCTCCATAGTGAATTTAAGAGTCGAGCGATCCCTGTTATAGCTCTGACTTTGAAGCCATACATCCCTTCGCATAATATCGCAACATCGTCTTTCCAGCATGTCTAGACGTGATGCAATAATTTTTCTAGTAACAGACTCATGCGTCTCCTATTTACAGGCTCGGACGGTAAAGAGTTAAGCACATGTACTTGTATACCTGGCTGTAGATAATTTTTTCTAATATTTTGGCAACAATTTATAATATTGATATGACAGATACAGTGTATGGGTCAGTAGTAATTTAGATCTGACTTTGTATATTGTACTTTTCTTAAAAACAGGGGAGACTAGCTAATTTCCAGCCAGTAGGAAAGATGCCCATTGATATTGATCTATTAAAAATGCATGTTAAAGAAGGTGCAACAATGTCTGACAATTTAATAGTTTACATGGCTACATGTACATGTAGGTGGGGCAAACAACGGTAACCTATTTATTAAATAAGCAAACTGTGACACCCCCACTCATTTTTATGGATCTGTCCTTGGTACTGATCTGTCTTTTATCTAAATTGTTCAAATTAATAGTTTCAGTTATAAAACAGTTGTTTGAATAGAATACATATTTTGGATGTTATATTGTATTATGCATAATATATTTAATATAATAGTACATATTAATTTTGTATTTTGAATTGAAGGGCTGTGTGCAAAAAGGGCGTAAGTGATTCTTGATCACGTTCTAAATTCTCCCTTATAAAACAAACAAAGAAATTTAAGGAGAATTTAGAACGTGATTAAGAGTCAATTACGCCCTTTTTGCACACAGGCCTTCAATTATACATTGCAATATGAGTTGGGGTGTGGAATATGCACAGCACATGATCACACATACACCGTATCTTACTCTCTTTACGTTATATCGTTAGAAGCATATCCCTAACTGAATATATGAGATTGACTTTAAAGGTATGGGATGTGACCATGGAGACGGCAACTCCACTATACAGAGCAGGGGGAGGAATCTCATTGACATGTTGGTCTCCAGATGAAAGAAAGCTGTTTGTAGCATCACCTATCTCAATGTTCAGGTTGGCATTTGTTAAGAAACTAGATGCACCAGTTCATCCACAAAGTTTTAATTTAGCATTCATAAACATTCACAGTGTCTCATGTCCAACATTCCACTTGTCTGAAGTTCTTTGTTTTTATCACGTTTTGACATTTAATCTGTGCATTTACATGTACTTCAAGGTACATGTAGAGTCTTTTCAATGAAGAAAATAGTGTTTAATAATATATATAATAAATTATACATGTAAGTAATTAAGAAATGCTTTGTTTTCATTGTGTAAATTATGTGAACTCATTTATTTTGTTCTTGTTAAACCATTAAATAAATTTGGATTTACTAATAATGTGATATGGAAAACTAATATATATTAGAAATTGAGGTACCTGTACCATACATGTACATACTGGAGATTAAGCACATGGTATTGATCAACAGAATATGGGAGACACAAACATGGACTTGCGAGAAATGGTCAAACCTGGCAGGCAGATGCAAGACAGGATGCTGGAGTCCAGATGGGGGTGTCCTTGTATTTGCTGTTTCAGATGAGCCAGCTCTTTACTCCCTTCAGTTCCATCAATTGACTGGTGAGTCATATACATGTATATAATTATAGAATAGAGCAGTTTTCAATAAAAAAATATTGAGCATTGTCAAATAAAAGTAACAAGTAATTGTTTTGGCTTTGCATTTGCTTAGCTTTAATTTTCTATTGGCTGTGAAACATGTTTAATTTGTAATTATTATCAGCCAATCAAGTTCACAGTAAACTTAAAAGCCAGACATTGTTTTGGTCCATCACACAATCAATTTTCATTTCAGCAAGAGTTAGCCACAATTGTGTTTTCTTTTCCTTGTGATTGGTTCAAGTAAAACCAATTATGGTCTACTTCAGTAAATGTGATGGATTTAATGCTGGCTTTTTTTCACATAAGTGCCCACTATTATGGTAAAATATTATGGCTATTATAAAAAAAAATACACAGGTATTTTGATATTTCCGCCCCCTTTCTTACATTTTCCATCCTGTTCCTCAATAAATAATGAAACCCCTGCAGTTATTTGAGCTAATCAGTGTCCAATTCAAGACAGTCATTATAGCATAATTTCAACTTGCTCAAACTCTAGAATGCTCAATGTGATTGCTTCTTGTTGTCTAAGTTACAGTTAGTCGCACAGTAAACCGTGATAAATCCACAAAGGTTCATAATATTTCATCTCCAAAACCTCACTAACATGGTCATGCAATTTTTATTAAACTCCATTGAAGGTGATAATGGCCCTGAAAAAGCTTCAAGCGGAGCTCAGTTGGCTGTCAAATGTGCCAATTTGACAGAGGAATCCTGGGTTACTGAGGAAGGTACAGTTACAGTAGGTGGAATGGTGCGTTCCATGGCCTGGGATCCTTCAGGGGAAAGACTGGCTATTATCTTTGAAGGTTTGCTTAAATAGGAATATATTTTATAGTATTAAGAATATCAACAATTCAGGAACCACATTTTATAAGACTTCTGTAACTTAAAACTACTTATGAGTTTCTTCTCCCGAAATTTTCTAGATATTAAGAAGTCTGCTCAAGATATAGTTGCCATTTTTAAGACCAGACTGAAGCCAACGTTTGAAGTCCTTCCAAGGTTTGAACTGTGTGTTATAGTTATTTATCTTTTGAATACAACATTCATGTACATATGTATAGAAATGAATTCAACTACATGTACCATAATGATTCAATTTTGGTGCAATCATTCCAATAAACACTTTGTCTCTAAAATTTTAGTAAGTGCCAAGTGGTACTTATAACTGATGTAGATGTGAAAGAATATTGGCCAGGGTGGATGTACAGTCATGGCAAGGATGAGTGTAGAGTTATGTCAGTACTTGTGAACGTGGTTGTCAAGGCTATGTACCCTGGAAAGCAAACAGCCCAGAGCTCTCTGACTGGGTCACACATGTATGACAGAAAGGAGTACAAAACAATTAATTATAATCTCAGCAAACAGCAACTGACAAGTGATCACAGCATGGCAAGCAGACCACAGGAACCCCAGTACATGCTGGAATACATGTATTTAACCATTCCTAAATTGCATTTAGTTTATATTAAACCACAAATACATTGTATACCCAGAAAAAATATTAAATATTTACATTATATTGGTTGCTTGAAATGGAGTTACTTACTCTTTTTTTTCATGCAGTGGTTTCATTAGGGGCCCACCTGGTTCCATACCAGAACTTGTAACTTTCCAACAGAACTTCAGAAATGGAGCACTTCTCACTGTTGTAAGTTTATGATGATTATTAGAAATGTGTTGAATTATTTGTAGTAATGTAATACATTGAAGTGATAGTCAATTATTATAGTCTTTAATAATTGATAGTGATTAGAAATGTTTTTATTAGGATTTATGACCTTAAATTATTTATACATGTAAGACTTTTCCCTTTGTTATTATTATTAATGTAATTTATTGTTGTTCATATTTCTTTACAACCCTTTTTACTTACAGTATTGGTATATTGTTTTTTAAATAAAATTAATTATTTGTTCCTGTTTTCTTTTGTTCCTGTTATTTCTTGTTCTTGTTTCCAGTGTTGGTCCGATGGCACCATCTCCTTCATCCCCCTCCTATTCACCCCATCTGCTGTAGCAAATAATCAAGTCTGTGATGGCCGCTCTCAACCAAATGGTATTCCTCATGGACATGTTAGATACTCTGAATAGATCATAATATGCTATGCACACATGTATACAGTCAGATTAGGAAGAATAGTATTAATTTGTATTTATTACATGTGATTTAAGCCCTGCATGTTTATATGAAGAAAAGCTGGCTAGGGGACCTGAGAAAACTGCTTTGAGCGAGTCTAGCACAACAGGTCCCCCGAGGTGCCCGGTAGGTGAGCCAATCGAAAGTGCCCCAGGTTCCCGGGCCAACTTTTCTCCATATAAACAGGCCTAGCTGGGCCAAACTTCAAACTTCAAACTTTTCATGTGCCGAGCGCAATTGAAACAAAAGATAATTAGGTGGCTTCTTTTTGATCTAATTAGGTTTGGCACATGAAAAGTTCGACGTTTGAATCGGGTCTTACTGTACATATTTTGCAAATGAATAGTAATAAAAATAGAGTTTGAATGGTGCAAATAATTATGTGCATGTAGGCTAGCATGTTCTAGACACAAGGACTATAGTGCATATATAAATCTGCAATTCATCTTAAAGTTTGTTGGTCCCAAAGCCTTGATAGATGTCTTGGCTCAAATAACATAATAATCTGATAAAACACAGAACTGTTAACTTAAGAGATTGTTTGCCATAATTATTATTGTTATAAATACCAGATTGGCATCATCTTCTTAAGTGTACATTATATTAAATACCATATGTACATGTACCATTATGATAGTTTTTTTTTTTGTGTGTCATTTTTTTGTCATGTAATTCAGTTATTTTGGTGATACAACCTATTTCGGCCAAGAAAATCGAAGCAAAAAGTTTATGTAAATGCTAGAGATTTATTAAAAACCATATCAGATTTAAAACCACTCCTTAATAAATATTACTCATTTCTTGTTTTTGTTTTTTTATGAATTATTAATGAGCTTTGAAGTGAACTTGAATAATATGGAAATACTTGTGACAATATACATATGGTAATATGTCATACATTTCTAAATAAAGCAAAGCAAATATATATATTTTTGAAATGTTCATTGAAAATGTAAACTTCTTAGCAAATAAAAAACTGAAGCTCATGCAGAAACATAAATGTTACCAAATAAACAATATGTTATCTGATTGTATTTTCTTATTTAAAACTACAGTACACTTGAATAGAAGCATATTTTTTCAGAATTTATGCAGGCAAGCTACAATATACAAGGCTCAATCTTAACTTCTAAGTCCACTAACAAATGTCTCAGTGCTGGTTTGATTTTTTCCCACCAGCAAAAAACTGGAGGGTACTGCATGGCAAAATGGCATGCTACAAACTCATATTCTAATTACATATACCTCGAGTTCACAGTATCACTTTAATTCATTAGTACATTTCTTTGATTACTACACCATTATATTGTAGCTATTGTTTTTGTACTGTTCGTTCTAAAGGTTAGGGTGTTTTGTATTGTTAGGTAAGCCAATACTGTGGCTTGTTTCAAGTGGTACTGTCTGGCTCAAATTTGTAGAAAGAATTCACTTGCCAATAAAATATGCTTACATTTTGCAAGCATTAATTTTGAGCCTTGTATATAGTATCTAGTAGGTAATTTAGCCTCCTCCGCAGGCATCTCTAGTTAGTAAGGTTGGGAACCAGGCTGTGGACCAGGCTGTGGACATGGGAGTGGGGAAGACTGGGAACAAAAGTAAGAAATAGTGTGTGGGAACCCTGTGGGAGTGGGGAAGACTGGGAACGAAAGTAAGAATAGTAAGAAATATTAAGGTTGGGAACCCTGTGGATGTGGGAGTGCTGTCCGGCCACAGGGTGACTGGTTCTTACTATTACATTCCTTCTAAACTTGAGATGCCTGCAATGCTTATTGACTCGATAAAGGTTCAAAATGGAAGTTTCGAAAATGCGTTCTTTCGCAAATTCGAAATCTAAAAGCCCCAATCTAGCACGCAAAAAAACTCAAAAAAATATTTAAAGCCTTGAAATGCGACTTTCTGATTTCCCGCCAAAAAAAAGCGCGAAAAATGATTGACAGCTGCTGTCATTCACTGGGCATGTTATTTCATTCTCGCTATCCTGTGATTTTCTGCGCTACTTTTCGTTCGTAAAGAAAACTAGAGCCCATCTGGGCTTTCACTCTGGCCACATGAGATTGAAGATGAAATACACTTTCATTTGAAATCCTTTTAGTAATAACCGAAGGGTAGAATTATTAGCTGAATTTAGCAGTCTTTAGGAGTGGCCGGTAGCGCGGTGACATGCATTCTCTGTTCACTAGTATATATATTTCTCGTGTATGCAAATTAAAGAAGTTGACCTCTACTTATTCATGTACCGCACGCTTACAATTTAGTCTGCTGTTCTCAAGGTTCAGAGTACTAATAGATGAGTGTCTCAAATATATGTTTATATTTGTCCCATATTTTAAGTTGTATCCTGTCCACCTATGATGGAGCTATGATATATTTCTCTACTGTTCATTCTACCCTGCGGCTCTTTATCGCAGCTCGCGTCCATATTGGTATTTATTAACTGAAATGCCTGTTGGTTATATACCCTCCTTCCCAAAACTGATCTGCTCATTATATTACAGAACTATAAAGGGAACTGTTGGAAGCCTTTAATTTCTCGAACCAAAACCTAGGCCGTGAGAGGATTCTTGTTTAAGTTGACCTTGAGAGTTGAATATTGCTTCGCTCATCATAAATTATTCTGTGCGAGTGTTTATTTCTCCGGGGTATTTCTGACAGCCAAAAACACGCTCAAAATTATTTTAGTGCATGTTGGCCATCAGATCACGGTGTTTGCGCTGGTATGTATTATGACCGAGAGTAAAATGAAATGTAGCATAAAACCTACGAAACGTACCTCGAACAAGAATACCGTCCGATGACAAAATCTATCAGCGCCACGAGGTCAACAAATCGACAAAGAAATGCAGATATAAACACGCAATGATTTCAACCTCACCGTACCTTAATTCATGACCTGACAAGACACTGTTCAGTTTCACTCTCAGTTTGAGTTCGGCTTGTATGGTATTGTGAAGTACATTTGAGTATACCAATCCACAGAGATTCAAATAACAAAGCCCTGGCGAAAGAGAAGCTTAAACGAGAAATATTTTGTCCTCCTAGAAAAACAACATCTTGCCCTTTCTATTGAGAAGCCTTGGTTTCAGAAGAAAGGAAAACGCTAAATTCCAATTCGATATGTGTGGATCTTTGAGTCCTTCAGGTCCGGCGTCGTGTCGTATATAAAATCACAGGCCATCTGGGTAAAAAACGCGTCCTTCAGCTCCGACAAGAGCGCCAGTTGCAATATCCTATGCCTGTTGGAAGGCTTTCGCACGAGTGAAGTTAAATAAAACATTAAACTGCTTACATTTGAGAGATGGGACTCCAAATTTGAGAGAGATTTGCTCGCGGATCCTACGGAGCCCTGTAAGGGCCATCCACAAACACAAATTTTATGAAACAATATCGCGCGATACTGACTTATTATCGCGCGATACAGTGCTCCTATCGCGCGATACTGACTTATTATCGCGCGATAAAGTGTTACTATCGCGCGATAATTTATCGCGCTATACTGACTCATTATCGCGCGATACTGACTTATTATCGCGCGATAAAGCGTTATTTAAAATACGTACATTACTTAGCTAGACAACGTGGCGGCGAACACGCTACGTGATAATGCTCTTCTCTTTTATATGTTTACTTATTTCCGACAACGAATTTGGCTTTACCTGAATACTTACCGGCGATTCGAAATTATTGAAAATAACAGGGATGCATTAGTCGAGAATATTTTAATCTAGGCTGGAATTATATGGAAATAACTTATCATGCCATCAATATGAGTCTTCGCCAGCTAAACGTGTTCTAAGAAGCAAGAATTATGAAGGAGAAAGGACTACAGTAGTCCAGATGAAAATGGTAAAATCACCCAGAAAAAAAGGCTTGATGCCAGAAAAAATATTCTTACAGCAATAGGGGTCCTAAAAAATATCGAACAAAACAAAACCGGTACCCCCCCCCCCCCCCCCCCCCCCCCCCCAATCAATTTTCAAAGGGTTCGAATCTATATACTACAACCATGAGAGGTAAACATTTTAACCTGGGATACCCTGTTATAACCTCTAAAATTATCATTGGTCATTTCTAAAAGCAATAGCTTCAGAATCAAATCCCCCCGCATGCTCACACACTTACATTAAAATGCAAATAAATAGAAAATTCATCCTCATTGATATGTGCTCTGTTTACACAACTACTAGCTGTCAGAAGCAATTCATTCAACTCTGCAATAACAATAAATAAATAAATAAGAACATAAACAGAGAAGTCTTGCTACAAATAAAGTTATTTTGAAAGTTTGTAATCGATTACATTCTTAATAACTCTAAATACATCTTCTGGAAGAAATGTGTGTTTTTTTAATTTAATAATCCATGCAGCTCAGGAAAGCCTACATTTATTACTTACGTAAACTGCCCCACACAGATGTCGGCAGCGTTTGTAAAATATAAAAGGCATTTAGTTTCTTCAACTTATCTTGTTGATGATAGAAGTAAGTAATATTACAAGGTAATTCAAATTTTATCTCAGTTAAAAAGAAATTTGAACTAGGGAATTTTTTGGGTGCAAAGTAAATCGCGAATGAAGCCGTACTGATATTTTATGAATTTTCTAGTTATTTGCATTTTAATGTAAGTGTGTGAGCATGCGGGGGATTTGATTCTGAAGCTATTGCTTTTAGAAATCGCCAATGATAATTTTAGAGGTTATAACAGGGTATCCCAGGTTAAAATGTTTACCTCTCATGGTTGTAGTATATAGATTCGAACCCTTTGAAAATTGATCGGGGGGTACCGTGTTTTTTTTGGTCGATATTTTTTAGGACCCCTATTGCTGTAAGGGATATTTTTTCTGGCATCAAGCCTTTTTTTTTGTTTGATTTTGCCATTTTCATCTGGTCTACTGTAGTCCTTTCTCCTTCATAAATTCTTGCTTCTTAGAAACACGTTTAAGCTGGCGAAGACTCATATTGATGGCGTGATAAGTTATTTCCATATAATTCCTAGATTAAAGTATTTCTCGACTAATGCATCCCTGTTATTTTCAATAATTTCGAATCGCCGGTAAGTATTCAGGTAAAGCCAAATTCGTTGTCGGAAATAAGTAAACATATAAAAGAGAAGAGCATTATCACGTAGCGTGTTCGCCGCCATGTTTTCTAGCTACGTAATGTACGTATTTAAAATAACACATTATCGCGCGATAATAAAGCAGTATCGTGCGATATTAAGTCATTATCGCGCGATAGTAACACTTTATCGCGCGATAAAAAGTCAGTATCGCGCGATAGTAACACTGTATCGCGCGATAGTAAGTCAGTATCGCGCGATATTGTTTCATAAAATTTGTGTTTGTGGATGGCCCTTACAGGGCTCCGTAGGATCCACAATTTTTATGTACTGTATTAAATTATGTACAGAAATTAACCTGGCGAGTGTTGCGTGCCGGATCAGCACAGTGCGATCTGATTGGTGTGAATTTGACCTTTAACGCATGCGCAGAAAGCTTGCTGCACAGGCAGCCCGAGTAATAATTTAGTTTGTGCTGCCTCGTCCCCAGGCGTCTGAAAAAATTTCGCGAACATCAGTTTGTGAGTAAATTTGGAAGCGGGTGTAAAGGAGATTATACTCAAGTTCCAAGAAGTTAGAATCATCGAAGACTGAAAGTCCACAAAGAATGAAGCAATAAAGTTTTGTTATCTTCAATCGGCCAAAAAATTAAAGAGAATTCAATGCAGGAAGCTAAGGTTTGTTGGATTTGTTTCAGCGCGATGAAATTTTTTAGAATGACAAACAGTCTACCGTGTACATCATGGTGTGGATCGAGCTGCGCTTCAGTGGTTTTCCCTGCATGATATTAATGGTTTGCTTACTGTGGTGCCATTTTTCTGTACCCCTAAGAGTGTGTTTCTTCTTGAAATTAAGCTAGAATCGACATCTGTATAGCTTTCTCTGTTCTGCGGCTCGTCTGAACTTTGTAATCGGCCGTGAGTGAACACAACATGAATCGCTCTGATTGGCTAATGTTAACAGAACCCTTTAGCACGCCCCGTGATGTATTTTCGTGGACCACGAAATTCAGTTCTGGGACCGGCGATGTATACATGTAAAGAATCTGCTTGCATCGTTGTTGTTACCGCTGATAGTTACTATTATATACGCACATACGATGAATACTCTTCTTAAGAACTTATTTAGGGCATTCTTTTAAATATTGAACCAAAATTTGCTGACAGTTATTGTGAAATCCAAAGGCCTAGCAAATCCGAGATGGCGCCAGCGAAGAACAACGCCGAGAATATTGTCACGGTCTGTCTTCCTTCCTATTAAAACGAAGGTAAGAAGAAAGAAGATCATTCGCCAATAATTCTTCGATCTTTCAGTTAGAGAAACACAAGCAACTGCGGTGAGTTTGGAGAGTACTCTGAGTTCTTGCTTTTCTGAGTACATTTGTAAATAGCCGGCGACTTAGCGGATGCCTCAATTAATCAATCGATTTATTTACAAAATACTATAAGGGAGAACGTACAGAAGAAAGGCCAAAGCCAGAGGCTTAAATGGCTCGATCTGGCTGTTCAAAGGACTGTCGATTCTCCAACGGTAGGATACTCGTGGTTCAGTTTCCTAGTTGCGTGTATATCAGTGGATAAACTCAAAGAATGCCTTGCCGTTCCTCCGTTGTATCCGTGCTACTAATTCCGATATTTAGTAGCTCGTTAGTGTTCAAACGTCAACGCAAATACTTTGTTTGCGATCGGTCAGTCAGTACACACACTTATAGTATTCTCCTCAGCTGATTTTCTATTGCTGTATGTTATTGCTTGACTTATTCCTCATCTAGATTATTAGTTAGATGTGTATTTGATCAAGAATCGAACTGTTTGAGTTCTATAATCTCATATGAAATGCATCAGTTTTAAAATCCTAGAACGCGCTGAATAATTAAACGTCCTTCATCAAGTTCTATTCCAAGTTCTACCTTTGTGGATGTTTGATTAATGAATAAGTCTCAGCTTTCAACGCTGAATCGATTTTAGGGCTTTTAGTTATTTCTTAAACTAGGCATTATTTCCGTTTATATAAAGTTTCATAGAATTTTGACGGTTTCTCTCTAACTTGGAGTCTCATCTCTCAAATGTAAGCCAGTTTAATGTTTTGTTGTTGGGTTACTTGTTACTCGGGCTGCCTGTGGCAGCACCGAGTCTTAAAATGCAAGTCGTTTTTTTATATTTTTTTTGTTGGGTGTCGCAAAATTTCTGCGCATGCGTTAAAGGTCAAATTCACACCAATCAGATTGCACTGTGCTGGTCACGCAACAATCGCAAGGTTAATTTATTTACATAATTTAATACAGTAAAGCAAGATGGCGGAGAACCCGCGAGGAACTTTCTCTCTAACTTGGAGTCTCATCTCTCAAATGTAAGCCAGTTTAATGTTTTATTTAACTTAACTCGTATGAAAGCCTTCCAACAGGCTCAGGTTATTTCAACTGGCGCTATTGTCGGAACCGAAGGACCGCGTTTTTTACCCAGATGGCCAGTGATTTTACATACGACACGTACGACGACCTGAAGCCAGGATCCGGAAAGCTAAAATTCTAAGAAATAGATGTTGGAATCTATAAGCCATCGGCTCGCTGTGCTGCATTTAAAACATCCGAGGAGAACATCTTATTTTGGGTGAAGGCACTTCAAGACCAATATTATGAGTCTCTTAAAAACTGTCAGAGATTTAAATTTACCGTAAGTTGGATCAGAGAGTATTGAGATCAAGTTATTTCGTTCCAGCGAGGATATTGACCTAGCGGAAACGGTACAAGCTGACGAAGGATTTTACTTATAATCATCCACGTCTACTTAACAACAGGAATAGTTATGTGCCAAGGCATGGGCAAAGATTGAGTTTCCCAGATTACAGATGAAAGTAGAGAACTTAATGAATGAAGAAACAGGTCACGCGCGAAATGCTTGAGAACAGTTCAACACTTTAACTAAGAAAACAAAACAAATTACAGAGCCTGCAAGTTCACAAGTCAATGAAAAATCCCAAGTGCCTGTAGTTTTGGATCAACATATCCTTGAAACTCCAAAAGCAACATACACATGAGTCAAATTCAAACCGGAAGAGACGGAATTCTTTAGATTCTTCACGAGGATTGTCAGCCCGCAATAAGAACTCTCTTATGCGTAATGAATTATTACTCTCGTCACATCAAAACACGAATCAAGAAACCAAACTCAGTCATTTGGAAGACAAATTAGTGCAGCAAGATAATATATACAAGACCGAAATCAAGATGCTGTCATCACGAATATATTATTGACCTAGAAGTTGAAAATGGCGAGTTGAAAGCGGATATAATAAAGCTAAGATACGACTTTCAAACTTTAAAAAAATAATCAAGAATACAAAAAAGAAGACAATGAAAGACCAAGGTCTCCAGTGTTCCGAGACTACCCAACCAACTGAAGCTTATCAGTTTGTTCAAGAGCCATCTTTCTTACATGACAACCCGATCCCTATTCATCAGAATACATTTTCTGTGCTAAATGACGAGAGTTTACAATCACCTGACCGACAACCCACTACTAAAGAAAGGGACCATGAAGTACGGTAGTACGGTTAATTCTCGGGTTCTAAACAATGAATATATGCCTGCTCAAATGCAGTGTGTTAAACGAATAAGTAGTGTTTAAATTAAAAGGTCAATATACGAGAAAAACAAAACTATTAAATTACATATATACTAGGGGAGCAGAGAATGAAAGTCACCGCGCTACCGGCCACTCCTAAAGACTGCTAAATTCAGCTAATAATTCTTCCCTTTGGTTATTACTAAGAGGATTCCAAATGAAAGTGTATTTCATCTTCAATCTCATGTGGCCCGAGTGGAAGCCCAGATGGGCTCTTGTTACTCGGGCTGCCTGTGGCAGCACCGAGTCTTAAAATGCAAGTCGTTATTTTTTTTTTGTTGGGTGTCGCAAAATTTCTGCGCATGCGTTAAAGGTCAAATTCACACCAATCAGATTGCACTGTGCTGGTCACGCAACAATTGCCAGGTTAATTTATTTACATAATTTAATACAGTAAAGCAAGATGGCGGAGGACCCGAGAGGAACTTTCTCTCTAATTTGGAGTCCCATCTCTCAAATGTAAGCAGTCAATCAATCAATCAATCAATAACCTTTATTTTAACACGATAATTATTAAAGCTTACAGCTTGTGGGGTCGTGTATAACTAAATATATATACAATGATTATAAGATTATAATAATATAAAAACATCTAACGGACGGTTAAACAACTACTGTCTAAATTTATTTACAATAATTAAAAGAGATAATGCTTTAAAGTTAAAATATGAATTATGTATATAAATATTCCCCTAGTCTAAATTTAGTAGTCTGCACTGAATTAGTGAAGAAGTTAAAATCTTTAAAAGTATCCATCTTTACTACTTTGTTTGATAGTGCCTTGGTGCTTGAAGTAACAATGCTGGTGTTCTTTGATATTAATGCGTTCCACAATGTTGAGCCTCTATAGGCAGTGGAGTGTTTCATGTAACGTGTATTGAAACGTGGCGTAATAAGTTGGTCAATAGCACGGAAAGAATATTTTGGTTGGCGCTTTTCAATTATGCCTGACATAACTGTAGGTAACCTATTTAGGTAGGCTTTGTGAAATAATTTAACAATAGCTAACTTATAGTTATCGAATAGCGTTGACCATTTAGCGTGGTTTAGTACGTCTTTAGAAGGCATATCCCTTGGTAAGTTGAATATTATTCGTGCAGCCCTACAGTGTAATCTTTCAAGAGAGTTAAAATTATCTATACAATTACACCCTCCCCAGGCTACTAACCCGTACGTAACGGATGGCAGAATAACTTTACAATAAAACGATTGGAGAATGTCTGTTGATAAAAATCTTGATCGCTTCAAAAGATCTAACTTCCCTGCAAAGTTCTTTTTGAGTTGGAGCGTGTGAGCTGTCCAGCTAAGTTTGTTATCTATAGTCATCCCTAGTAGGCGCGTCTGTGAAACCCACTTAATGACCGAGCTTCCTACGTACACAGGAGCCATAGGGCCCATACAGCTACTTCTACTTAACAACATGGCTTCACATTTCTTAGGGTGTGGTGTTAAGGTTATTTTTAATACACCATTCATAGAGTTCCTTTAACGCGAGGTTAAGTTCTTCAATGACCTCGTCCGCTGATTTACCGGAACAAAATATTGTAGTGTCGTCAGCGTACATGTAGACAGACCCCGATTTCACTGATGTTGGAAGGTCATTTGTATAGAGAACAAATAGTGTTGGGCCTAATACTGATCTCTGGGGTATACCAAATGTAACTGGAAGCTTCGCCGATTCTGTTCCGTTAACGTTTGTGTATTGGTTCCTGTCTTTCAAATAGTTCTTCAGCCACGCAAACAGGGGACCGTTGATGCCAAAATTGTCCTTAAGTTTAGTTTCTAGAATTGGGTGAGACACGCTATCGAAAGCTTTTTTGAAATCTATAAAGGCCGCTGCTACAACTAGTCCAGAGTCAATTGATTTTCTCCACATTTCTGTTAGGTGAACAAGCAACAGTTCGGTCGAATATCCAGAGCGGTAAGCCCATTGCCTTTCTGTAACTAGTTGGTGTTCTTTGAAGGCGTGATGTACCAGAACGGTATTGACTTCTGATTCTAATATCTTGCTTGGAACGCTAAGATTAGAGATTGGTCTGTAGTTTTCCCTTTCTGTTTCGTCTTCCTTTTTGAATATTGGAGTTATTCTAGCCGTTTTCCAACTGTTGAACACAATTCCGTGCTGCATGCTATAACGATACAGGCTGGCTAAAGGGAGGACTATCGCGTCGCCCGCTAACTTTAGGAGTTTAGATGGTATTTTGTCTGGACCTGTTGATTTGTTCGTCTTCAATCCTTTAATTTTTTTTCGGATGTTTTGTTCGGAAATGTTTAATGTGACGACTGAAGGTATTTCTAGTTTTCGATTGTTTTCAGAGGCAGGATTACGAGACATACATTGTTCTGGTAACGAGCTGGCCAGCTTTTCTCCGATAGTAGCAAAGAATGAATTCATTAAATCTGCTTTCTCCGCATCTAAAAACGCTAAGGTTTCATGTTTTATGGTTTCATGCAGTTTAATGTTTTATTTAACTTCACTCGTGCGAAAGCCTTCCAACAGGCTCAGGATATTTCAACTGGCGCTCTTGTTGAATTAGGCGCTCGTCGCGTCACAGTCAGTGAACACGAAATCAAAACAAAAACACTGGTTTCGCGCAAAGTATCACGGGGCGTGCTAATAAAGGGTCTTTAATGAGATTACCCTTGGAGGCAGGACTTATAGTCGGCTGTTTCTCGGCTCTTTTTCCCCCGCCAAAAACAGAACTTTGTTAAAGTCCAGCCTTTTAGCGTTTTGTACAATTTTCCTAAATTTTTCACGAGTCGTAGAAAACAGCAGTTTATAAAATACTGTGTGTCGGGGAACTTTGAAATAATTTTTCGTTCAGGTTTTATGACCTGGTTTGTATCAAAATCGCATGAAAAACTACTTTTTCAACTTTGAAAAGGGATAAAATCTGTAATACGCAATATATAAAAAATGCCTGACACTTTATTTGAGTCAATTTAGTTGGGATTCGAAAGGGCTAATTAAGAAAAAAATTGTTTCAAAGCCTGAAGGGCTGAACTCCTTCTGGCGGACGGAGTCATTTCGCATAGAAATATATACAACATCTACGCTTTTAACGTTAGTTCAAAACGGATTAAATATATACTTTCTTCAATTCAAGACCTTTAAAACGGTAGATAGTACGTCTATGTGGCTTTAATTCCGACGTTGCAAGAGCGTTTTTCCGAAATGACACATCGAACCTTTATCGAGACAATTCATAATGAATGTCAATATTTGTTTTAGATTTTACAACTATTTTTATTATTATTCATCAAGCCTTAAAATACTAGGTTTTACGTGAACATCAACATAAATATGAAATAATAAAATATATGGCTGTGATACTTCTCATAAAAACCCAGAAGTATACATGTACATGTAGCTTGGTAACCTGGTTGCCAGGTTCTAACTTCTTGCACTCGTTACTAAGGTGCTGATAGGCCCATTGCAGGAAACAGTCATGTGCTGATATGATACTTCATTAATGAATGAATTGAGCTTGTGATCCCCATGGGAAAGGTGTTTCCATGGATGCTGGAGGGAAAGCCATCTTCAAAAATGCAGTTTTTGAAAGTTAGACATTTGACTTGAGGTAAAAAATAGCATTTACAAACAGGTTTTGCTAATAACGCCACCAGTATCGTACAAGTGATTTTAAATATATGAATTAAGATTTTTTTGGCCACCCAGTACAACCACGTGATTGCATTCCTGCAAAAGGCTTATTAGCAAAAGAACACTGGTGGATCCAAGGGGAGGGGTTTTAGGGGTTGCAGCCCCCACTATGATTCCTTTAAATACAATTTTAAAATCTCTAGATTAAATAAAATCCTTTTGCAAACCCCCCCTTTCCCAAAATCCTGGATCTGCCCCTGAAGAACCTCTGGCCTCGACCATTGTGAATCTCACTTCCATGCTGAGTTTAGGTTCAGAATTTGAATATTGGCTCTGATTGGATAATGTAATCATTAGGATGTACTAATTTTTATTGGCTTATCAATGGCCCAGCAAACATGTCAAACCGGTTTACCTGAGCCACTGAAAATTACTATTCCATCCTAATGAGTAGATTATCCAATCAGAGCCGAGGGTCAAATTCTGAACCTACATGTAAACTCAGCATGGAAGTGAGATTCTCAATGGCTGAGGCCAGAGGCCCTTCTCTTCTCGATCTCTCGTCTTGTATGTTGTAGTTTCTTCTAGCTTAATTCTCCTAGTGAGGGCCTCTAGCTGGAACCAGCCTGGTAATAGCTTGGTGAATAATAAGCACACTCATGGTGAATTTGTCCTTTATACACTGTCCTGTTTACTGCACTGCGCATTACGACATTCACTACTTGAATCTCCATGTATATGTAATATCATCTATATATAGCTGTACATGCAGTTGTAATTAGCACCCTATATATCAGCTAAATTTAATACTGGTCTACAGTAATAAACCACTTAACATTCATCACAAATAACCCAAACCGGTTTACCAACTGGAACGTATTTTGACTGTAAAAATAAATATTTTACTGTGGCAGGAAAGATTATTTGAAGTGGACGAGTGATTATGTACATAATTTTCCCCTCTTAAATCATTATATGCTGTAACAAAACTGTTGAAAGTAATATTTTGGTAGGAATAAAACAATTCTATTAAAGTATGAAAATATATTAATGGATGACTGAACTAAAGTCTGACAGATCCAACAAATATCACCTGCAATTAAAGCCTCATTTGTATCTGACATTGACACATCAATGTAACGATCGAGACTCACTCTTCCAGTAATCCTGTACCACTCGAGACCTGTATTCTGATTGCACCATTATACTGTACTCTATTGTTTTCATACTGCACGTTCTAAAGGTTAGGGTGTTTCGTATTGTTGGGAAAGCCAATGCTGTGGCTTGTTTCAAGCGGTACAGGATAGCCCCACTCTTCTACTGTATCCTTAGATACACAATAGGTTGGCTGTGCATTGGCTGTTCGCTTGAAATATTAAATAGCTGTTTGGCCTTGTTCTAATTTCAGTATGAAAAACAAGTCTTCTTTAATTTATACAAGTATGTGTTTTTACCTTTTTTTGGTACATGCATTATTTCCTTTTGAAAATTCCAATTCAGATTTTGAATTTCATGTTCTCAAATAAATTTAAAACCTATATAATCAGAACTTGTGTTGTCAATGGTTTCTTGTTTTTATTCGGGAAAAATCCACTTTTGATCTTGCTGGCTGTGCATGGAAAGTGGAAATTATGTAGAAGACAAATGGCTTGGATCATCTGATCTTAGAATTGCTTTCAAGGACTTTTGAAAAGAAAAAGGAATATATATATATACAATAAAAAGTAACATTCTTGGAAACATAACTGCCTTTGTTGATGCAACTTCAACTTATATTATTAAGAAAAAAATCATTTTCAGTTATAGATTTGAAAAAAACACTTTATTAATTCTGGTAGTAAAACAGCATGCATTTTAGTGGCTATATTTTTTAAATTGTATTTCATTTGGTGGCATTATTTTTTATACATGTAGCACTAGTACCACTTCATCTTATTTTCCAAAGAAACCAAAATAAACACCTTGTTATTATATTATAGGGTTCGACATGTCCTTTTACTTGTCAACTATTAAAATAAGAAACCCCATCGTAAATAATACATTAAGTAATAATTAAAAGCTTTCTTGCTCACGGCTTGGTGTTTATTTTATTTTCAAGCGGGTATGTCAACGGTCTTCATGTCAACACCTTTATTTTAGGTGACTTCACGAGTGAATGCCCTTTGTTATGCCATCTTTCTATTTTCGACACCCATTTTCTTCGGCTTTTTCGAAGGCTTCTTCTTAACTGAAAGTCCATTCTTTCTTATTTGCTTCAAGATCGTCTTAGCGATTGGGTTCGGCTTTGGTTCGTGTTGATGAAGCTTCGAATCAACACCGATCGCGGCCAGAGTTCCGATCATCGGCCCGACCCAAAATACAAACACATGTTCGAGCAGAAGTTCTTTTCCCTTTAAAGCAAACATAAACGTGTGTACTGTTGCCAGAGCGGGGTTCATCCATACTCCCGTAGTTCCAGTAAGAGCGAAACAAATAACGAGGCACACGAGCGCTCGAACAACGGGGTTGAATTTTCGCAACCTACCTCGAGTTAAGAAATCAGCCATTGTAACGAAGAATGTTGTGACACATTCTATGGCGAAACCAAAAATAATGGACACCTGAAGAGTAGAAGAAAGTCCATTGCTAAGCTGTTTAAAGTGTAACTCGCTTGCTGTTACCTGCCAGATAAGTCGCATCACTGGAAACGCTAACAAAGCGCCAATGAGTTGAAGCAGAACCTTGATAACGAAGTCAATAAACCAGGGTTTCTTGGATTTTATACATACTCCTTCGAGAAGTCCACAGGGGTTTGCTGGTGAACCATCCAATATGTACCCCAGATTCTTTAGACATAGTACAGTGAAGCTAAAAATGATTCCCAATCTGGTACTGTAGAATTTCCCAATTACCGCAACTTCAAAGACACAAGCGGATAATTGGAACGCCGAGATCAGTTCGCTAGCATATCTGTAGTAAGGAATCGAGATATTTCTCTTTGTGAAAAATCTTAGTAGTTCACCGAGGGAAAAAACTCCTCCGATAGCCGCCAGGGACCACAAAAGTAGCATGATTTTTGCAAGTTTTCGGAGTTCAAATAGGATAGAGTTCAAACTGAATGAAGGCAACCCGCGCATTTGCTATATTAAAGAGCTTTTGTAGCAAGCAGATTTTAAAATTTTCATACAAATCGGGCCAAACGGGTTAAACCTGAAATGTCGGACGTTGCGAGCGCGCAGAGGATTGTGCAAAACATTTCCCGGGAAATTCCTAAATATCAAATAAGTCGATAATAAGCACAATTCCGGGAAGAAATCGCAGAAAAGAAAATGCTGGACATTTCGTAGCTGTGCGGGAGGATTCTGAGAGCCAAAGATGATGAAGGTTTGAACTTTTGAAAGTGTGCTAAAAATAGTTTGTCAAGCGGGGTTTTCTCTGAGTTGGAGTTGTATCTACCGAGTATCATGACAACAACTAACAACTTATATTGTTGACTATATGGATATTCAGTGCGAGTAAAGATGTTAATTGCCGCTAGCAAAAAGAATGGGAGTGTTGGCGCCGGTTTTTTCCCTCCGACTCTTATCGCTTCCCTTTTTTCGCGAGTGGGGAGCGATAAGAGTCGGCTGGTTCCCAGGCTATCTCTGCCTAACACATACATAAATCCCTTCCCGCCTCTCCCTAGTGTATGTCTGGGAGATAGGGAATTCGCTATTGTCGCCATCTTGGATTGAAAGCGAGGCTTCCGGGTTGTCGGTTTATTTGCTTTGTTGTTGGTCGCGAGTTTGGATGAAAAAGCTACTTCATCTCCACTTCTGTAATTCCAATTGTACAAATAATAGCCAGAAAAGAAGATCTAGGGATTCTTTTCACATATTTGATTCCAATAAACAGCTCAGAAAGCGACGGAATTTGAAAATACGCGGAGATGTCGACCCACACTTCAGACTTCGATAAATATCCAGAGGTAGAGTGAGGGAAAAAACAAGTAATACTTATTCGGTTAAAGTGTCACAGGTTCCCTCAGACTCACAGCTAGCACCGGTCTCTACAGGTAAAATAAGAAGAGAGAAACCTCACCTAGCAGGCCGAATGGAACATGTTAAGTTATTGTTCTCAATAAATATATTTATGTAAAATATATTATATATCATATGTATTTGTGATTTTCATGTGTGATTTTCTTAGCAATACCACGATCACCTCAGCTTTCTTTGTTTGTTCAGGGACATTTAAACTCTAAATTCCCTCATCAGCATGGATACTTGTTCTAATTTTCTCTCGTTGACATGCAAGAATGGAAATTAGAAGGGCATGCATGCTGATGAGGGTTATGGCAGGTCATAAAAAATAGTCCCTAGCAGAGTGCATGAATGCCTGTCAACCCTGTACCCTTACCTATTTTATGGCTCAAGAAAGGTCTTCTCTTCATTCTTCCATACATGTGAGATAATTATACTTAAAACCACAAACGTGACATGATTAAACTCTATGTGTGCTCCTGGAATATTTAGTCAGCCACATATTACATTGTACTTGACATTTTATTTATTCTTCACAAAATCAACACACTTGCAGGGTCCAGTTCAACCAATGGTGCTCAATCAAGCATAACAAAACGTTAAAAAAACTCGACTATGGTAACTTTAGTTTAGGCAGAGAAAAACTAAAGTCCTCTGAGATTAGTTTCATTAGTCAGTGATAATATATAGTATTACAAAGTAATAGCATGAAATTAGCTAGTGATTAAATTTCCCCTTGACCCTTGGGAGGATTTATGCAAATTCTCCCTAATCCCCCTCAGCCATAAATCCTCCCTCAGCTCTCGGGGAAAATTTGATAACTAATTTACCTTATGCCATGCCATTACTTATAATAATAATATTTTGGAGTTTGGACTGATTTTACTTACCAGTAACCTGACTGTTAGGTCTATTCGATTTTATTAAACAGGATTTTAAAAATCTGCTCTTAAATCTGTGAATAAATTCAAATCAAGCTATCCTCCATAATTTCTGTGGCTTGGCTTGGGAAAGAAATAATATTAATTATAATAAATTGATAAAAAGGATGTAAATGATGCTGGAGTACCCATCCAGCTAGCAGCTACATGTAGGTTATAAAAAAACATAGTTGCATCATTGCAATGATTATGGCAGAAGAAAATATATTGTACAAAATGTTGTAATATACCAAAACAGACAACTGAGACAGTGTTGGGGTCTGGCAGTATTTATTAACATAATATAAATTATTATTACAATATATTTTAATATGTTACAATTTATTTACATGATTGAAATATAATATTAATAGTGATACAAAAGCTGGATGGTATATTATTAGTATGGCTGCTCCCCTAAAGCACGAGATAGTTGGTTTACAAAATAGTTACTACCGAAACATACAAGGCCTAACCCATTGGCTATATCCAGCCTGATGATAATTTTACAGTATTGCTCAACTAAAAGTAGGCTGTACCCTGCCAGACTCCAACCTGATCAGCTGATTCTGAATATCTAGATTAATATTCACTTCAATTATAAATTATGGAAATTAAAATAATTGTACAAAGTTTGAAAACTAAAGTTAGGTGATTTAAAAACAATTAGGTAGTCATTGTTGCAATTTGTATTGCCATTATTAGCACTGTCATCAACATCAATATTGTTTTGCATTAATACCATCACCAGTACCATTTCCATGCATTAATTGTCACTATCATCATTGTACATGGTCAAATGACCCATATCTGTTTCTCTACAGGTAATTTTGGTCAATTTCCAAGTAGCCATTTGTTGATAATGGCCCAACATTGCAAGTCAGTAATACTGTCATTATCATCATCTTAACATACACTACCTGGCCATGGTATACATATGATATATGTATCAGGAGCCATATTATGTATATAGTTACATGAGTACCAATGCAATGTTATCAGCCATCCATGCAAGTGAACCATTTTGGTTCATTGATAATGCATTTTCTCAAATCCTCATACAAACCTTCTAAAGACCTAACCCAAAATTTGCCAAAAACCCTAACCATTTCCAACCCAAATCATTCCTAGAACGAGTACACCCAAGCTATAAAATTATGAACGATTTTTCACAGGTTTTCAAGTGATCATTTGAAGTGGCAGGGTATACTGCAGTGAGGTTTCTCTCTTGTTTTTTACGTGTAGAAAATGGACTTCTGCTATCTGTTAGTCTGGGGGAACCTGTCACACTTATTTAAGCGAAGAAGTATTTTATAATCAGCTGTTTTTTACTCACTGGATATTTTATCGATGTCTGAAGTATGGGTCGACATCTCCGCGTATTTTCAAACTCCATCGCTTTTAGAGCTGTTCATTGGAATCAAATATGTGAAAAGAATCCCTAGATCTTCTTTTCTGACTATTATTTGTACAATTGGAATTACAGAAGTGGAGATGAAATAGCTTTTTCATCCAAACTCGCGACCAACAACAGAGCAAATAGTAAGCGCCCGACAACCCGGAAGCCTCGCTTTCAATCCAAGATGGCCGAAGTGCGATAATAGCGAATTAGGAATAGGGTAATCTATAGGAATAGGATAATCTTTAGGAATAGGGAATAATGCATTTTAAAAATCTCGGATGGCTGTAAACAGACTAAACAACATTAATTGAAATAGATGTAACACCCTAAGGCCCTGTATGATGATAGTCGAACTTTGAACCACAGGGGGGCTGGACTACGTAGCGCCGCAAACCTGGAAGGTGGAGGAAGGACATGCCATTTATTTCCTTGCGCATGTAACGCAATTTACATTTCTTTAGTTGCATGATCCGTACTGGAACTTTTCAAAGTAGTTGTGTCTTCGGTGCAGATAAAGCTTGGAGGAATTTTTCATACATAAACACAAGAAAAACACTTGGGATATTAAGGCACAGTGAGTGGTACACGACACAATCGAGACGTGCTGGTAAACATGTCTTACTGACTTATCCAATGATATTACATTGTTTCGGCTCCACGTGATCAGAGAAGGAAGGAAGGTTTCGTATCGAACTGAAAAACATCAGAACAAGCCTGGATGTCACAGAGTTATGTTAACTGACAAATACTTGAGCCGCGGTAGAAATTTGTTTTTGTCCTGTCTTCAACTGACATTATCTTCGCAACTTTGAGGACAGAATCTCCGAAGGTCAGTATGTGAGGGTGTTTATCTTCTGTTGTCAGTATGTATTCGCGGGGAAGAGGCAATGTTCAGCGGCAAGGTCAAGCACATTCATAATAAATAATAACGTATTAGGAGCATGCTACATGTACAAAGTATCGATGCTCTTACATGTCATACCAAAAAAAAACATAAATATATAAAATGTATAGAAGTAACTATCTAAAAATAAAGGTCTTGAAACTTGATTTAAACCTAGTTAACAAATCAATACTATACGAATACAATCCGGAAGAGAGTTCCACAGTTTAGCTGCAGCAACAGAATGATCTGTCGCCAAATGTTAGAACATGGAACTGACAGTAAATTGCGGGAACTCGATCTAAGTGAACGAGAAGGTCTAAGTAATTCATCAGAAGTTTGATAAACGGAATCGATGTTGATGCAGTGCTAACCTAATGTCCTTTTTCATTTTCCAAGAGTACGCGCCGATATTTTCATATTAAGCTAAGTTTCTGAGCAAACTGAATATTCCCTGCTAGCAGGTCTCCTGGTATAACAGATACCGCGCATCAAGTCGACATATGTATTGTTGATAATTTCGCCTCTGAAAATTATAAAGCTACTTGCTGTTGTCAGTATAGTGTCTATTATGCAAATGAGCTCCTGTGCCACTGAAATGGATCAATCAATTCCAAACCTGACCATCCCCTACACCTCCGGCATACGTGTGGCATTTGACTGAGTTTCTGTCCCGGTGGCGGAGCATTTGCCAGCAAAGAAAAGTTGGGAGGTGGATAATTGATCAAAGAAAGTAAAAATAGCGAGTTTTGCATCCATGTTTATAACAGCTCTGGGTACGAGACTGTTCCAAAGCCCCCCATAGTGGGGAATTTGCAACGCGCTGATTCAAAAATGCCAAATGCCCCACACTGAAATGCCGGTGGGGTGAGCAGGTTTGGAATTGATAGTCTTAATAGGAATCTCGAAATTTTGATTGTTGCATAACACCAAAAGTCCATATGGACTTCTGATACAAATACACATTAATTAAGGTTGGTGATCTCACTGATCGGTGGTTTTCATCGTCATGACTCGCGATCGCAAAATTGGTTTGCATTGAACTTCTTAAAACTCAAATTTTGAAACATTAGATTATTTCCTAACGGAGCTGCGGGTCAATGAATGTACAACAATTTTGCAGTACTTTATATGCGGCCACCATTTGAAAATTATTGAAAATTGAAAATTATAATTCCGGAAAATTCTGTCAAAATTCAAAATTTATTTACTCCGAAACGATATACCCCATCGATGAGAAATTTTCTGTGTACACTTTTATTATCGTTGTCTAGACTATATACAAATAACAGCTTTGTAGATTTTAGGTTTGGTCCGGAATTGACTTCAAACGTGTTATTCTTTCTTCCAAATTAATTAAGATATGATAAATAGTCCAATTCGTAGTTCTTGAAAGGTAACCAAGCCTCAGCCTCAGCCTCGCATCTGGAATTGACCCTGCACTGATACAAACCCTTGGATAGATACTAACTAAATACTCAAGGCTCGATATCACTATGTTTTAGGTTTTCGATGACGTCACGTGAGAACCAAGGATACCAGTATGTCGCTCAATATTCAGTACGTTTCTTGTTCTTTCTATATTTCTAATTAGCCGCCTGACCCTTCAACTGTCATTGAAATCGAACGCAAAAACAACCTTGCGAAACTACGGTTCGTGCTTTGAAATAATGAAATTTGCGTATGTTTTATTTTTTAATACACGATTCATTTATTGTCACGTACCGTACCGAAATAGCCTTAAAGGTGAAAAGCTTTATGGTTATATATTCTTTTCAAAATCAACGTTATTCTAATGTAATTACATATTTGTTCCCTTTCTACCTTCCATCCTGCTCTCATTCTAGTCGCCTGAAGACTCCGGGGTGCCGCTCACGCTCTGAAACCCTGACCCTGTTTTTTTAAAGACAACAAATTTAGAAAATTCCCTACCCTGTATATAAAAGATAACGAGAATCACCTGTTGACTCGTGGACGTGCCAGAATCCGAAGACGAAAACTGTCAAGTTCCGGTAAAAGTGATAAAATCAATTCCTTATTCAAGATTTTGCAATGGTGAATACTGTATCTTATTTTGATAACCCTGTTCAAGACGCTACATAGTGAAAATATATACCATGTTAGACAACAACCCTGAAAATCATACCTATCCAGCGGCACATCCCCGTTTACGTTATAAGGGAGTTAATCCCCCCAGGAGTAAAATCAAATCCACTGTGACCCCGGCTTTAGACAGAACTAGATATGAAGGGTTACTGGCTAAGCATAACACTTCATTAAGGTATTTGAACCCTTCAGAAGGTTCGTTGACTTTTTTCTTTCGCTCATGACCAATATTGGCAATAATTAGACGGAAAAGACAGGCGTGATTTGAGTGCGAGCAGAGGGACTCAGTGAGAAATCAACTGTGTTTTCTATGTATTGGAGGAGTGATGTATGATGTACGATATGGAAAAATTTGCACTGAATCAGTGAGCCGCGCGCCACAAGCTAGATTTATCAGAGGAGAATCGGTTACTTTTCGAACTTGCATGAAAACTAATTTTCTCTTCATAGCGCGTAATAATGCAAAGACATAGCGTCTCGGATGTGAACCATCAATTCCAACAATGCCCATCTCCCCCCTCCGGCCATGGTGGTGCATTTGCATAATTCGAGATCCCGGAAGTGGGGCATTTGCAACTTTATCTCAGCCGGATGATTACCGGAAGTCAAATTTTCGTTTCTCGATTTGACGCCGTCGCGTGCGTATATATGCGCGTAGGGTCTTCCCGTCCGTGTTGATCGACAAGAAACATGTCCTAGGTCCACCGTTTTCAATCCAATCTTCTCTCAGTCTTGCGATGTCCATGCTATGAAAAACATCTGGTAGTTTAAAAAAAGCTCTCTAATATTCTACTCCGCCGGTGGCAGTATTTTTACACTACCGAAAATAATCTGATTGCAAAGAAACTAACCTAGTGGTTTCCCTTGTTGTCAACTACGTACTTGCAGAAAACATTATAAGTGGAAGCGCGTTTATTGGCAATATTGAGAACTAGCAAGCTACAAAAGCTTGCTAGTTTTGAACTGCTTGTTAATTTGAACTATTTTATAAAGTTAAGAGCTGTGGGTCAGAAACTCAGTTGTCCTCTAAATGCGCTAAATAGAGAACATCATAAAATTAACACCATACGACATTCAAACAATGTAATCTTTATTTATTGAGTATATTAATAGCGGAGAAGACGCGAAGCTTTCGAAAGGATTTGGTCATGCTGTAGATATGCCGCTGTCTAAGGTAAATATTCCGAAATGACTTATAATTTACTGCTGTGAAGTTTCTCTGTTGTCTCTGTGCCTATTTGTCGCGATGGGATTGCGGTACCCAGCGGAAATAAGGCGGCTGTCTTCTCAGGCTTGATATTTTCAAGTTAAGTTTGAATAACCAGTCACAGTTTGAATTTGAATATTCTACATAAATTTACGGCCGGTTGACCTCACAAATACATGAGTAACGAATCTTGTACAAATGGTGCTAATGAATCCTTAACATTTATTGTTACCTCAGTAGAAATTGAATGGTATACGTATATATTGGGATGTGTTCCGCATTTCATAGGATCCTGGTATTATCTTAAATCGGGCTGTAGTCAGTGAAAATATTGTTTTTCTTCCTTTTAATATCTGTCGCCACGTTTTCAATTACTTGATTACGTCGACTAAATTCCACTTCCTATAAAACAATAGTGCTGAATGTCGGCCAGTTTATAAGCACAGTGTTTTAAAGTCAATTGTAAGTCTCTCTGAATTCGAAGTTCTGTATTCGGAATTCTCGAATGAGAAAATGAACTGAAATAACGTAATATATTCACATAGGTGCCTTCCAGCCAGTTGCCCTCCGGGTCTGATAAAACGTTTGATTTACATTTGGCTAGCGTTAGCTTCCAGACAACTCAATTCTGCGCCGATTTGGACCGGATAAAAACTCGTTTTAACCTCTTCAATATGTGATTTCAAAGTTCAGCGGGGCATTTTGATTTAACCCTTTCCCTACTGGACATGTTTGGCTCAGTTGGTGAAATCCTGAGTGCTAACTCAACCCTCCCCCCTCGGTTCAAGTTTGGCTAGCCCGGGGCAGTTAAATACTGCTAACTTTTTAAGCCGAGGGCTCAAACTTTTCCCACAATGCCATTTGGGAGAATTCTGTGCACTCGTTAGCGGTAGCCGGTAGCTATCGCTGCTTCGGTAGGGAGTTCCAATGAAATGTGCTCTAATTTGGGAGAAAAAAGCCACTGCAAGAGAGCTAGAGGACATCATTAAGTCTGAGGATGGCTGAAAAGTACTTGGTTACGTTTGCTTTTAGTAGGCCTTGTGAGGTGTTTCACAGGGTTTTTCCGTTGTGTTTCTGCTTTGAGACACATGAAATAATTCTTCACTGAAATCCTTGAAATTTTGCAGTTGGTTGTCTTTTCCCCATGCTCAACCTATTAGGATGTGTTTTTGTCACTTTAAAGCAACGGCTTGAGTCCAAATCACCGCTCTTGGTTGTAGGGGTAAACGACTTATAAAAAAAACCTACCGGAGTCCCAGAGGGGGAGACCCCTTGGTGATTTTTTTGTTGATTACCCAGCATACAGTTGGAGGTGGGAGCAGGTAAATGTGGTCGAGTGAAATGCAGTGTAAACATCGGCGTGGTTCACAGTCGTTTGGTGGATTTTATGCAAACAAACCTGCTGGTTGGAAAGATTAAACAAGGTACTGTAACGACTGAGTGGTCATTTTGTATTTGCTTTTGATTTCAAGTGTGAATGGGAAGGGTTTTTCGAGCCGATTTTCAGCTCCTCAAAATTCGTGAAAAGCGAAGAAATGAACAACAACCTCCAAAACAAATACGTTTTTCTCAAAGTGGGAGAGTCAAGCGATCCCCGTTACAGCTGTGGCTTCGAAGTCATTCATCCCTTGAAATAATATCACAACATCGTATTTCCAGCATGTCTAGGTTTGATGCAATAATTTTCTCCAGGTACATGCTTCATGTTGGGCGGTTACGGGCGGTGCAGGAGGGAAAGGGTTAAATATAGGTTTTTCGCGATCAATTTGATTTAGCTAAACTAAATAACATACCGCAACTGACACTTTGTCACACAATGCTTGTTTAGATGCTAGAAGTTCCAGAACTACTTAGACTGTATGCACTATCATAGCGAGTCAACACAATTATAATATTTATGTCTTTATTTAACTTAATTATAAACAAATCAAGTGTTACAAACAAATCTACAGCTATGGGTTTAAAATATGTATTTACAAGTGGTATAAAAGATTATTTAAAAACTTATTTAAAAAGCTAACCCATATTTAAAAAATAATCTATTTACAAAAGCATTCTTAAATCTCTGTGTTTACTTTTGGTCGTAAGCAACTTCTTCTCCGTTATCTATTAGATCCAGGTTTAATCTTAGGTACAAAGCTTTCTAACGGATGTCCTAGTTGATCTAATTTTAAATGCTTTCCAAATGAGGAATAATAAAATTTTCCGTTTGTCAACATCTCATCTCGTTTCAGAGATATTCAGGTTTTTGTAATATGCAAATGAGATGGTGCAAGAGATACAACCCAGAAGGATTAATTAAAGCTCTTGCACCCTTTGAGGTTCTCTTCTAGCCAATATTTTTTTTCGCATTTTTACATTTCATTATTGTTCATATATTCGGAAAATATGTACATAATAGACTGGCCCGCAGACCGCTGGTAGCATTAACTAATCTAGGCGGGCCGTAGTCTTTAAAATAGACGGAGTTAGCTTGTACATTTGTTGTCCCAATTCAGGTCACCTGACTTTTTCCTTGAGTAATGCCGTTTTCTTGATTTTCTGTATCCCAAGAGGAAATGTATCAATTTCTCTAATTGGAAAACAAAGCACCGAATCCTCTGGAGAGCTGTCACATGATCTGAATTGGGACAACAAATGTGCAAGCTAAATCGGTCAATTAACAAATTACAAATAGGTGTGATAACTTAAAGAAGAGGGGGAGAGAAAGAAGAATACGTAAGTGAGTGAATGAGTGAGTAAGTAAATACGTGAGTAATTAAGTAAATAAATAAACTAATGTTTATTTTAGCGAGAGTTACCACGATTGCATTCATGGTTGACTCATTGCGTTCTTACTTGCTCGTGATTGGCTCATTGTGTTTTTACTTGCTCGTGATTGGCTCATTGTGTTTTTACTTGCTCGTGATTGGCTCATTGCGTTTTTACTTGCTCCCGTGATTGGCTCTGTAATTACTTTAGTTTTGCTTTTATGACACTCAATCGAAAACCGCTCTATAACACAGTGTACGTGATTGACGTTAGCGACTAAATGTCTTGTTTCTTGTTTAGACAGTACTGACACAATGTGGCACGATGAAAGTCAGAGCACCGCGGAAGCCGTTTCAGGTTGCGTCTTCTGCAATGCAGCAGTTCCTGACGTAGTTAGTACGAGGACGTTTCACTGTGTACAGTGTGGGGCACGATATTGCTCCAGAGAACACAAACGAGCCGACTTACGATACCACAGAATGCGGTGCAGAGCAGAGAAATTCGGGCAACAAAACCCTATTACAATGAACCTTCAATCAAATAGTTATACAACTGAACATGAATATCCGAAGACACGCTACGACAGCTTTGTATCTTCTACATCTGCCATACCAACGCAGGTCGACACCGCCGACTACTTACTTCCTCGCGCGAACAGTAACATTATATCACAGAGCCCACGTGCAGCTCTTGGTAATCAGCCGGTATCGCCGAACACAGGAGCTAGCAGCACCGAGTTGACTCCTCTTACTACAGTTCATAGAAAGACTAATGATCAACTCACAGAGCTGTGGAATCCATTGCAGACGGGTCGGTATCATCCTCCGCTAACGACACTACTACAGACGAACCAAGCAAAGAAAAGCTTAAATCCAACTTGCTCTAGCATTCTAGATCAAGAATATTCAAGAAATCGACCATTAAAGGAGATTGCGGCGTTTGTAGTGGGTAATCTTCAACGAAATGGTTACTGTATTTTGGACGATTTTAACGGCAATGAGTTAGCAATGGACGTTCGTAATGAAGTTCAGGGGTTGTACCTGCAAGGAGCGTTCTCTGATGGACTGGTCCTGTCGTCGCAAAAGGACGAAGGAGCAGCAAACAGGAATGTCCGTGAGGACCAGGTGGCGTGGGTGAACGGTCGGGAGCATGCTGCAGTCCTCAAGCATATGATTCAAGTGGATAAACTGATATTCCAGTGTAATGCCTTCCTAACCGACTGCGAGATATCCAAGACCAGAACACCTGTATGCAATCCATCGCACAGAGAAAGATGGCGGCTTGGACCTTTACCTACAATCCTTTGCGCGGGAAAACCTTTAAATCCGTTATAAAATCGCGGTAGAGTGTTTTTAAATCTTAAAAACAAGCCAGTACAAGTACTGTTGTCAATACATTGTTGCCTGTCATTGAAAAGACTGGCGGGTTTCTACGCGTTTCTTTTACTGTGTTAGGTTCGCAAGGGATTGTGGTCCAATGAACAGCCGCCATCTTTATTATAATTATATAACTAATTATGCGCGCATGCGTGCCGATCTAATATTTATATTCAAGCATTTCAAGTGTTCTCCCAACAGCCCAAGTGCTTTATTTCGCCAGTAAACACAATGAAATGTGTGGTCTATTGCTTTTATGATATAACTACGACACAACGAAAGCAGGCGTGCCGATTTCTGTGTGTTTACCGGCACAACAGATTGATAGATTTTTTGAGTCTATAAGCCAATCAGAGCGTTCGTACTGTCTGGGTTATATTATAATCACCAATAAAGCACTGTCATTAGCCAATCATTTGCTTGGATTTTGTACCGTGCACGAAGTTGGAATATTAAAACAAAACTAATGCACGCTTGATTTCTTAAAAAGATACGGATGCACGAGTGGAACGCGAGTGATACACGAGCAAGACTGCTTTTCAAGGCCTCGATTGTTATTTACTCTTTGAAAGCGACTATTATCCAGCAACTCTATAATTGTACCCGAGACGCACGACTTTATTATATGGACGAGAGGGTTATACCAGAATCTAAACACATGTAAACCCTGCATCACTAATATCAGGAGTATATTATAGAGGAGTGTTCCTCTTCCCACATTATATTGTCACACAACACTGTAGATGGTAGAGTTATTTTTAGCATAGAGTTTCCCGCGAGAAGAAACAAAGGCCGTCACTTTTAACCAATCACGGGATGCACTGAAGTTTGTAATTAACACGGTTCAGACTGCCAAAAAATACTAAAGCGCAAGAGAACAAAAGACAACGTAATCGCATACCAGAACTTCGCGGCTATAAATAGACACACCATCTACTGTGTTAATGGCCAACACAAGGGTACAGGAACACTCCTGTGTAATATACTCCTGCTGATATCTATTACAGGCAATGATAGCATGCTACCCGGGGCGAGGGACTGGGTACAAGCAACACGTTGATAACCCCAATAAGGACGGTCGGTGTGTCACGACACTTTACTATCTAAACCCTGACTGGAATACAGAGGTAAGTCTTAGTCTATTCATCCACAACTTAACTTGGAACGATTTTAATTACCTTAATATAGGAAATTAACGAAGCCCTATATTAACGCGACAAAAATTAACACGCCATAAAATTAACGCGAATTTCTGAAAAGTTACATTTACGTGCATTAAATGAACGCGATTTTCCGTCCGAAATATTTTTACGTGCATTTAATTAACGCGAATTTGATGTCTTAGGTATAATAAGCTATAGCAAACTGCGCATTTTACAAGACATAACAACAACTTCCAACAGAACTCAAAGTTTAATATCAATCACATTTGATTATATGTATCTTAAGCAAGTAAGTACATGTAAGCATGGTTTAAGCCTGTAAAATACAGCGGATTATCTATACGTTCGAATCGAAAGGTATATTACGGTATTGCTCAGTCGATATATCTGGTATATGCGCTGGAGAGAGGAGCTGATATAAGAGCCGAGGTAAAATCCGCTAAATACAAGCCATCCCCACTTGTCCAAGGCGGCCTTGAAATACCCATTGAGGTAACTGTGAAATGGAAAGACTTAAAAGCCATTGACATTCTAAACAAGAGAGTAGAAGAAGTGAGCTACCCTGTGGGAGAGGACGATCACTACATCGACGAATCAAAAGACATTTTAAAGTCCCTGTTACTTGAAGAGGTGTCAAGTGAGTCTGAAAGTAAAGCCGACTAATATGATTTGGCATGAAATAAAGGTGTCTTGAAATAACGATGCTGTAAATTAGTGGTATTTTAATTAACGATGCTATAAATTAAGGGGCATTTAATTAACACGAATTTGTGAAATTCGCGTTAATAACATGCTTCGTTAATTTCCCATATTAAGGTAAACGGATCATGAATTCTGGGTCTCACCTGCAGACGATTCATAGGCAATGCAATAAATCACAATCACAATTTTAGATCTATGAGTATTATTTCAGAGTACCTATATCTTATACTGATTTCAAACAGTCCTTGTCAACATCATGTACATAGTTTTATTGTTATTCAAATTTTTCTATTGTAGTCAATTTTATATATCATCATTACTATGTTATTCCAATTTTTATATTTATTTATATAATGCATAAGATAAACTTCTAAACTAAGATAACCACTAAAATGTAAGGTAATGATTAAAGTTTATAGTTAAACTAGACTAGATCATGTTAAAGACATAATTATGTTGATAAAGCAGCGCTTAAAGCGTTCAGGATCGCGCTTGCGTAATTGTCTTCCTCGCTTTTGAGGGCGCAATTCATATAAGGCATGATTTGGGTCGCGTAACAGATTCACGTCAATAGCACATGCCGATATAGCGGAACGATGTTTATAGCAAATATTAAAAATGACTGACAACTGAACAAACTGTGTAGAGACAGTACATCTCCAAGGAAAATATTGCGTATTATTTCAATCAACCAATGAGGGAGGGGACTTTTAAAAACTGTTTGTAGCCAATCATAACAGCCACCAATTGAACATTGACTGCATACATGCACAACACCATGACATAGCCCCTTTAACTGTTTGTAGCCAATTATAACAGCCACCAATTGAACATTGACTGCATTCATGTACAACACCATGACATAGCCCCTTTAACTGTTTGTAGTCAATTTACAGCCACCAATTGAACATTGACTCTATACATGCACAACACCATCACATAGCTCCTTTAAAACCTAACTGAAACTGAAGAGGTACACGATGTGGCAAGATTACAGGCCAACTCTCGTTTGTTTATAGCACACCGTATCACACAAAGTCCGTTCTGCTGATCACCACATGAAATTCACCTGAATTTTCCCTTCCTCGTCGTAGGTAGACGGAGGGATTCTTACACTTTTTCCGAACTGCACCAGTCGAGAGCCCGTGGCCGTGGAGCCTTGCTTGGATAGACTGTTGATATTCTGGTCTGACAGGAGAACCCCCCATCAAGTGAATCCGGCGTATAAAAAAAGGTACTTGATTAATCTCATTTTCTCGAAAAAGTTTTGAAATGAGTTTGTAACAAAAAAATGACGTCGGATATCACTATGAAGGCAGTCGTGTTTTCTGAATGATTCAAATTTGTGTCATTTGGAGTGTTGACACTGCACGTGACCGCGTTTTCTTGCTATAGCTGGCAGGGCCTATAGCGAGGCCTACAAATTTGGAACATATTCATTACAATATCAAAAAGAAAAGATTAGAGAATTAAAGTGAATCACTTCCCTGAAATATTTAGAAGCTGAAAAAGTAAAACAGTTGACCTGAAAGTGCAGGAGAAGGCATTTGCGAGAGTCTAGATCTAAAACATTCCCGTGGGTAGGTCCTGTCGGGATGATTGTGTGGCTGGGTTAAAGAAAAGCAGTACTAGCGAACTGTGTGGATTGGTTTTCAGGTACGCAATCACTCTGTGGTATTTTGACCAGGAAGAGAGGATGGAGTACTTTAACCGAAGTAAGTACCGAGTGCTCCTCATCTTTCGCATGCTAAACTGATCAAATTTATTTTCTAGGTTGGGGTTGGGATCTTAAGGTTTATCTCGGGTAGGGCTGGAGTTATAGACGACGTTTGCTTTTCTCCGTCCAATTCAATTCTGTAATTGCTACAAGAGCTTGTGTAGAATGCTGGTATAAGAGCATTGTAGTATATTCTTGGAGTAAAAACTCGAATTGTAATGACATTCATTCACTCTCACTGGTTTCGTATATATATATATACATTTACTCTATGTGCTGATAAAGTGTTTCCGCCTCTCTTCAGTAAGGCAAGCAAGCAGCACAGACCAGGAATGCAACGGTGATTGACAGCAATTGAGGTTCGCTTCAACTCAGTTTTATTTGTGTATGCAGATTTTGTTTCCCAGGCGGTCGAGGTGGCCGGAGGTTTTACCAATTTACTCCACAAAGTTATGTTATTCTTTTAAAACAAATATTGCACACTCTTCAGTTTAAAAGAGAAATCTTGACGTTTTCGTAAACGAGTCGACTAAACTGATGTGTTACTCAAAGCGTACGTACCATCAAGACATAGATATACTGATCTGTTTGTTTTGATTTTAGGATAGAAAATGTTGGACACCCAAAAGTGGAACACCGCACATGAGTTTAGAAAGACACGAATAACATGGATCAAGGATGGATGAACTACTCTAGATTGTGATCACCTGACGCACAGTTTCATTTGCAAAAAGGATGATGTGCACGAACTAGAACAGATTTCGTATGAGTGGGACAAACTATATGCCATGACATTGAAATGGTTTCACTGTTGTTTTTCCAGCTGATCCAATCAAATTACAGAGTTACGGTAGGCTACGGACATGCCGTAGTTGGCTCAATCCCGCCGGGTTTCTGGGAAACTATCCACCCACCCACCCCGGTTTCTGGGAAACTACCCACCCACCCATCCCTTGGATATGCATCGTTTTAGTAATGATTAGCCATTAAAGGTTAGGGTGAAGTGGGGGAGGGGTGGGGGGTGGGGGGTTTCCCCGTAGCTTGTCCCCACTCATACGAGTCTGCTCTATGTAAACCGTCTTTACAGAAAGAACAGACGTGGCGGAAACTATTTGGGGCAGCAAAATCACAATAAACCCGATTTCATGACAATAAAGAAGCAAATCCACACAAAAAACGTGCTTGGAATAAAACACTCGAACACTTTCGTTTCGTCTGTTCTGGTACTTTCTCTCCAGTTTTAGCATCAACAAAAAAAACAATTTTACTTCTGTTGCATTGAATGATCCGGCAAAAGTGAGCCGAACAAAGCCAACGGAAAACATTATTGCGCTTCTGTGTGTCAATTCGAACATTTGACTGAATTATGAAAAATAAATTGCAAAAATCTTTAAATTCTTACGGATTTGCCACGTGACTTTTTGGGTCATGAAAAAAACAGCATCTCATAGATTTGGCTTTTACGCTTAGCTCAGTAGTTATAAATTCCGGTTTAGAATTCAATTTATATTACGATTTTTCATTTTGTAAACGCAACCCTTGTACAACTATGATACTATGATGCCTCAAATGCATTATTGTGCTTTAGTATGAAGTGGGTTGTATTTTACATCTAAGAATAATGTCACTACCGTGTAGTGGAGTGTGAAATCCTTCTTGGAATAATAATGAAGGATTGCTGTATTACGTTTAATAACTCTGCTCGAAAAAGCTAAGATTAGGGAAACCTGCATGGCATTGCACTATTAGGGAGCGGTCATTAATTACTGGGGGGAGGGCCGGTAAATTTAGGGGGAGGGCTAATATTTTTTGGGCGTCGATTTGGGGAGGGTCACAAATTTTTGGGCGCCTGTTTTAACAATGAAACTTTTACAATATTTTTAGGCTACTTCAATCGACCATTCAGCTCCACCTTGGAAATGTCCCTTAACCAGCAATCAGCGCGTGCTGGATGCTGCTAATGGCAACGTTCGAGACCTCAAACATTCTGCTTGATAACGAGGTTTTCAGGAGTAAAACAAAATAAAAGCTTTCCTCTTTTGTTAAAAAAAAAAGACGTCATTTTTTTATGTTTTGGGGAGGGCCAACATTTTTGGGTCCTCGTTTTAGATATTTTACCGGCCCTCCCTCCCCAGTAATTAATGACCGCTCCCTTAATCATCGGGCAGAATGGCGCGACACATCCGGGTCTTAAAAAAATTGAAGTACGCCGCCAAATTCGAAAATTAATTTGAACAGGACGGCCAATTTACAAAGGAAACAATACAAAATGGCGATAGTGGCTTAAGGTTTGTTTTCTTTTCAACAGGAAAGAAAATCGCTACAAAAAAACAAAAGGGCGCAAAATGTAGATAAGATGATAAACTTCACCATCCCGCTAAAATATTTTACCTAACACATATTTTATGAGTATGAAAATGACACGGAACCTCAGGGTTTTTCGTGTGTTTTAAAGGGGACATTTACTACTGGTGATATGCGAGAGCGATTTACGAACAAATAAAAACTTCTTCTAAAAACCAAAAGGGCGCAAAATCATGAACATCTCCTGAAGGCCTTTACTGCCAAGTTTCAGCGCCAACCGACCATGTTTAGTAATATGTTTTGAAGGTTTAATTTCACCTTCATGAAATCTCTCAAAGATGGCTGCTGAAATCCTCATTTGAATATGCGCGCTTCTACGCTTCCGTTAATCTGCCTCCGCCTCCTTCAGTTGTATGCTCCGCCTCCTAAAGACGATATGTTAATATCTCAGATTTAGTTCAGTTCAGATTTTTTTTACACATGTTCAAAAAGAAAAGTATTACAGTTTATGGGTATTAGAAAGGTAATATAAGAAGTAAATATAAGTGAGAGAAAATATGATGAATCAATCGTGCGCAGTGGTCAAAGTAGCATTAGGGCTTTCGAGTTGACCACTGCCTGCGATGTTAATATTTGGACGTAAAGATTACTCAATGATACGTGAACCGGAACTTAATATAATAGTAATATTGAAAATAATGAAATTAAAGCCCATGTCTGTAGTAGTTTATGCTTGAGAAAGGAGAAGTGATTGTTTGTATTGTTTTGAAAATGCGTAGGACGATTTTGACTGTTTTATATTGTAATCGATTGACTCCCAAATTGAGGACGAAATGCATTTGGAACTGACTGGTCATTCATCTAGCGCGTCAAAAGCAAATCATAACGTTGTATTCAGAATAATTCAAGCTTCAAATTGAGACGTTGCTCATGTTCGTACGTGCTCTAGAAGTATTTAAAAGTTAAAAAACATCGCCCAGCCGAGTTGGCGGCAAAGTTCTGTCAAACTAAAGCTGAGTAAAAGGCAACCGAGACAAAACAAATCTTAGTGAGCATTAAATAAAATCTATAAACTTAGCGCGTCAAAAGTAAATCATAACGTTGTATTCAGAATAATTCAAGCTTCGAATTGAGACGATGCTCATGTTCGTACGTGCTCTACAAGTACTTAAACGCTAAAAAAATCTCCCCGGCGGAGTTGGCGGCAAAGTCCATTCAATCTAAAGCTGAGTAAAGGCAAACGCGACAAAATAAATCTTAGAGAGCATTAAATAAAAACTATAAACTTAGCGCGTCAAAACGTTGTATTCAGAATAATTCAAACTTCAGATTGAGACGTTGCTCATGTACGTACGTGCTCTAGAAGTATTTAAAAGCTAAAAACATCGCACCGGCGATCTCAAAGTTATAACTGACTTTCTCCGTTTTATACGATTCATAGAAAAAAAGTAAACCAACACGATTCTTTAATTTCTCAGAGATAAACTAAGCGGCGATTCGAATCATGGATTTAACCCAGAACGTTTACAAAGACAAGGTATCTTAAACTTTGAATTGATAAGTTTTAAGGGGGAGTAGCCCTCAACTAGTGCGAAAAATAAATTCATTATGTATCGAAAGTGACGAAAGACGAAGAAAATACGAAGACTTCCGATGGAGTTGACAACTGGTGTAATCTCTCTCTTTTACGAAGATATTTTTTTTAAATCACGTTACATGAACGACAAACCATTACTGATGAATTTGAGTCCGCTGACAACAAGGTTCACATGCCTTGTCGACTCTAATATACATGCATACGATTTTACAATGCGACTACTGAAACCGGTGCCACTTAGACAACGAGAACCGAAACACATTGCAAAACGAAAATGAAGTATTCCAAAGTATAAATCCTAGCATATCCATGCGATGTTCTTCATTCGAAAGACTTTGACCACTAGTCCACCCAATTCGCCTTTTACCGGATCGAAGCTCGAGTAAGTTGAAATGCTATTGTCTTGTACTCGACACTCATTGGCTCAAGTAACCGTGAGTTGGAATGCTTTGTTTTCGTTCTGTAATGTGATTGGTTCTCGTTGTCTAAGTGGTTTCAGTAGTCGCACTGTAATAAGACCATGTTTGTAGCATGCAAATATGCGAGTCATCTCATTTTGTTTCTGGAATCACGTTCTATTCTAAAACACGGAGAAGAAATCCTCTTCAATAGTGACAGGTCATGTGGGCGCAGGTGCGCCAGTCCAGAGAGATTCAAATGATAAAGATGTGGCGGCCATATTGGTGGAACTAACATAATAAGGATTTAGCCTACATTATACCATCTAGAAGGACAGCCCAGAACACGCGTTTACTTGTGAACCCTAGCCCTAGACAAACTTCTTTTCGAAATGGTTAGGGTAAGTTTTGTGGTTCAGACTGTTCGTCCTTCTAGACTGTATGATCTAGGCACAACTCCCCCCGCCTCCCCCCTTTGATTACTTGACATGCCGCCTTACTCTTAAACCCAAGTTGATTGAAATCATCGCTTGAAATTTTACAGTCATCTTTACTTCACGAAAAGACATTTCACATAATATGAATTAAATACAAGCCAAATAAACTAAGATTCAGTACGATACAAACTTTTACGGAAAATGTTCTGAAGCTATTTCATAAGTGAAATTTCGTTTTTGGAAAACGATGTAATAGATCGTCAGATCACATCGGTAGAAAAACGAAATAGGCCTTTTGCAGATATATCACTTGCTGATATATCACTTCAATAACCAATGATTGCGCTCGTGATAATCCCATGGGAAAGGGCAATGGATGGCAAACAAACATTAAAACGCTGTTTTAGGAAGATCGACAATCGATTCGGGAGGTGGAATAGCATTTACAAACAGTTATAATAACACTACCGATCTCGTACAAATGCCTTTAATCAGAAGTCCATATGGCTTCTGCTTTAATTATATGAATTAAGATGTTTTGACACCCAGTACAACCACATGATTGCATTCCTGCGAAAGGCCATTTCCCGCAAAAGCGGTCAGTTAACCATTAGAAACGTAAGCATCACTTAATTATTTCGAATACTAGATCTAATAGTATTATTATCATTTAGTGTATTTGTTTATATTCTATATACATTCCATGTATTCCCTGATAGCAAGAAGTCGTTGTCAAGGCGACTAAATAATTAGTCTGACAGGTAAACCTGCACGCTAAAAAATGCTTGATGTTCCGATTAATTAATGCAATTTCCCATTGGATCGATTTTGTTATACTTTGGTCAGATTTTAATGCCATTTTACTCTATTAAAGTAGAGTATTCTACTTTATTTTATTTTATCAGAAATCCTAATTTCTTTCCCACTCAGAAATTTTAATTTTATTGTTACGAAAATAAAACTGTTATTGTTATGTTTCATGCACTTTAGTTTAATAAAGGTTACATCGATGCCAATGTTGTCAAACTTAAAAAGGTATTTCATTGTTTGATGGTTACCTACCCTGGATACCAGAGGTTCTACTCCCGGATCCTGGCTTTGATCAGCCCCGTGGTTGTTTCAGGTCCCGTTAGAAATTCAGAGTCAGAGAGAGAGAGAGAGTAAAGCGCCTGGATATGAAGGAAGGCAGTAGAACCTCTGGTAACCCTGTATCCAGGGTAATGGTCACCTGACCATTTCAGACGAAAGAAATTCGATATTTTCGTAATCCATAAAGCACTACTCATCCGTGCCAACACCTACTCCCAACGCCGACCTCAATTCATTTCACGCTCCATGGATAGTACAGACGTCAGTGGTTTTATAAAGAAGAATAAATGAGCAGATAATTGACACGGAACACTTCACTTACTTGACTGACCTAATTGACATAAATTTTCACACAAATATAAAAGTGATAGTGTTCTTTACTAAAATCTCCTCATGCTCATCCCATAATAAAACGATAATTAGAACATTTTATAAAAAGGTAAAAGCATTGAAAATGAAAGATATATAGGAAAATAAAAGTAAAACTTATTAAGCTTATTCCATGGTTTTCAAACAATCTTTTAAAAATGATTTTCAAAGATTAAATCACTTTGACATTTGCCTTTAAGTAATTCGTAACTGAACATCGAGAAGTCCAAATTACATACAATATTGGAAGAAATGATCTGCATTAGACCAGGCGCCCATTACACGGAATCAGTGGAGACAATAAAGTTTCTTGATTTAAACAGAAAAGAATGTTGTTTTTGTTTTCGATCTGTAGGAGTAATTCTTTTCCGTGTTTGTTTACCATTAATAACAAATGATATTCACTGGTTTTAGCACCGGCTAACTGGTAGTTTCACCTCTTGGTTAACCGTCCCAGCACAAGGACTGACACTCCAACCCACATACACAGACACTTACGGGCGTGAGATGAGGAATTTCGTTTTGGGATTTCTTCTACTCGGCTTGGCAATCGGTAAGTCGAAGACAATTTGAAGTTTCACGATTTTCACCAGCACACAAAAATGGAGGGGGAGCTTGTGAACTTGGACGTGACCTTATGCTTGGGGATCGGTTGTTTGAAATATAGAACACTTTACACTCTGCAGGTAGTGTTAAAACTTGTGGTTTAACTCTAAAGTAGAACTTAATCTGCTTACTACTAACAATAAGAATCATCCAGGGAGACGGGTCAGATGCTCATAGTCGCTTTTGTTGTGTAAATTATTATTGAAATGTTTGGTGTTAAGTACAAACATCAAGTTTTCCTCAATCCATGTTTTGGGTTAAGTCGAGTGAATAGAGATCGGTAAGAGATGAGATCATTTTGTTTGTGGAAAATAGGAAACAAATATAAACTTTGTAATTTCGGTTCGATTCGGTTGAAATTATATTAATTTCCTTCTATGTTTTAATCGAAGGGGCGAAAATGCTAACGTTACCGCGTGTTCCGTTGTACGACAACACAACACATGTCGAATACCTACGAAATCAGTTAAATAAACTTACAAAGTATCCAACAGTAGGGTTCACTGAGGGTTGATATGTTCGTGAAAGGAGCAGATGGAGAAAAGCTGCAGTGGACAGTTAAAAGCCACAGAACATATTTGATGATAGACCATAATATCCAACAACACTAGAGGAAAAGAGCAGCTAAATTGCTTTGTTATAAAATATCTGAACACGCGAGCAACAGAGTAACAATATGAGAGGAAAAGAGCAGCTAAATTGCTTTGTTATAAAATATCTGAGCACGCGAGCAACAGAGAAACAATATGAGAGGAAAAGAGCAGCTAAATTGCTTTGTAATAAAATATCTGAGCACGCGAGCAACAATATGAGAGGAAAAGAGCAGCTAAATTGCTTTGTTATAAAATATCTGAGCACACGAGCAACAGAGTAACAATATTGATATTTAACGATGTTTCAAAGGTTATAATTATTACTGGACTATAGGTATTTAAGTGTTGTTTTTTTACGAGAAAAACCGATAATCATCCCTTCCCCTCCCCTCCCCCAGACACACACACACCAATAAAAGGAAACAAGAAAGAAAGCGTGGATACAGAGTTGGAGACGCGTCTTTAGCTGCATCATGAAGACGTATTCTGCTACTAAAGTCTCTATTAGATAAGCTGGTGTCGCACTTATTAATTAACACGTCGAGCTGTGTTCAAAACGAATCAGTGCAATGTAAACGATCGAAATGTATCTTAAGTACAAAATTACTTAGGATACCTTTGACGTGTGGCCCGTTTCCCCTTTCCCTCTTCAATGTTGGAAAGTAGGGTTTTATCTCGCGTTAAAAATGATTATCTCAACATTGCATTGGAGCGGGGGAAAGCGGAGATACCTGGTTAGGTGTCCCAATAATTTTAGCTGAGATCGTAGCAAGAGTTCTATCAAATAACTGTTTCAAGAATATCACCGAGAGCTTCGATCTGTTGTGCAAAACGAGTTCACATTCGCATCAACATCGGAAGGCTTGTACTGTTATTGGCCCAAATCTCGCCGTTAGATTAGGTTGCGATGGGCTGGTTCTTACAAGATCAGGAGAATGGCAAGATTAAGCGAGATCAGGTGGGAAATGTAAATATTGGATGTCTAGAATTGGCAAGATCAGGCAAGATTAGACCGCAATCTTCTGCGAAATTTAATTTAATTAATTTTAATTTTAATAATTTTAATTAATTTAATTAGCAAGATTTGGACCAGTAACAGGTCTAAGTATGTTTGTTTTTAACTTTGACGGATATGTTGAATACTGTACATATCGCTATATCTCGATGAACAGTTAACCTGTAAACGCTTTCTCGGCACTCAGTTGATGTTACGTCTTCCTCGTAGACCCTCAGGGACCATTACAATTAGACCTTAAGCCATTAAGTTGAGATCTCCTCCGTAAAGCTCAAAGAGGCTGTGTCACGGTGCATGAGAAGTCTTTATATACGTAGTCCGGGACCGACACAATTATTTTCAGCGATTCTCATATGAACTGACAAACCTCGAGCCCATGTGGAATGGTTAAAGCAAATATGCAAAAAATGAATAATAACTAGACATTAGTGTTCAAGAAAATAATGCTTATCATTTCAATAAAGCACTGAGGGAGGGGATAGTAAATGACTACCACCAATCGAACATTGACTCTACGCATGCGCAACCCGGTATTTTTCAGCCCCTAAACACTTCTTGATAATTCTGTCCCTCTTTCTCCTCCAAGCAACTGACGCTTTACAACAACATCCACGACAACGCTACCGACGAACCACCGGAAATGACGTAACACAAGAGGAGCCTCACCCCTACACCATCTCGTTCTTTCTGTTCCCACATGGTTCAGTGAACGAGCTACTCAACAAGAAAACAGAAAAGAAAAGCAACATAGAACACAAAAACACAAAAACTACTTTACCGACAGGTGGGTGGGAATCGTTTTCGCCAAATTTCTATCGTGCTATTGTATTGATATTCTAAGCACTTCCATAACATACAGCCGGAAATGTACTGATTTAACAATATACATAAAAGAACGCACGATAGATAACTGGAATAATTTCTAACTCGAGTAAGGGACTGGTCATTAATTAGAGGGGATGGTGAAAATTAAAAACGCCATGCTCAATATTTGATGACCCCTACCCCATTCCCCCTCTAGCTTACTATGGCCCCTTAATTTGCTGCATGGAAATTGGTGACCCTCTCCCATTTTGCACCAGTCCCCTCTCTAACTAACTACCGATCCCTAACTAATTTTTGGTCAAAGGGACAAAGGGAACATCAGTTTCTGTACTTTATAATCTGAATGATATGCACAAAACTGCGAACATCTAAGCTGCATATTATATATGTGTGTTGTTCAGGGCACACCGCGGCAAAACGGTATGCTCCGCTGGCCAAAAGAACGAAGGCTCTGCTATCAAATACAAATTACCGAGGGTTTCAACTTTTTTAGTAAATAATTTTATAACTTAGTAAACTCACAGTGAATTACAAATTAAGAAAACTTCAACCTGTTAAAGTCTTAGGCTTAGCTTTTAAGTAGTTTTCTTATTTTTTGACAAAACAGTTCACAAATGGATACTTTTAAGCAGAAATTTTAATATCACGGGTATGTGCCTGTTGTTTCATCTTAGTTTTCGCGGGAAACTGGGGGCGGCCGCGCGCCGACAAGAAATAGCAAATACGCATGCGCGTAACGTTTTGCCGCGGTGTGTGTTCAGGGTTACTTAGGGTAACCTGTGGATTATGCCAGTACCTTAGCCTATAACACAAGGGTGTGTTTTGTGATCCGCACAGCTCACAAGAAGGTAAACGGTTTTGATTTGCGTATTTAAAAGACTAATCGGATACACAGGCAAAAATCTTCAAATCAGACGTGTTACTGGAATGTGTCTTTCGCTTATCCGATGGTCCAAAAAATACTACGCTCAGAAAAATGTTCAAATAATATATTCCCGAGGGTATTAATAGAAGCGCGGCAAGACAGACAGACAGGCAGACAGACAGACAGGGTGAAAAGCTTAACATTGGTAGATGATATCTTGAATGGAATACATTTGATAAAATGATCACAAAGTAGTCAAGGAGATTTCACAGCCGCGCCGCGCGTGTAATGATCCACGAAGCACTGAGATGTACTACATGTTTACACATGTATCAGACGCTGTTTGCTGTTTGCGTCTCATTGGCCAACCTAACGCTTCAGCGGTACCTTGTACTTCAGTAGCTGGAACTTTACATCTGGAGGAAAGGAAAGCGTGATACTTTTGCTCGTATAGATGAGAATTTACCAAGAAGGGGTATAGATGTTTTGCTTGCTATTATGTACACATAATTTGTTTGCTTGCAGTTCTAGAAGTACATGCATTAATTGCCGTACATGGAGTGTTATTGATTCCATAGGCCTCATCAGTACATCCTCCCCGTTGAATTGACAACTATCCTTAAATGGAAAACACGCTTGAAATAATGATAATCGTTCATTCTAACGACATTCTTAAAACTAGTCAAGGATAAAGATAAACATTTGTTACATTCCAAACGGCGGTAGACCGGCTAGTGTAGTAGTGATGATGTCTGCACTACACTGCAGTACACGCAAAGGGTTACGAGTTCGAGTTCCTCTCTTTACCTTCTCTTGTTTACCTGTGAACCCTAGCTCTTGGCGAGTGAGAACCAGTCGTTTACCCGTGAACTCGTCCGATGGTTAGGGTTTGGTTTGTGGTTCGGGTTAGGATTTGTCGTAGAATTAACGATTATCATTATTTCAAGCGTGTTTGCCATTTAAGGATAATTGTTAATTCAACGGGGATAAAGCGTTGGCCTCATGCAAAATTCCCCCAGTACACCGCGTGGTCCTAGAGCTGAAAACATGAAAGCGAGGTCCTCTGCCTTGAAGCTCGCGGAGGAAATGAGAAATAGTGTCGATGGTTGAGTGGATAAATGAAGGACTGTAATATCCAGAAGACGCAGCCATTCTGCACTGTTTATTTGCTAAATTTCGCGCGCGCAATCAGCCGAGGACCGACTGGCGCCCTCACTCCAGGACCACGCGGTAAACTGGGATAGATTGCATAAAATCTATTAGGTTCATTGTATGGTCTTATTTATGCAGCCAAAGCCAACACGACTGGCGACGCTCAGCCGTTAGACGACGATGATTTGGGTGCCAACGTGCCGTACCAACAAGGGAGCATCAAGCACCCAAAACACGAAATGTATCCACACTGCCACCAGTGTAACAAGAACTCTACGTACCACGAGTGCATCCAGAAGAAAACTTTAACGACATGTAGCAAGGGGCTGGCCAATATCTGTTTTACAAGAAGCGAGAAGAGAGATAAAATAGTTCACTACGAGATGGGATGTGCATCCCACAACGAATGCCAACGAGCTCGAGCCAAGCCATGCAAACGTAAGTTGTCGTTCCAGTCAGTGACAGCGTCTTATGCTTTCATTGTGTCAATGGTAGTATCAATCTAAGAAAGTATTCAGACTTTTGATGACAACACAAAGCTTTTCAGTTCAATACTTACTACGTATCGGGAATTCCAAAATAAGAACATTTATAACACCAGATCTGCCTTACAGCATCAGAAATGCTGAGTCCGTCAAGCAATTTAAGTCTCTTCTTAAGACATATTTATTTAATCTATAGTGTTTTTCTCAATTTTTATCCACGTATACATGGTTTACAGTTCGATTAGATTAGATTAAATTAGATTGTTATTGTATTTTCCCATAAAGTGTAAGCGCATTGAGGCTAGTCGAAATGCGCGGAAAAGAACTGTAATTATTATTATTATTATCCTTTAAAAACAAATTGAAGGCTATCAAGGTCATTGACTGGATGGCTAGTTTTACATTGTAGCTGCAATAATTAATCTTAACTGCCTTTTATGGATGTTATTATATTTTATTTCTTGGCTTCGATAGCGTGTATTTTACATTTTTAAGCATGCACGTATTCATGCAAATCAATGTAATGTTGTTGAATTTTCCGTGTTTAAATAAAATCTATCTATCTAAATTACTGGGCCAAAGAGCACTTTTTCAAAAGGCTTCCTCGAGGTAAAATAGAATGTTGTAGTAAAGGCGGAGTTAGGAACAGCAATTTATAGTGTCTTTCGAATTCACACAGCATTCTTGTCCTTAAAATAAGCCGTTCAGAGAGCGTTATTTTGCCAGCCGGATGGGACGAGAGGGAGCCCATACTAACGGATGTCGTTTTTTGGCCTCTTTTAACCCGGAATAGGCCTTTTGTAAGAAACAGTCACATGATGATATAATACTTCGTTAACGAATGATCGAATTTAGCTCGTGATTTCCCGCATGCAGAAAGGCGTTGTCATGGATGCTGGATGGCAAGCTATCTTTAGAAAGATTGACAATCGATTGGAGGTGGAAATTAGCATTTACAAAATGAACATGTTTTGCTAATAACACTACCGATCTCGAACAAGTGCCTTTAATGAATTAAGTTTTTTCGCCACCCAGTATAACCACGTGATTGCATTTCTGCAAAAGGCCAATTGATTTTTTCCTGGTGCAGTAAAAATATGAATATAGATATACGTCTGCTAATAAAGCCGCACAGTCAGTTCAGTATTTGGAAGACCAAAGTCTCAACTCCACTCGAAATTGGGCTAACTTGAACTCCACCTTCCCCCTTTTGATTAAGGAGGACTCAACAGATATCTTAGCGTCGAGAGTGCAGTGACTGTCAACAGCGGTTATGCGCGGGGTACCAGACCCAAACATTTGTTGCATGCTTTCTCAAGTAACTCTACATCTTAATTCCCTTTAGTGCAAGAGAAGCGATGCTTCACATGCTGCCAATGGAGCGGATGTAACTCCCAGTCTCACCATCACAAGCACTTTCCATTTGCTGCTGGACGGGAAGATGAAACGGAACTATCCTTCAGAGCGAGTGCCGTCTCTCCAACGGGAACCTGGATACTAGTGGTTACTAGTCTTCTTGGGGCTTTAGTATACTAAATGTAACAGCGACTATCTGACCATCCATCTAAATAAACCTGTTACTCCCATTTCAAAGGTTTGCACTAAAGGGAAAAGTGCAGCCGATTCGCAAACATTAAATGGGTTGAACCCAGTTACATTAAATTTAATGTTGTGGGTTGAACCGGCCATACCGAATGCTAATCTAAGCAATCTCGCGTATGAAAATAGTCATAAAAATAGATTTAATTTCTTTCACGATCTACTTATCCCTTCCTTGGAAACTAAGCCCATTCAGCAGTATCCCTCTTTAAGTTGAATGTGTCTAATTAATAATGATCTTACCTTTCGATTCCCTGCCGCGGGGTTTGAACCGGAGACCTTCGGTGTGCAAGACCAGAGCTTTACCAATGACTTTTAAAAATAATAATCCTAACTCGTACCATAAACCTACCCCTAACCGTCAGTAAACAAGTTCCCAGGTAAACGACGAGGTATCACCTATCTAGACACCTGCTAGAGCTAGGGTTCACAGGTAAACAACGTGTTCCGACTGTAATGAGGGCACATTTTTGTAAGATAGCTTAGATTATAATTGGTTAGGGTTCAATCCATACCATAAAATTTAATGTGATGGATTCAACCCGTTTAATGTTTGCGAGTCAGGTAACACCGTGAGTGAATCATTTGACGAGATAGGGGCTTCCTCCTAAGTGATTCTACACATCACATTGTCATTAAGTTTAACAATACAACGCATAAACTTTATATATAACCGGATATCCTTCTGACTAATTAGTTTCTCAATGCACGATCGACAATGCACGCCAACAGATGCAACTTGATTGGAATGAAGCTTGAAGGGCACTATAATAATTGGCACCACACTGGGCGTTATGGGCACTATTGACCACACTGGACGTTATGGGCACTATTGACCACACTGGACGTTATGGGCACTATTGACCACACTGGACGTTATGGGCACTATTGACCACACTGGGCGTTTTGTTTGCCCATATTGGGCATATACTTTGTTGCCGCCTTCATGTCTGGACTGAGAGGCAATGAAATTAGGATGATTTTCAATTACGGGAACAATATGTAGATAAATTCTAACTATAAACCTTGTAAATACTGGCTCTGATAATAAAAATACAGTGTTTAAAAATAGACTTCTATATAACCACGCCTTTAATAAAATACAGATTCAAATGCTAAAAATAAAGTGATTCAAATGCTAAAAATAAAGTGAAGGGTTTATAGGAGTTAACGTTCCAACCTTGATCAAAGTTGGAACAGTCAGGTACTGACACACTAATATGGTATTTGGGCTCATACAGCGACATTGAGAACTCAATGTAATAGTGCGGTTTGCAGCGGGAGGGATATAAGTATGTCCTGCGTGGGCTCCAGAACCGCACCTGGTTTGTAAGAGAAAGAGTAGGGTTTTTTAGTTACCTGGATTTCCATAACGTTTCAAAACATTTATTCGGATTTACAACAAAAAAAATAACCGAATCAGGAAATCGAAATCGGCACTCCTATTAATCAAGCGGAAGTACACCTTAAGATATAGAGGATATTACATGGCCGCGCGTACCCTGCGAGCAGAGCCTTCTTCAACTCCCCGGAAAGAAAAGAAGGCTCTGCAGCATTCGTGTTGTTCTCGTATCGGCCGTTTGTGGTCGCTGTGACTGTGAGGAACAAACTTTTATTGGAGAAGCCGCGTCGAAGCTTTCGAAAGTATTTGGTCATGCTGTAGATATGCCGCTTTCTAAGGTAAATATTCCGAAATGACTTTAATTTACTGCTGTGAAGTTTCTCTGTTGTCTTTGTGTCTATCTTGTCAGCCACTTTAAAGAAGAGGGCTAGTGAAATGTTTCTATTCCTTTACTTCGCGGTGATCTTTACACTCGGTTGTTACTAAGTTTATATAACCAGTGACCTTTGGATTTGAATATTCTGCATGCATAACCAGTACTAGTGACCTGTTGGATTTGAATATTCTCCCTGAAAATCGACCGGCTGAAGAGGTTAGTTGTTTACAAACCTTTTAACAGCCAAAAGTCTAGAAATATGTTTAGATCCACTGTGACTTGCCGTAAATTGGCTTGGCAATGAAGCTATCACGGGAGCCGTTGATCAACTAAACTCGAAAGGTCGAACTTGTTTGCATTGTTGCTGCGAGCGTAGCGAGTTACAACACTAATCTTGACGTACAACACAGGGTGACCACACGCATATGCCTTTTCGCAAGCATACCATTTCCTTGAATCGGCATTGTCACCGGCCGGTTATCACCTCGCTTTGACGCCGTGTATATCCCGGATGTAGCAAACGTATCCATATTTTCTCAATACAGTGTTATACCGTTTTGTCAAATATCATGTCAAACTCCGCTTTACTCAAATGTATCGAGTGGAAGACAATATTCTTTTATGAGATTTTCAGCGCTGTCGTGTGCCAATTCTAACCACCTTATCGAATCTGAACTCCCGAAGGAGACCGATTGTATCTCGTTTCGCTTGGCAATCGACTCATCTCAGATGCAGAGACAATATCGCTGAACAATCTGCCCGTTGAGGCATGTTGATCAATTGAGGCATGTTGATCTATGGAGAGTGACTAACACTTACAAATCGTCCTTCGGGACAGCAAACGAACCCTTCCGAGTACGGTAGCAAACAAGTCGCAGAACAAATGAAAAATCGTCCCTATCAGTATCAAGTATCAGGTTTACCCCATATAATTCCTCTTGCTTTTTTAAGCTTTTACATTTTTCTAGGTAATTTTGGGTAATGAGTGTAACAAGTCGCAGAACAAATGAAAAATCGTCCCTATCAGTATCAAGTATCAGGTTTACCCCATATAATTCCTCTTGCTTTTTAAAGCTTTTACATTTTTCTAGGTAATTTTGGGTAATGAGTGTATATATAAAATTGTTATTGTTTTGTAGCAATGGCATGTTAAAATGTGCATCACTCGGACACATTATTAACTTTGAGTTGTTATTATTGATGTGGACGGTTGTATCTGGTTGGTGAGAAAACATTGACCTCCAGTCCATGGACTCCCAGTACTGACATTTAGAGAGTCCATCACTGGGGGTCAGTATTTTCTCCACTCCCATTGAATTCTGCCATACAGCAAATTAATGTAACAGTTATAGTTTGTGATTGTTTACGCATTTCAATAAAATATAAATACTATTACTAATTTACACGTCTATATTTCCGTTATCGATGTTGTGTTATTTTCTTGCAAAATGCACATTATCTAATAACCCAGCACGAGCAAAGTATTATTTCCTAGCTTCTGTAGTTTTAATCAACTAGGAGTAATAAATTATTATAGATTATATGGCAAGTGCGTTGGACAAATTTGAATATGATGAGTGGAACTATAGTTGATAATTTTCGATTAAAAAAATGAAACAAAGGTAATAAAATAAACAAAGTGGAACAATATAGAGCCATAGAGATTTTTAGTTTGCCCAACTCACACTCGAACTAATATCACTAGTCAGTAGCTCTATACATCCTCGCAGTACTTCACTTTCATTAGAAACTTCTAGTTACAGTTGTATTTTTTACCGTAGGAAATGTGACTGGCTGTTTGATCTTCGGGTTTTTTTAAATTCAAAGTTAATTAAAAAGGTTGCATTTCTGATAACATATTTGAGACATAATAACATTTATCTGTTGTTCTCAAAATGCGATAAATAGAACTTAATTATCATACAATTCAATTAACACCATACGACACTCAAACAACTGCAATCTTTATTTCTTGAGTATATTAAGTAATGGTCCGCGCAAGAGGTAGGCTTATGTTATGCATGGAATGTAAAAAGGTGCTAATTGACCTATATCACTATGACGTCATATCAAAACAATCTATTGTTTAAACGCTAAGGATCACGGTCGTGGGAGGGGAACAAAACAGGGACAAAACAGCAACAACACAAAGGAAATCGCTATCAAATGCATTTTGTAGAACGTAGAATAGCGGTAACAGCCACCAAATACGGTAAATATTGTGGGATAAACATTGATACAACTGATATCTGGAAACCAGACAATTCGAAGTTAAATTTTCCTCAGCAGAGCAGATTTAGTTCAAAATTCTATTGTTCAAGTCGATTCTGTCCCCCTAATAAACAAGCCGTGACGTCATAATGATATAGGGTAATTGTGGTATTGTTTCAATCTTCCACCTCATTGGCTTAGACATTAAAATCTATCTAAAATTGAAGAAGAAGAAATAATTTTCTCATTTTGTAAACAGATTTGAATTGCATCTAGTGAAAACTCTCATAACTTTCAATATGACGAACTTTCAATATGGGGAACATTTTTAAATTGAACGTTTTCTTGGTTATTGTTTTGCACTCTTCTGATTGGACAAAAGGTTTTCACACAAAAGAACTCTCCTTTAAAATGCATTTTTAGTGGATATAATTTCAGAAATTTCTTATTTAAGGGTTGATGAGTTGTCAGTATGAAAAACAGAAAATACTAAAGTGGGAAAAGCAAATTGCATCTGAACAATAGAATTGTGCCTACCTCTTGCGCGTTACTTAAGAGCTCGGTATCGCTAAAAATCCTTTCTTAGGAGTAAAAATATAACTGATAGCAAATTGACCTTTGCGTTAGAATTGCATGCCATGCATTATTTCAGAATTACGTACGAACCTAGCCAGAAGTATCACGTAACGCTGGACAATTTTTATTTGTAAATTTACGTTTGCTGTCCGGGTGAACTTTGGTCCTGCAGTAAACTATATACTTTTACCGAGAGAGTTTAAATTTGCCGTTGAGTAAGTTTCAGTTTCCGTAATCAATTTGATCTCGCTACAGTAAATAACATATCCGCGTTATAATAGATAATGGTTTTCTAACCTTAATTATATATATGTATAATAGAACTTCGTTACACAATGCGTGTCACGAAAGGTGACGTCCCACCGTTGCGTACTGTTTACATGCGTAAAACTTGCGTGAAAGGTCGGTAATTCCCCCCCCCCCTCCCCCACCCCCTCGGTACTCCCATATACAGGCTATACGGGTACGTGCCGCTCGACAGGGTTTTTGACAATTCTTAGCCTGGAGCAGGGTACATAAATCACTGTTTTGGTCTGGGACAGGGTCGTATTTTTTTGTCCCTTGCCGCTGCAAACGCAGAGTCCGTGTATCTGTCACGATGATTCGAGTGGCGAGGGGAGCGCAACGTCTCGCGCGTATTATATCAGACGCTAGCCTACTCTGGAAGAGGATATCTTTTCGCCATTTTGCCTGGAACAAGGTATGTTTTTGTTGTTTCTAGCCTGGAACAGGGTACCTTTTTTGCCATTTTGTCTGGAACAGGGTCGCAAAAATACAATTTCTTGGCCTGGAACAGGGTAAGTGTTTCAAGGGCTCAGCAACACACCCCCATCCTCCCCCATCCTAATTTTTAGGGAGTACCCCGGGGGGTACTCCCTGAACGGGTGCAATATTAATAATTTGCAGTGTGCAATATTCAACAGCCCTGCTCACTTGCCTTAATTAAGACAAGACTCAAGACACTATCAAACTGCCAGTCATGAGTGCAATGATCCCACGTGAGAACTCAAATGTGAAGCTTTCACTCACCTACTTTATGCCTACACAGACGTCTAACAATTATGGGATCTCATTTTCTGCACTGTACACCACCTGCGCATGTTAGTGACGCAACTACATTTTAAATTTCAAGCTCTAAATGTGCGAAAAGGAAAATAACAACTTGAATGGCCACTGATCAACCTTTATATATCGACAAAGAGGAATACGAGTGGTCATGCAATACCGCACATTTCATTGGTTCATACATTTCAACACAATAGCAACCGTGGCTTAAATCGTCAATATTGTGCAAGAGAGAGAACACGGAGTTTTGATGAGGGTCAGTAATTATAATAGATAATTACTTCGGCACTATACCCAACAATGCTGTGTGCCTCAGTAATTATATATTAAATAATTACTGACCCTCATCAAAACCCATTGTTTTCTCTCTGCATTATATCAGCGAATGCCGAGAGCAACTCATACAAATCGAGTATGTCAGAACGGGGACGGCCTTTTTTGTCAGCGGGTAATCGTAAGCGCGCTAAAACGGCACTCTGCGTTATTAATAATGATGTCAACATTTGCTTTAGCCAACATCATTATTAATAGTAATGCAGCGTGATTTTCTACCCCTGATATTTCCATCCTGACATGCAATAAAAGGCTAACCAGCAGTAAAAAATAAAAATACCTACCTTCGATATCGCCAGATTTTCCTTGCGACATTTCCTTCTTCCATTTTGTTTCGTCGTCGTTTTCAAGAGTAATACCTGAACAAAAATATAAAAACACATGGTTAGACGATACACATCTTCAAGACGTTTTTCCTGACTTGAACGACATTTTCAAATAGCCCAAAGTTAACAGTTTAAACTATTTACCTTCGCTAAATTCATAGACCATTTCTTGTAGCATATTGCTACGAAATGAGCATTGTATAAGGAACATCGTATCATCATCTTCAGAACTGCTATCCGCTAGCGCAGCCATGCTTCCGACACGAAAGCCTAGATGGCAATGAATTAATTTTCGACAAACTGCACATTATCAATCAAAATGTAAATTTCTTACTAATGAAAAACCAAAATGAATTGGGCCATGACTTACTGTGACAGCTCTTTTCAAAGAAAAAACAATAGCCGTAAATCCAAATAATCAACCACAAAACAACGAATTTCTTTCTCGCTATCACCAATTTTATGAAAGAGAAAGAAAACAATGGTGCCCTGATTAGTGAGACAGCTCTTTTCAAAGAAACATAATAGTCGTTTGCCATTCGCACGAGAAGACATTTCAAACACTCATTGTTCGTCTTTCATTAGGGGATTCCAAATATCTCGAAAACAATAAAAACCTCGAGGGTACGCCTCTCGGGTTTTATTTGTTTTCTCAATATTCGAAACCCCTGATAAAACATTCCAATGGGCCTTTGTGTTTGGTGGCCAAATAAATCTTAATTCATATAATTAAAAGCAATTGTACGAGATCGGTAGTGTTATTAGCAAAACCTGTTTTTTTTTACTTGCCACGCCCTTTTCTTTTGTTTCCAAGCGGTCTTGGTACCTTGGTAAAAACCTCATTCTAAAAGTAGGGGGGCGGCTTTGAATAGCAGCAGAGATCGGGGCTGACTAGGTTTCATTTGAAAGAAAGACCTCGTAGCAGGTTTTTATTTGAAAAAGAAGCTCCAAATCAGCCCCGTATATCACTTGGCTGGAAACTATGTGCATTGTTTTCAAGCAACATCTAATGTCTCGGTCGCGCGTAACACCATATATCTTAAATCAACTGAGTGTGAATAGAAGTTGTGAGATGGAATATTGTCCAAATTACGTAATGGAATAATTCACGTGATTGCATTAGCCTCTGTGAATTTTCTAAGGAGAAGTAGAATTACTTTTCGTTGCCATCTGAAATCATCCTCGTCACGTACGATTGCTTCCGAATATGAACTTCAGCCGGGTGATACGTCATGTAAGTTGTCACATTAAAAACTTTCGTTCAAATCTCATACATGAAGTATATACCCTATTACGTACGTATTACGTTACAGTTACTTCTGTTGTTTACTAATTAATTGGGGGATTCTTGGCTTACTCTGTAAGAGTTTCGTAGAAACTGACTCTAAAATGGAGATATTTAGAACATTTTGGGGAAATTTTGAGAAATATATATCTTTTACATTAACTTCGTACCCAGGCGCCTTTACGCGCCTAATTCATAATGACATCATATTTTTGGATCACGTGAACAGTTCTTACCGCCGACGCCATCTTGGATTAGGCGTGGCCCTGGGTACGAGGTTGATATATTCAAAGCAAGAGGCACCTCACATTTGTTGACATTTGTCATAGGATTGGATTTGGTCGACAATTTAAGAAATATTGGAGATATTTAGAACTTCTGGAATTTTTAGGGGGATATTTAGAGTTCAAATTTTCAGAAATTTTCAGCCGCGACACTTCACAAACGAGTTTGACTAATGGTCGTGTGTCGTGGGTCGTGGGTACAAGTCGTGGGTACAAGTCGTGGGTACAAGTCGTGGGTATGGTTTTTGTCATTACTGCCAATTAATGCCAATATTAAATATTATTTTTATTTTATTAATTTCTGTACTGAATAAAAAAAAAAATTGTAACCTATTCTGGAGCGTATCACCCATTTTCTGTAAGCCGTAAAGAAATAATAAACACACATGAATGAAATACTCCTAAACTTTAGTTGGTTTGAAAGGATACTAATTTAAAGATACAATAGTACCAGCAGGTTCAAGTGTCCCTAAATGTGATCTTTGAGGACTCGGTTTGTCGAGTGCCGGACCGGAGACGCGAGACTTCTGTAATATAGAATTACAGCTATAGAGATGCACAACTCAATCCTCATTCCCTCATATCCTGGATTAGTGTAATCAGGCGGCTTCGAACAACCAGGCCCAGGTGAGTAAACCACAGGAAACCTATGGAGGGGGGGGGGGGGGGGGGGGTGACTATACGGGGATGATCCGCTGGACAGGGGTATGGTTTTCGAGTTTCTGATCTTAGACAGGGTATCCATTTTTACATCGACAGATCTTGAACAGGGTATGGTATTTATCTAGTGCTGTTATTTAGTCTAGTGCTTGATGAATATATTTAGTTATGACACCATTATACAAGATCACAATAAACACTGACATCCAAGTATAGATAATTTGTTATTTGTCTTATAGAACAGGGTATGGAAAGTTCAGTTTTTTTTGTCTTAAACAGGGTAAGGGTTTCAGAGCCCCAGCGGCACACCCCTACCCCACTTTTGGTAGAGTAACCCCCCCCCGGTCCTCCGGTTTCGATTTAAATGCATGGATACCTCACAATATTGTTAATAGTAAACTAAGACATAAATGAACTTACCTTGACAAAGAACAAATGGATGAGCTGGAAGGAGCACTCAAAATATCAGAAAACCTCGGGGAATATGTAGCTCTGGTGTGGCCTACAGACGGATACAACTGGCACATGAAGTGACCTTTGTCTTGTTACTCTTGTTACAAGTTAAAAAAAATAAACCCAAATAATTTATTTGGCCGGGATCACGAGACCGGGCCATGGGAAAATCTCAAAGTCACCCCTCGTGGGGGATGCACTAAACTCAGAATTAAGTATGGTCGAAATCCGGGCATGTTTTCATTGCAACTACCTTTTTCGCGAAAACCGGTCGCAGTTATTCAGTACAGAATTTAATAAAATAAAAATAGCATTTAATATTGGCAGTAATTGGCAGTAATGACAAAAACCCTACCCACGACTTGTACCCACGACTTGTATCCACCCACGAATTGTACCCACACCCACGACGCACATGTACCCACGACACACGACCATTAGTCAAACTCTTCACAAACTGCCCCCCGACAGTGTCCAATTTAAAACTAGAGTTCTATACTTACAATAAACTTGTGTTGTGTAAAAATGTAGCATGAGAAAGAAGTATGGCCGTGTGTTTGCACTGAAAGCTGGGAGCTTCAGACTTGTGATGGCATGTTCTCCAGAGTCAACCAAGGAGGTTCTAATAAAGCGATCAGCTGACTATGCTGGCAGACCACCATTCTACAGTACATTAGTTCAGTCATTGGGTAAGGACATTCTTGTAATAAATGTAACCAATTCATACTGGCGCTAATTAAGCTAATAGGGACCATGTTTAAAATACACCTATCATCTTCCTTATAGGTGGAAAAAATATCGTATTTGGTGATCATGGTCCTGCTTGGAAATTCCATCGCAAGTTATTCACCACCTCTCTACGACAGTACCTATCAAATGTTCCCTTGCATGACAGAGTCAAGGGTAGGTGAACAAGCCATCAAGTTGCTGCAGTATTTTGAAGATCAAAATGGTAATCCCTTTAATCCTTCAGACATTCTCATGAGAAGTGTGGCTGATGTCATTTGTGGAATTACATTTGGAGAGCATTTCAATTCATCTCATCCAGAGTTTACCAGCTTCGTTAGCCCGGGGCGACAAGTGAATTATTTGCAGATGTGGACCTAAATGTACAGGCTTTCATACTGGACCTATTTCCATTTGCAAAGTACCTGCCCTTTAAAGCTTACAAGAACAACCAGAAATATGACTCTGATTGCATGTTAAAGTTTCCGAAAGATATCCTTGACAATCGACAACGAAGTTTTGATGAATCTGAACCAGTGAATGATCTCATGACTGCTCTCCTAAAAGCAAGGAATGAAGCTGAATTTGAAAACGAAAGAGAGAAACAGGTTTTGCTGTCAGATGACTACTTGATAAACACCATCTTTGACATGTTCAGTGCCGGCTATGAGACTACCAGTACTATACATTAAGATGGGCCATCATCTTCCTGGTGTACAACCCCGGCACAGTTCCAGCAGGAAGTCCAACTCAAACTAGATGAGGTAATTTGTAATGTCTAGAGAAGTCATTTCTCAAACGTTTTGTGTATTGAACTTATATGCAATATCTTACTTTAATTTATAGTTTAACAACTCTACAAGGTTACCGTATACCTTCAGGGTACAGATTGAAACTTGTTGTATATATACTGAATAAAATAAGGTCTGTACATGGACAACCTATACACCAAAATGGTCACTGATAAATTGTCTGTATGGATTTGTTAGATGTTGCTATGTTAACATAAGTTGTGAGAATTTACATTCACATCAGTGAATTTCACAAATTTGAATTAATCGCATATGCATATATAACGTATCCATCTGAAACTTAACAATAACGTTGAATAACATGGTCTTCAAAAGTGTGGGAATTTTGATTGTTTGCTTTAAACAAATGTTATGATTTTTTTCTCTCTTTTTAATGCCTTCCACTGATTTTCACCTCAAATGGCCATAAAATTCGTTTAAAGCAAAATATCAAAATTCCCCGAGAAAGCGGTTATTCTTGTATACTACGGGAATATAGATATAAACTTACGAATGTATACATTACAAACTAGATGAGATATATAAGTGTATAAATGAATACGTACCGAACTGAAAGTTTCTGGTTCCTCCCGAAGAACTTTATAGGCACACGTCATATTTAGTGTACTTTGATGGAATTTAGGCCGTAAATGCCTTTTCGCATAAGGCTAAGGAATCTACTGTCCGTAGCCAGGACTGACTTTAACTTTCAAGGCGGAAAGTGTGTAAACCCGTGCGCGTGAAGTATTTCTAGTTAATCGATTCGATTAGTCGAATAATTCATTTCTAAACTGTTTGTAATTAATTTTTCCTGATACAACGCATTTTTCAAGTCGTCTCGAGAAACATCGAATAGTAATTTTAAAAAGTTGAAAACGCACACCAAACATGAAGTGTTTAGTGTTATCATTTCACTGCTGTGATCGTCTTGAAAGAAATATACTAATGTAAACAGTAGATTGAGGTATTATACCTTACAAATAATCAACCAATCAAGTATGTGTATAGGGTCACGTGCCAGCCCAATATTTTGCCATCAGTGTAGGACAGCACATCACGCGCATGCGTCTTAGATGAGCCCAGCGCGCGCGCGTCCGCCCAGTTTCCCGCCGAAACTAACAGAAAACCGGCAGCAACAATCACCCCTGTTTCCACTTTTAAGTACGTATGCGTATTTACGCTTAAATGTTTCGCGAAAAATAAGAAAACTACTTAAAAGATATAGACTTTAACAGGTTGAAGTTTTCTTAATTTGTAATTCACTGTGAGTTTACTAAGTTATAAATTTATTTACTGAAAAATTTAAAGCCCTCGGTAATTTGTATTTGATAGCAGAGCCTTCGTTCTTTCGGCCAGCGGAGCATACCGTTTTGCCGCGGTGTGAGGACAGCTACATATTGGACAACTCGCACGAGCTGTCCACGCTATTTATTGTGTTTATTGATTGGAGGATTATTTGTTCGGTATAATACAACACTTATAGGATGCAACCTCACCCAATATGGAAAATATTTAAGTCTCGACTTGACCTTCGGTCTCGCCCAATATTTAAGTATCGAATTAACTATTTTGTCATATTGGTTGAGGATGAATCCGATAGGTGTACATTCTGTATGTATACTCTAGGTGGTGGGTCCAGATAGAATGCCTTCTCTTGGTGACCGGTCAAAACTGCCAACTATACAGGCGACCATAATGTAAACTCTGCGTCTTGGAAATGTCGTGGATAAAAGAATTCCACACCACACCTTGAAGGACACTTCTCTGTGTGGTTACCGCGTCCCCAAAGATACCGTCGTGATAGCCGACTTGGAATCACTTCATCTTGACTCCAAATTGTGGGAAAACCCAACTGCGTTCAACCCAGATCGCCATCTTGACACTGAAGGGCAGTTGATCACCAATCAGGGGAACTTCTTGCCTTTCTCTGCCGGGAGACGTGTTTGTGCGGGTGAATCGCTTGCCAAAGTGGAGCTGTTCTTATTTCTGTCATGGATGCTGCACAAGTTTACCTTTGTACCTGAAGAAGGTCAACCACCGCCTGTTATCCAGGGCCTTAAGGGCGTCACTCGGTACCCAAAAGCCTATAACATATGTGCTGTTAATCGGCAGAAATCTCCTTAAACCGTGTAGTCTTTTTAGTTAAATGAGTGAGACCAAGTCGCTAAGAACGTTTGAAAAATACTTTCAGTTAATCCTGACGAATTAAGCATCAAAGTAGTGCTGTATTCTGCTGTGGGTTGTGAATAGTTATGTATGTTTGTTACTGAACTTTGGGGCTGCGCCTATTATAACAAGTATCTCAGCCAATTGCGAGATAAATTATAATGTATTTCAAGTATAGACGTAAGTACAAGTACGGACGTATACTGTAACGTGTGATCCCATAACGTGTGACCTCATAACGTCTGACCCCATAACGTCTGCCTTCACAACGCCTGACCCCATAACGTGTGACCCCATAACGTCTGACTTCACAACGTCTGACTTCACAACGCCTGACTTCACAACGCCTGACCCCATAACGTCTGACTTAACAACGCCTGACCCCATAACGTCCGACTTAACAACGCCTGACCCCATAACGTCCGACTTCACAACACCTGACCCCATAACGTCTAACTTCACAACACCTGACCCCATAACGCCTCATCCCATAACGTGAGATTCCATAACGTCTGACTTCACAACACCTGACCCCATAACGCCTCATCCCATAACGTGAGATTCCATAACGTCTGACTTCACAACACCTGACCCCATAACGCCTCATCCCATAACGTGAGATTCCATAACGTCTGACTTCACAACACCTGACCCCATAACGCCTCATCCCATAACGTGAGATTCCATAACGTCTAACTTCACAACACCTGACCCCATAACGCCTCATCCCATAACGTGAGATTCCATAACGTCTGACTTCACAACACCTGACCCCATAACGCCTCATCCCATAACGTGAGATTCCATAACGTCTGACTTCACAACGCCTAGCCCCATAACGTGTGACCCCATAACGCCTCCCCCCATAACGGGTGACCCCATAACGGTTGAGGTTATGGACCAAGCGCTCGGTCCGAATGGTGCGGGGATATTGGTCGAGTCAGCTGAATGAGAGGTGATACGTGATTGGCGGAGTGTAAGATGGAAACCATGTGCAGCAACTAAAAGTGAACAGCGGAGTGTATTTTCGCGCGATAACGAGGCTCCTGCGAGGGGTTCGAAGCATTGCCCGTCGAAAAAAACGACGAGCTTTGTAGCGATTCTCGGCCTTATTCGAATTCGTAGGCCTTTTGGGCTATTAATACGAGTTCACCTTTAGGTTTCCTTTGAAAAAATAATCCCTCGGCTTTGCAGATTCAGATATTTTACCTTCCAAGTTTTGGCAGCTATAATTTTGTCAATTTTGTCGAGTCGACTCGGTATAAAGTAGATCCATAGTACGCCAAGAAACAGGGATTGTAGACTGACAAATTGCTGATTGGTTCTTTTATTCCTTCCTCTGCGTTATGTCTTTTTCGTGTTTTTACGATTGATTTGGGGGTTTGATTTTGTATTACGACTAGTAAATTTGTTCGACGGGAAATGTTGCGGAAACTGATCCAAATCATTGAAAAATATTACCAAATTAGCCTATGAATTTTGAAGAGTTTACCGTCGAAATCACGTCCGCCATTACTGGTGTTCCAAATACTTCGATTTTCGACCAGCGGTTTGCTGTCGTGACGTCATCTTCTGAACGAGTCGCTCTTGTAAATGCATATTTCCATTCAAAACTTCGTTCTTTCCTTTCCTTTTTGTACAAAATAGTATAAACATGTACTTTACTTATAAGTTCGTGCGAAAGTTTGTGTGAACGTTGTCCCGCATGTTGCTGTGTTGAGAAGATGACGTCACGTCCGCTGGAAATTAGCTCTGTCATCGCTGTCACGGACGCGTTCGGGTAAGGGGTGGACCATTACAAATCCTGGGGGGGGGGGGGGGGGGGGGGGGGGGTGGGTAGTCAAAAAAATATTTTTCGTGCAAGGCTAAATGCCCCCCCCCCCCCAAATTCCTGCAAGCACTAAGGCACAAAAAAAATTCTTGCAAAGGAACAGATGCATTGTTCAAAGAAAGAAGGCAGCAGGGCACTGGATTGATGCCCTGTGGAGTACTTCCCTCAACGACACAAGGCTTTCTCTTATCACATTGCATTTATGTTTCTGTGTATTAATTTTTAAGGGGTGAGAAATATGTTAGCCTGCGAAAACAGCCACCTCTATTCAGGCCAAAGCAAAAATGCATACCCCGAGAGAGGCGTCTAAAAGTGCAAAGCCTCTCAGAGTTTGCACTTTTGCGGCTTTGGCCCGAATAGAGGCGGTTGTTTCTGCAGGCTGTAAACCAAGCTTTATGAAATTGTAAAAGTTGCAAACTGACTCATCACTTGAATATTTTTATCATGTTTTTATATTACATGTTGCGGTCTATTTTTTAGATAAGTTAGGAATTTTTATCAGTCATTAGTAATAGTAAAGAGTTTTTTCTATTTTATTTTGTGCTTTTATTAGATTAGTTAGCTTTTTATAACTTTTTTTAAACTTCAGATTGTTACTATTTTAATTATTGTAAAGCGCTTAGAACAGTTTGGATAATCGCTAATAGGTTTATACTGGTTTAGACTGCTAGCTAGCTAGGTCATGCCGTTGACAGATTATGAACATCCAGCTTGCCACTTCACCAATCAACGAGTTCTATGTCAGTATGGAATTTCTTCTCTGAAATCTTGGGGTGTGCATTTTTGATTTGGCCAGAATGGAGGCTAGGCCTTTCCAGATTGTGCTAGTAAAAATAGAAAAAGTTGCTCCAAAAAAGCCAAAAATTTTCTCAAAACAATTAAAAAGTTGCTCAAAAAATCTAAATGGTTGCAACTTGAATTGGAAAAATGCTTGAAAAATGAGTCATTTAATCACAAATGAAGTGATTGAACCAGTTGTTCGTGGGCAGCGGTTTAGTTTTTATAACCGCTGTTGTTTGTGGGCTTCAATAACATCAACTGAAGATTGAAGGACACACAAAATTAGCGTTTTAATTGAAACGACATTTTAGCAATTTCATGCTCAAAATCTCCAAAAAGCTGATTTGTTGCCCAAATTAATGTTGCTCTGGAAGGCGAAAGTTGCTCAAGGTTGCTCATAACACAAAAGTTGCTCAAAACGCCAAAAGTTGCCGATCGCGCACAATCTGGAAAGGCCTAATGGAGGCGGTTGTATTCACAGGCTAGAAATATGTACTAATTAATTCGACAATTTCTAGCCATAATACGTGTAGCTGTTACGGCTAAACGTAGGCTAACAATTTCATCCTCAAACCCTATTGAAGTCAAAGGCAAACAAAGGTGATTCCAAAATGCCAAATTTGCAAGAATATGCTAGGGAACAGTCTAATGCTGTGGTTTAAGTTGCATATATGAAGTATGGCTTAAATTTATTATCACTAGGTCTATTATATACATTTACACATTCATTTCATTTAAACTCAAGATTAAACTGGTATTTTCTTTGTTTAATATGTGAATTATAGGGAATTATATTAGAATGGGTTCTTTTCATACTTCAGTTTACGATAATCATAAAAGTTAGACCTAATGAACATTTAAGCATTGTACCTATCAGAATGTGCACTGAAAAATAAATCGTGCAGAGCTGTCGCCTTTATAAAAAAATCTTGCAGAGCTCACACTGCTAAACAATTTTTTTAGCACAAAGTTTTCCATCTCCCCTCCCAGGATTTCTAATGGTCCACCCCTAATGGCGGACATAGACTTAAGATTCGGACCTCCAAAAATAAGACTTCCCATCGTCATGTCAAAAAACGGTGTGGATAGGAGACAATATAGCAACTTTACTTTACAAATACGTGAAAATATCACTATCTCAAAATTTGATCGTAGTGGCACTTTGCAGAATACTAATCAGCTTTATAGAGTAGTTAGTTAGAATTTTGTATCAGGTAAAGAATACTAGCTTAATTAGTATTTTGTATCAGATTTACACAATTAACAATTAGACCCGAAGCCCGAATGGGCTACGAGCCAATATCCCATGAGGCACAGCCGAATGAGCTATTTAACTCGTAGCCCATGAGGGCGAGAGGTCTAATTGGACAGTAGAACATAATAGATAGAAACAGAATAGATAGAAACAAATCGAAGTTGAAAACATGTTATTAATTCGTGAAAATGCGTGCGGTTTTTCGCTACCATGGGCTATCACAAATAGACCTATAGTAGCGTAGCCAATCAGAATGCAGGATTTGTAATAGTCCACTAGTTGGTTTATACCAATACTAATTAGCCTACTGATATCGCCATTATATAGGACATTCAAATAAACAAACTACTAAAGTTGAATTTCACAAGTAGTTTACAACATAGCGTCCGTGTTGTATCGGCCTATAGGCGAATCCTTGATTACGTTTTTTCCTCATTAGCAGACATCAAACTTCAAGCGACGTACATACAAACAAACAGAGTCCATAAATCGAAAGAGATTGTCACACTTGATAATCACCGAAAATTTGAGAGTGATATGATAAATACATTTTGAGGAATGAGCGTTTAAAAAGCTCAAAATTTACAATGAATGTATGGCTGTCAGCAACTCTTGCCCCCCAGCACATTTTATAGTTTTGAAAAGTAAATTTCTCCGTAAATATTTAACATATCAATCTCACATTTTCGGTGGTTACTCAGTTTAAAATTCTCTTTCAACTGATATAGTCTGTTTGTTTGTAGCTTGAAGTTTAATTTATGCTAATGAAGCAAAAATGTAAACAATGACGTCAGCAAGGATTCGCCTATACAATCCTGCTCGAGATTGCATAGGCCGTTATTTCATTTTTGACATTTTCTATTATTCTTTATTTCATACTCCTTTATTTCACCAAGATCCCAGTGAATTTCAAGATATTGCTCATTGGATATTCAAGGCATTTAAAGTGGTCTTTATGATGAAGACATTGAATATCTAGTGAGCTATATAAAGGCTCTTGAATACCTAATCAGGTCTATATATTGAAATCACTGGAATGGCCGAATGCCTCGGTATTTAACTCCTTTACATACAACACTCCCGCTCATGCACACAATCGAACTAGGAAGCTGATCGAGTTCTCAAGGTAATTTTTGTGATAATTCATATAGGTAATTAACTCTGAATTAATGAAGCTCGAGTTATGTTTTATTATATGGCTTTTGCTGAACAAGTGTGGTTTCTGTTTTGTTCCAAAATACCATCAGTGGGTTTTTCGCAAGCTACAGTAGGATTCTCCGATTGGTCAGCCGAGAGGCGATACGTGGTTGGCGGAGTGTAAGATCGAAACCATTTCAAGGTAGATTTGCTGCAACTAAATGTGAATTGAACTCCTGATTTTCATATTTTTTTTCAGTTTTCGATCTTCAGGTAAAGTTGTACTTATGAGCAGTAATCGTTGTATCGATATGTTACCGCTTCTTTTTTTTTTTTGCAAAAGCATGTTATACTATCGTTGCACACAGACAGGAGCCCATAACCAGGAGCGTCCATATCTCCTGTGGACGGTTTGAGTTATTCACGGTCCCTTGCCGCTGCCAACGCAGAGTCCGTTTATTTGTTTATGATTCGAGTGGCGAGTACTGTACTGGGAGATAGGGAATAGGTATTAGGGCATTCCCCACAGGCCGAAATGAATTATGGTTACGAGTTATGCAACCTGGATAACGTAGCTTGCGGTTTCTTTATCGATTTTCAGCCTGTGTACAGCCGTTCGACATTTTAAAAATGCCCTATCTCCAAGACAACATTAACTAAACTAGCTGTATAGCATCTTAAGTGTATCATTGTAAACAGGGTTTCCACACAGTTGCAGGAAAACAATTCCCTGACTTTACACTGACCAAGAAGCAATGTTCAATGACCTCCAGTGAACACTCGTATTTTCTCCAAATATTCAATCGCTATTTTTGAGACGGAAACATTTAAAGTGCACCTAACCCTTTTGCAATTTTTATACACATGAATCTTTGAAAGGTTTTGAGTACTTCTGGGAAGAAATTTTTGGCTTACAGAGAATATTCAATGTTCTAGGCTTGTTTGAAATGGTGAAAATTTGACCTTTCCTGACCCATGACCGCGTAAGGAAAAGCCTGGGTCGATTCTGGATCTTACGTCTTTCTATCACAACAACATCGATATATAGAGAATTTATACAATCTGTGAGTTAGTAAAGAAAACAGTTAGTTTAGACAAAATGCTAAACATTTATTCAACTTATTGCAAAGTCGAATGAATTAGATGACGTAAGATCCAGAATCGACCCAGGCTTTTACTTACGCGGTCATGGGTCTGGAAAGGTAAACTTTTCACCATTTGAAACAAGCCTAGAACATTGAATATTCTCTGTAAGCCAAACATTTCTTCGCAGAAGTACTCAAAACCTTTCATAGATTCACAGGTATAAAAATCGCAAAAGGGGTTAGGTGCACTTTAAAAGAACAGCCCAAAGAAATAAGTATGTGAAGCCTGCAGTGAAATTTGGTGTTTCGTGACCAAAAACTAAATACCCTAACCATTTCCTGACTTTGAAACAAGTTTTGTTTTTCCCTGACCGTCGGAATCCTGGTATTATCAATGTTTTTTGTTTTCATTCTGTTCACTTGTAAAAATATGTATGTCGAATGAATAAAACAAATAGGGCGATTGAAAAAGGGTACGGGTTAGACAGTTACGGGAAAATAAATCAGAGGAAACAAGTTTTTACTTCTACAGATCGGGCAAATAAGGATTATTAACAATAGTTGTGAGATTAATAATCTTACATCAGACATGTTTGTTTAAAATAATGTCATTTCTGACATCTAAAGGTTTGAATCCTTTTTTAACTGGGAATCCCTGTTCAACGAGGCCTCATCAGCCTTCAACTGCGATTCACCTCAACAAATTTTAAAACAGAATTAAAAATGGCAGTACATTACTGTTGTGTACTGCTTGTTACATCGTAGAAAGTCATCGTCGCTTCAAGCATAACATTCTCTCTGTAATTGTTTGTACAAGTTCAATGTCTTGTTATAACACTATGGTGCCAGTATGTTGACCCCAAATCGACCATATTTCGACAGAGACATGGAGATGAAGTCTAACTGAAATCATCTGCTGATTGGCATTGTGTTTTCTTCAACCCTGGAAAGCAGTCGGATTTCCCTTATAGTACAAAACACCAGTTTGCTCACATAACGCTAGAACATCTTCACGTTAGAACTTCTTATCAAGCGTATTGTTGTCACGACTGTGTTCTCGTGACGTTCTGGGGTCTACCGCTTGTGCTTCAGGTTCTTTTGTGCTGGCAATCTCTTTGCATTCAGCCGGCTCACCAGCCCTCATCCACGTTCTCAGGACCATTCCTTCACGGATGCGCTCCGCCTGCGGAGGCTTGGGACCTCTTAATGTACAGATTAAGAAGCTTCATCTAAAAAATAAAATCGAAGATATGCATGAGCTCGTTAGGCGCAATACAGGTCTGGTAGGCGGTTTTTTGGGGGGGGGGGGGGGGGTGGGGAATTCATGCTATGACGAATGACATTGACCCTAGTTTGTCCTTTGTAATATAAGAATAATACAACGAGTGTTATAAAACAGTTCATTATCAATGCTACTTTGGAATGCAATAATCTATACCCTAAAGAAAAGATTGAACTAATAGGAAAAAGTATCTACTGTCAGTATAATGCAATAGAGCGTATTTCGTAACAGTAACAGTGTCCGTAACAGTACCGTAACCGTACCGTAACCTTACCGTAACCTTACCGTAACACTGTAATTTGAATGGATCAGAAAGACAAAAACAATGAAGCCATTTCAATGCCACGGCATGTCGTATGCAACCGTGCTGTACGTCATTGCCATAACCTGACCACTCGTACGAAATCTACTCTAGTACAATGGACAAGTAGTTACTGTAAAAACTAGCATTGGTCTGCGTCGATAAACACTGGTAGACTCAACTAGCAGTCGATTAAGGTATGCTAACCGCCGTGGTAACGTTTCAAGCGTTAGCCCTTCGTCAGAGGGAAAAACGTAATTGTAGTTCAAGTATGTAACAGTAGTTTACCTTGGTGCCAGAAAGCTCAGCTAGGTGCGGTACGAGCACGTCTTCGCCGACTATACCGTGTATCGCAACCAAACAGAACACACTGGCCTTACGTACACTACTCTCCACGTGATCATAACACTGCCACGAGAATAGAACACAAACAATGGGGGTTATCATAGTACGCAATAGAACACACGGACCTTACGTACACTACTCTCCACGTGATATAAGAATGCAAAAAGAATAGAAGACAAACAATGGGGGTTATCATAGTACGCAATAGAACACACGGACCTTACGTACACTACTCTCCACGTGATATAAGAATGCCAAAAGAATAGAAGACAAACATTGGGGGTTATGATAGAACGCCATAGAAACTTGGGGCCATTAGACCAATGCAAAGTCGCCATTATCATTACATATATCTACTTAAATTATCGATAGCACCGATACTGTTGCAAATAGCACCTAAAAAGAAGGCAAAATCCCAAATTTGAGAGTTATACCTCACCTAGAAACCACGATATAGTCAAGTGAAGTGCGCTTTTTTTTAACAGACGTTTGTATGAGGGTGCAACAATTTGCTTCCCCGTATACAAATGCCTTACTTTGCGGGGCCGTATCTTTGCTCCCATACAAGATATTTCTCAAATTTCGGATTTTGACAAAATTTGAGGTGCTCTTTTTAGCAGTATCGGTGCTACTGTATCGCTAATTTAAGTAGATCTCGTAATGGCAATGGCGACCTTGGATTGGTTTATTCAATAAAACAGGAAGAACTTTTACACTTCTGTTTACAAGTCTAGCCATTGTTTCTTCATCTCAAAACAATGGCCACACTTGTAAAATAGAAAATGTTTTATTAAATTGTCCCTTCATTCTGTTAAAATAAGTAGAACACTAAGTAGAACAATTTTACCAAACACATGTACGTATCCAAAAAACCTGATTAAAAACTGACCTTCACTAATCCTGGTATAATGTCTGCCAAATGATCCTCTATAGTAACGCTGTCCACCCCTTCTATGACCTATGGACATTAACGTGTAGTTATACAAGCGTGACAACTTAAGTGCATGACAGTAACACTGTCCTCCCCTTCTATGACCTATGTACATTGACGTGTAGTTATACAAGCGTGACAACTTAAGTGCATGACAGTAACACTGTCCTCCCCTTCTATGACCTATGGACATTAACGTGTAGTTATACAAGCGTGACAACTTAAGTGCATGACAGTAACACTGTCCTCCCCTTCTATGACCTATGGACATTAACGTGTAGTTATACAAGCGTGACAACTTAAGTGCATGACAGTAACACTGTCCTCCTCTCGAATCACTTCCTGCCTGAGAAGAATCTCACCTTAGTCAGCATTTTGACTGCGGCCAAGCTGACCGGAAATTCAGCCTCCCTTATTATTGGGCCTAAAACCCGCATACAGTCTTCAGGAAGTAGCGACCTTGCGATTGTACCCGATGCTTCCTCTGCTAGCCGCACCACCTAGTTACAACAACGTAACAGAACAGTTACTATATATAATACTATTCATTGAGAGTGCTTCCTCTGCTAGCCGCACCACCTAGTTACAACAACGTAACAGAACAGTTACTATATATAATACTATTCATTGAGAGTGCTTCCTCTGCTAGCCGCACCACCTAGTTACAACAACGTAACAGAACAGTTACTATATATAATACTATTCATTGAGAGTCCAGGCATTAAATATCACGAAATCAGTAAATCAAAAACGCGGGCCCGAGACTATCAGAAACAGTGAGGATAATTTAAAGTGCTACTGAAGCGAAATGTCATCATTAAAATTAAGATCTTACTTGAAAGTCCTTTCGAAATGAGGAAGAACAGCATCTTTTGTTTGTCAATATCTCAGCTCGTTCCAGAGATATTAAGGTTTTTGGAATATGCAAATTAGATGATCTGTGACGTCATAAGGTTGACACAGCCATGAAGACAAATCACAAAATGAATAATATTTCTGCAAATAGTGGGTAAAAACAATTGACACTTTGCACATGTGTGGTACGAAGGAAAATAAACGTCATTATGCAAATTAGGATGTTACCATGGTAACACTCTAGGCCCCAGGCTCCTTCAATGAGGAAAATAATTTTCCTAATTTCTTCTTTGCCAAACACATTTTTTCTACTGTTGGCATATCAGAAGGTTTGGAACAGTGTAGGCATTGTATGTCAGTGGCTTAAAGTAAATTATTTTCTGTAACAGAGATAAATACTACAATTTTATGTTCAAGGTGAAAGGAGTCTGGGGCCAAGAGTGTTTCCATGGCAACATCATGATTTCAACAGTGATGTGTGTTTTCCTTACCTTAGTATCACACATGTGCAAAGTTTCAATTGTTTTTACCCAATATTTGCAGAGATATTCTTCATTTTGTGATTGTCTTCGTGGCTGTCTCAACCTTATGACGTCACAGATCATCTAATTTGCATATTCAAAAAACCTTAATATCTCTGGAACGAGATGAGATATTGACAAACAGAAAACGACATTCTTACTCATTTCGAAAGAACTTTCAAGTGAGATCTTAATTTTAATGATGAAATTTCGCTTCACTAGCACTTTAAGGCCTTTTACCTATTTCGGCTTTCGTTAACGAGTTATTAAGGCGAAAATATGCAAAATAGGTCACGTGACTATTTGTACCCTTAATATTTCCTTATCTTTACATGATAGTCATGTTTTCTAAGCGTGTTCTAAAACACTGCTGGAAGAGGAATATTTCAGCAGGGTTACTTTCTATTCATATTTTATCGTCGCAACTACATTTCACGTGAACGATTTTCTCTAAGTATGACGTCATCGATGACGTAATACGACAAGCATCCACTTAAGGAATTTAAAGAATGCCAATCAGGATTAATGCTTTGCGAGCTTGAACAATAGAAAACCGTTACAATCGCCGCGATTGTAACGGTTTAATATTGTTCATATGTAAACACGGGATCGCAAAGCATTAATCCTGATTGGCATTCTTTAAGAAAGTGGATATTAGTGTTACGATGTGATTAGATTTTGTTTAAACTGTTGTTCCTGTTAGAAACATTTACGGTAAAGCTATTTTCCGTTAAACGAACCAGGCGTTAACGAGAAGGCCTCGACTTGTTCTTCAAAAGTTGAAAATGTGCTTTACAATAGCCATTGAAAAGAAGTCTTTAATAAAATAAGAGCAATACAATAAGTTTGCATACCTCTTTGTGAGGGTCTTTGTGCGCCTGTAGCACTTTACTGATTGTGGTTCCACTGCCCTCGTGGAAGGCATACGGTTGCGCACGCACCATGTCCTTTAACACCCTGAGCGCTAGAGATCTAATAGACGGCTGTGGAGAGAAACCATAAATCAACTTACTAACTTCAAGAAACGGAGGTCGAGGAAGCCAAGTATACTGAAACACTACCAAATTCAATCAACCTTTTACTTATTTTGCGACTTTCAATATACCCCTATTTCAATTAATGTTGTCTGGGCGATAGGGAATGGGGCATTAGGGAATAAGGCATTTTTAAAATGTTGGACGGCTAAAAATGGCTAAATAAATCGAAAGCTTAGTCGACTAAGTCGTCCAGGTTGTATATCTCGTAAACCATAATTCATTTCGGTCCAGGAATACCTTAATGCCCTATTCCCGAACACCATGTTCCCTAATGTACTATTCCCTATCTCCCGCCAGACAACATTAATTGAAATAGATGTATGCATGGGTCTCTTTGTTGGCCGAGAAATATAAACACGCAAAGGCGTAATAACGATGACGATCGTAAAGTTTCAGTCAAACATGGTAGTTGTCTACTGTTCAGGTGCGCGTCTTTAAATTAGAGGAAAGTATATACCATTAGCAACTATTGCAAGTTATCACTCAGTTTACTAGCAACATTGGCTGATCCACTAGTAACAACTCGGTTCAGAAAGATTCTACTAGCAAAAGTAGCGAGTTGTCAAGAGATTTTACTTGCATGCACTTCTAAAAATCAAAAAAAAAATTGATAGCGCGAGCCATACATTCAGTCCTGAAAGTGGACTTCTTAAGCCTAGGCAAAGCCACAGAACGGCGAGAGTACAACATTCAAACAGCTCGCGTGAAACCATTGACAAGGAGCGCTGTTTCTTTTCTTGTCCCGTGAGAACCCAGGCGAGAATTGTTTTGTTCCTTTCATTTGTACAGATTGCAGAGTTACGGTACGGCATGGTTCCAGCAAGAGTACACAATCATAACGCCGCACGCACAAGCAAACCAATCGGTCGGAAAAAAACATAACTAGTAGTAGAGACAGGCCAGCTGACCTGTACGTCATCAAGAGACTTCATGAGCGCAGCAAACACTTTGTTGAACGCACTCCACAGGGAGGGGGAATCCTCACGTATCATCCTCAGGATATCAACTAACGCACCCCTCTTCTCTTCCATCCTGTCGCTGGATGGGTCGTTCAGCGGGTTCACTATTGGGTCAATGATGTCTATACTGTCGATGCCAACGGTCGCTAAAAAAAGACACTAAGTTAGAAGTTGGTTTGACGACAACGTTTCTTTACGCGTCATACCCAAGAATTAGCAACAAGCTTAGTGAACCATGGGAAAGGATTGGTGAGACAATTAGGCAAGGCATGTTAGCCATGGGTAAATTCTATCCCAAAGTTCCTCATCAAATCATTTAATCAGCTATATAAGTCTCAAATTTATTAGTACTGAATTGCGCAGTTTTTGATTAGCTTTCATGCGATTTCGTTTTTTAGATGTGACTCTTGGAACACTTTCAAACAGCGAAAATCACAGCCTAAATGTTCAGACAACGTACCTTTTTCAAACTGTTCAGCAGCGAGCTCCATACCCTCCAAGGATCTGTCCAGTTCGTCAAGGGAATCACTTTCCTTCTTTCGTCTTCCCGTCGGGAAACCGTTTATCTCAGGCATCTGACGATTACAAGCAAACAGTGAGAGCGAGCGAGAGACAACACGCTGCAAAAGACCATTTGAAGAACGGATGCACTTAAAGGAGAGCGAACTTCAGTTCGACAGAGATGAGATCATCACCTTGGAGCACCCGCAAGCGCAAGAGTTTCGCAAGATTAAAAGCAATTAAGCTTTGAATTTGCAGCTCGAAGCGTACATCAATATTCAAGGCTAAACGTACCGGGTGGAAATCACTCTGTGAATCTTGATAATGCGTAGGATCGTACTCATGCCCCGCACTGGCCGAAGATGACCGCGAGGAACTGTGTACAGCATTGCTGCTGTCGCTAGGAGCAGCAGTGACGTCATCACTATTATAACCCGATGACACGCTGGGTGCATCCTCATGTGCGGCACCTTCGTGATGTGCGTGTGCGTGCAACCCAAATGGAGAGCCTTGCCGACTGTCAAGAGAGTCGCTAGAACTCAAGACATCACCCTCCCCACTGTTATCCCGGTGCAGGTGGCCGGCGTTGCTCCGAGGTGGAGTGAAGCCGAACTTGGAATGACCTCGTGGACTGTGGGCAGTTCGGCTCTGTGGGGTTGGGATTCTCGAATGGTGGTCTGCTGTTTTTGGAGGCGAGTTCTCAGTGGCCATAGCAGCAGCGTGTTCCTCTTTTGCTTCTTCCATAACAGGCGGGATGACGCCCTTCAGTGAGTTGGATGACATGCTCCTGTAGCCAAGCCTGACCTTGGGACGCTCGCTGTTACACGTTGTTGTGTCTGTCTCGTCGTAGTTTGTGGTGTAACCTTGAGTCGATGGAATTCCTCTGCTTGATGGGATAGGCTGGGTAGGCAAGAGTGGCGATTGTTTAAAACGTGTCAGGGTGCTATAACGGACTTCAGGGTATATTACACGAAATGCATCGTATACGTATCTCATGCCGGCGCGGGAAGACTGGTAAGAATATCACAAAACTGGAGTCGGTGAGAAATGTCGTACCGCGATGTTGTGTTGTTTTGTGTCAAAGGAACTTAACGTTATTTTCCGCCATCGACTGTAGATTTTTCTATTCCTGTCACAAGCTGAGACAACTGCCTCGTTTTGATGACCGTACGAGTAAGGTCAATGCGTTGGTTAAACTTTATCTACAAAACGCACCGCTGTAAGAATAAACAACGCCATGATATTGAACGGAACGACATGCATCCTCTTAGAATCACATGTGACAATCTTAGTGATATCCGTAGTATCACAAATGACACTCGTGCTAAACGAAGTGCAAAGCTAAGCAGACAACTTGTTACGTGCTCCACTGACAACACTGCAGTAATAACATGATATCGTTCTTACTTCTGTTCCTTGGCTTGTGCTCTTCAAATGGCTGTGAAGGAGTTTAGTGGCACCATCCTAAAAAGTCGAGAAAGCACAGTTCATGAGTTCAAAAGGGTTAAAACATTAACCTTGCATCACTTTGAGAAAACAATCAAACACAGAGAAATAACTGGAAAATAACGCAGTAAACAAAAATTCACCATCAAATATCTGATGTCAGTATATACCACACAAGTGAATAGTGCTTTTCGCGCGCTCTGATTGGCTACTACGGAGGTGAATATCCTTTGCTATTCACCTACGAGCGAAGCATGCGATCACCTCGCACGAGGTTTTGTCCATTGACACAAAATAAAATAACTATTTGGTTGCTGGCTATTCACTTGTATGGTATATACTACACCAATTCTATTCTATTAACTACAGAGTTTTACAAGGATTTCCAGCACTGAGAAATATCGTATCTGAACACACGTAAAAATACGATAATATTACGTGTGTGGATATCGCCTCTCAGCCAATCAGCGATGTCCACGTCACGCGCTTACCCTTGCTACAAACAACCGGGCCCAGGTCCAAGTATTGTTATAAAATAAATAAAATAATATATGGACGCTTGGAGATATGGAATTGATCTTCTCGTGTTCAACTCGATATCGAGTTTTATAACCAATCAAATATCTCTCACGCGTAATTGGTTGAATGAGACACATGACCCAATATTTTCTCTCCGCGAGCGGGAAATATCAGCGAATACATCCCCCGTGAGCGTATAAGCGCGCATCTAAGAAAATATTTGAAGGATGATAACCACCACCTACATTGTGGCGTCGAAATATGCCCTGCTACCGCGGACATTATCTGATCCGAGAAGAGAACAGTTCCCGAGAGCAAGGACAGGAGCCCATTACAAATATCAGGGCATATTTCGACGCAACAATGTAGGTTATTGTTGTTATAATCCTTCAAATATTTTCTTTGACGTGCACTTAGCCGCTCATAGGGGGCATATTGCTGATATTTCCCGCTCGCAGAGAGAAAATATCGGGTCACGTGACGCATTCAACCAATCACGCGTGACATAATTTTTTTGATGTATTATAATGGTGGATATTTACCTCGCCGTTCGGTAAATATCCACCAGTATTCACCTCCACTGAATAATTGTTCAATGGTAAGCTATTGGACGCGACTACATATAGACCATTTTCACGATGTTGCGCGCGCAGCTAGAACAATGGCTATCTGTTTTAAATAACAAAAGGCTGGTGAACCAGAACGAGTCTGAGCAACTCGCGTCTATTATTCTACTGATGCGTGCGCAACATCGTCAAAATGGCCAATTGCCTCTTTATATCATGTATATTTCATTTAGACAAAAATGATTTCCTTTAAACAATTTTTTTTGCTCAACCAATTAAACTGATCAAATAAGGAATGGCAAGTCGATACGTAAGGCTACGGTAAAGCTATGCTATAGCTACGCTATACGCTCTTTAGCCGTATTTGTCTCTCTCCAACGGAATCCATTCAACGTGTACGTCTACCTGGAAAGACTTGGGTAGGACTGAGAGCATCATGCTGAACTCTGGAGTATTCAGTTCGAACAGAGAAACTATCACAGCCGCTGATTCCTGAGAAATAATAACAAGGTGATATCAATAACTATTCACGATAGCGTTTGTTGTAATTTGATATACCACAGCTAATTCAATCCATCACTGAATGTACCTTTCGTACGTCTGAGCTCTTGGGTTCGTGAGTCCACGAGATGATCCGCGAGACAGCAAGTCGAGTTTCTACAGATTGATGAAGATAAATCAAGTATTCGTCGCTACATAGTGAGCAATCTCTCTCTTTTAAAATGTTCTACTGAACGGTTTATAAAACGCAAGGGTGCAAATTCTGAAGCTAAAAAGGCAAATAAATACAGCAATGCCATGGCTCATTGGCACCAAGGGAAACATGAGAAGACTGTGTCAGGCGCAGCTGAAGAGCTTATTCTATATTCCAACCAAAAAGCATTTAACACGAACGTAAATATTTTAAAGTGCAAGTTATAGTACCTCCAGAGTTGGTGAAGTCACTAGGATCCATAAGAGAAATCAATCCCTGAAGATACTGTAAGACGGCTATTTTGACCTATAAAATGACGACAGGAAATCACCATGAGTCAGTGCTTTAACCGCAAGAGGACCTAAAGTAAACCATATTATCGCGTGCTTGCGCTACCAAATATCTGCTACAAAGCCTATCGGTTTTATCGAATCCAACAACAGGGCAAAAGGGTAAAATTACTACAGCATGTATACGACTACGACTTTTCTCTACATTTTTTTGAGAATTAAACTGCGCGCGCCCTCCTGACGCTTCGTTTGACATCTCTCCCATCCTGGATCCCTGGTGCGCATCACCTAGTGCGCACTAGTTCAACGAACTTATCATAACTTATCATTCCCATAAAGAAATGGTACTACTTTACCTTGAGGTTAGGGGTTTGAGTTTGGTCCGTAATAAAACGTGTCAAAATGCTGAACTGTAAATCATACGGAAACGAATCCCTAAAGATAAAGATATTGTACAATTAGCACGGTTACTACAGAAACGGTTACATAGAACCCGCCTTTCTCTCGCTCGCTTACAAAAGACAACAAAGAAATTACCAAATATGTTGGCGCTCGCGTATAACCCCCCTTACACAGAATCCTGGATCCGCCCCAGAGTGCATCAGTCAAAACGATCCGTGAGCAATCCGGAGTGTAGAATTCCAACCACTCAGGGAACATATTAGGGACCAATCCCGGTTTCTGGGAAACCCCCTCCCCTACACTTCACCCTGACCTTTAATGGTTAATCATCAATAAAACGATGCATATCCTAGGAAGGTAGCCTCCTCCGCAGGCATCTCTAATTTACGAAGAAATCAGATTATGGGCTACCTGTGGCAGGTGAAGAAAAGACTCTCCAGGAGGCACAGGTAACCCAATTCACGATCTTTCCGCGGTTTTTCCGATTCTTAGAGATGATTGCGGAGGAAGCTACAAGGAAGGGGTTGGGTGGTTAGTTTCCCAGAGACCGGAATTGGGCCCAAATGAGAATGCTCCATCAAACATTATGGACTAAGTTATCATGTAATGAATAACACTATTCCTTAATTGACCTATATCATTATGACGTCAAATCAAAACAATCTATTGTTTAAACGCTAAGGATCACGGTTGTGGGAGGGGGACAAAACAGCAACAACACAAAGGAAATCGCTATCAAATGCATTTTGTATAACGTAGAATAGCGGTAACAGCCATCAAATACGGTAAATATTGTGGGATAAACATTGATACAGCTGATATCTGGAAACCAGACAATTCGAAGTTAAATTTTCCTCAGCAGAGCAGATTTAGTTCAAAATTCTATTGTTCAAGTCGATTCTGTCCCCCTAATAAACAAGCCGTGACGTCATAATGATATAGGGTAATTGATCGTCCACATCGTGCTTTTAATGACATAAATATTTCACCCCAAGCAGCTTCCCCCAGCTCCCAATTCGCTCACACCCGAAAAACCGACACCAAATTGGAGCTTCTGGTTCAAGAAAATACTCTGTTTTCTAAAATCGTTGTACTTTAACAAAAGCTATTCCGCACATTCGTATTTACCTAATAACGTCAAGAACACACCCGATCGTATTTACCTAAAAACGTCAATTACACGTACGATCGTATATACCTAATAACGTCAAGTACACACCCGATCGTATTTACCTAATAATGTCAAGTACACGCACGACCTTCGACTGCAATGAGCCCAGTATGTCCGTGCCGAGCTTGGTGAGTAGCCTCGAGAGGAGCACGAACAGCCAGTCATGAAGATCCACCTTATGCACCACGATGAACTCACACAGTGAGTCTAGAAATGAACTGAATACCTGGAGAGAAAATACAGAGTGGGCAGACTTCTTAAGAACCACTTATAGTGGGCTGTGATTGGTTGATATACAAAAGCACCTGCTGGCCGGAAGTCATTTGACATATCGTAACCGTAACACATTACGGTCCGTAACCAAATTAACATTAGAGCCGATTTCGTATGAGTGGGACAAACTACGGCATGTCCGTAGCCTTGCCGTAACCGTGCTGTGCCGTATTTCTGTGATTTGATTGGACCAGCAGGGCAAAAACAACTGTGGCAAACCATTTCAACGTCACAGCATGCCGTACGGTAACCGTACTGTAGTCAGTGCTGTAGTTTGTCCCACTCATACGAAATCTGCTCTACCGCTACATACTGTAACCAAGAGACGCCTTAGGATCACAGAGCAGCTAGCTGACGTAGGGGGAGTGGGAAGAGAAGGGAACAGGGGGGGGGGGGGGGGGGGGGGGGGGGGTGGGGAGGTGTTAGAAGATAAGCAACATTTCCTTTACCTTGTTATGGGGATCAAAGAAGAGTCGTGTAAGGCAGTCCTTGATTTTGCATAGTTCCAAATCACTAACAAGAAACAAATAGTTAATAGATAGAAATGACCTATAGCTTGTCAAACACACTATTCTCAAACTCTTGGAAATAGGCAATATTCGTATTCTCACGGACGAGCTGGAACGAACACTCAATGGAGGCTCGTGCGGGGGAATTCGCTAAAAACTATTTAGCATTAGAAAAGATTCCCCCGCATGAGCCTCCATTGAGTGCTCGTTCCAGCTCGTCCGTGAGAATACGAATATTGCCTATTGTGGCAACGTTATGCTAATGCTGGGTCCCATGTTGGGGCCTGCTTACTTAGCCGGGTTGATAAACTAATCAGTATACGTTTCAAGTATCTTTCTTGTCTTTCGCTCGGCTAGCAGTGTTAACATAGCGCGCAACAAAAGCAAAAGTGCGCTATAATATGTGCGCTCTCCGAATGAGTTCTCTGCAGCGTTCAGGGTTTTGACAAAACTACGCGACCACCAGTAAAGTGAGATTTCAGTCTCTGTACCTCATAACTCGAGAACTCTTCAGGAATGCCAACAGGCCGCTGACTCCATCTCTTCTGTCTGACCACGAGTTGTTGCTGTTACAAAGACGAACTATTTCTGCTACCTCCTAAAATACAGACAATCAGTGACAAATCACGGCAAGTTCACAATACTGAACAATACACATTGAGGCTCCCTAATATGGGCTTTTCAGCAACAATAAACTAGTGATACAAGTATTAAATAAATACATGCATACATGTATGCACTCGTCCATAATAATCGTATTAATATCTAAGATATACTCTATAAATGGTTTGCACTCAATCCCCAGAGATTCGAATGACAAAGGGCATGGCGGCCATGTTGGTGTACAGAACAAAAAAAAGCTAACGAAGAATCTATTGTTAACTGTACACCAACATGGCGGCTATGACGTAACGTACAAAGGGTCTGTAAATAATAGATGTAGTAATCTTAAGTTATCTTAATAAATACTGATGACTACTTAGTTAAAAGTTCATTAATTCAGTCCAAACAGGCAAGCACAGCACAGCACAGCACCACAACAACAAAAACGAATCTGATAGAGAGGCAGTCAATTCCTTTTCTAAGAGACAGGAAAAGCTTCTTCGTATCTTGTATAACCATAATCTATCAGATGTACGTTTAAACACAGGGAAAATATACTTCTCAATTCATTAATTCATCAGGTTAATACAATGAAATCATGACCATGACAAGTATTTAGAAATAGTTTCCAAATACAGCTGGGGTGGGGGGGAGGGTTGGGGTGGGCACCGCTGGAATTGACCGATGTATTTATAACAATAAGACAGACCAAACAAATGCCCTGAGACTATGATGGACAAAAAACTATTTTTCACAATAATCAACCCACCAAAAACACTACAAAAAGTATCAGCTAAATACGTTTATGACTGTTTCAAAAGAAGAGAAGAAATAATAATTTTACAATAATAGATTCTGATCTGGTCATATCTCTAACTAAGCAACTATACTTTTTAAGGTATACTGAAAACATGATTTGTAAAAATTATAGCAATACTCAATCTTATAGCCTGTAATACAATTATCTTTTATTAGCACTATATTCTAATGTACTATCTGCTGTACAAGGAGCTAATAAAAATATCTGTATCTATCTATCTGTATCTAAAACATACATTATTATATGTTAGGTGATTAGCTGATGCACATGGAGGAAAAGGCAGAAAAATGTCGTAACAAAGCAGCTAATCAATGATAACGATAGTAGACTGGAAACAGGTGCATGAACGAATTTATCGTACCACTATAAATAGAGAAGATCTCGTATGAGTAGGGCAAACTACGATATAGACCCTTTGCACGTTACGTCATACCCGCCATGTTGGTGTACAGTTAACAATAGATTCTTCGTTAGCTTCTTTTGTTCTGTACACCAACAGGGTCGCCATGCCCTTTGTCATTCGAATCTCTGGGGATTGAGAGCAAACCATCTATTGATTCACGAATAAGATAGGGTAGCTTACAGAGCGATCTAGGAAGTCTTCGAAGACTTTCTGCATCTCAAAAAATATTAGACAATCACGCTTAGCAATAAGCTTCAGTGGGAACTTCCACATATAGCCGCAAGGAACGGGAACGAGGCTAGTCACTCACACCTAAGAGCCGCTGAACCACATCACACAAAATAAGTTCAAGAGCTACAACATTCCTTTATCTCAACGACATATTGAATAACAATAGAGCCGGTGTTTTGGTTTGATGTTTGCAACGCAGTAAATGGGACTTGAGAGAACGAACATTAGTTAAAAGGTATTATTGGAACATATTAAGAAAAGTATTTGTTTGTTGGTAGCAACGGAAGCATGACATTAACGCCTCAGTCTAAATAAAAAAATAGAAAGTAGAACAGTCCCCCCCCACGATTACTTAGGACTTGACTGAGGGTTTTAAAGTGCTCCCAACCACTTTTGATTTTTTTATATCAATAAATCTTTGAAAGGTTTTGACTACTTCTGCGAATAAATTGTTGGTTTACAGAGTTCAAACAAGCGTAGAACATAGAGTAGTCTGGTGAAAATTTGACCTTTCCTGACCCATGACCGCCCTGGGTCGATCCCTGGGTAGAAGACGTCATATCATTCTCCATGGCGCCTTTCTATCACAACAACATTGATTTATAAAGAATATACACAGTTTGTGAGTTGTTAGTAAAGAAAACAAGTCATTTTTGACAAAATGTAAAGTATTTATTCAAATTATTGCAAAGTCGAATTAACTTAGATGACGTCTACCCGGGAATCGACCCGGGCTTTTTCTTACACGGTCATGGGTTAGGAAATGTCAATTTTTCACCGTAGAACATAGAGTATTCTCTGTAAACCAAGAAATTATTCGCAGAAGTACTCGAAACCTTCCAAAGGCTCATAGATATAAACATTTCAGAAAGGGTTAAAAGCACTTGGATCTTTTGAGTTGCCGCTCAGTGTCGGTAGAGTCGTAAATATGTTGGAAATAATCTCTTTGTTGAGAAGAGTGTTCATCTACTGTATAGTTTACGACGCATTATTTCTCGCCTTGTCACAATTAACATTGTTATATATTTCACTCAAATAAAAATTGCGTTATGTAAAAAAATTAGTCGCGCTCGACAGTGTCACGCGAGCCAGTACAACGGAAAAATGGTCCCAAAAAAACACATAAATGAAAAAATATATGCATAATTCAGCCAACACAAACCGTTTGCCTGCGGCTTGAACAGTCCTTAAGCTCAGTTTTGACCCCGCATTTATGCGGAGCAAATCACCTGTTTTTAGCATATTCTCAATAACAACAAACATTTAATCCAAGATCGGCGGCTTCGGTGTCATTGTTCTCGATTGAATAGACAAATTGAAAACTTCGGTTTGAATGCTAATTCGACGAGACCAGAAAGCTTATAGGACTTATGATTAGAACTGAAAACATCAAGGTATTGGAGGAATATTACATTAAAAGACGACAAAGAGATTACAAATGTTGGAGTAAGAGCATATTGGATGCGCGACTTGTGTCTATGGCAAAAATATTAATATGCTCGAAGAATACAAGTTTTATTATATTTTGAGACAACAAAAAACGCCAAATCTAGCGTTGAAGAAAATTCTCTCTAATCCATTCCCAATAAACAAGCTCGAAAACCAAACAAAAAGCAATTGAAATGCAAGTGTTCTCTTCGACAGCAAACATTTTGCATTCACAGGCTCGTGTGACAACTGAGTTTTCTCCAATAACTGTAGAAAGAAAAAGTAGAAAGAGAAAGAAAGCAGGTTGGAAGAGTGAAGAGTATCAATTATATGTTATCCCATGGCAAATGAGACAAAGTAGCGAGACGGGTAAACGATAACAACACAGACAGGTCTCTACCAATTAGAGTTATCCTAACGAACGGACAAGGAATATCTCTTTGCTTCTAACTAAAGTCCATCTTCGCTCTGTCTGCTTTGATACAATCAAATACACGGCACAAACTGCTAAGGTGGAAATGTCTCCTATCGCACGCGGTGGTCTGTGTAGATGTTGCTTTTCATTTCCGTACTCGCCACAATCTCTCTCCTAAGCTACGAGCAATCTACATAAAACAACTCAAGGGTCGAATCTATCATAAATAACAGCCTCACTCAATTACCTTTCGAAACAAACAGTACTTTGTCGGTTTAAAACACTGATCAATTCCCTTTCTTCGGCAGTGTTTGAACCAAAGCCACTCTTCCACGGGATTACAAGGATAAATGTTCATGAAGAAGTATCTCTGTAGTAAAAACCTCCATCGATGGCATGGCTGGATCTGTTTTCGCCGGCCTCGGAAGTTCACTGTAAACCAGTAAAACATCCTACGCCATTATATTTCGAAGTCACCGTTTTTTCGCCATGGCTGGCTTGGCTTAGCTTAGTGTTGTTGGAAAGCTTTCTCCACTTTCACAGCCCGACACCTAATCATTTGAGCGTGTTGGCTTCGACAGCCGCATTTGGGGCGAATGGACGAAGAAACAAAATAGAAGGTAACTCATGACTTATTTATGAACATTCGCTCAAGCCATTTACATAGGCTCTCTCTCTCCAAGTGTCGGCGACAAATCTAAATAAACGCATTTTTTTAAAATAATGTTCTTTAAAAAAAAATCCTTGTGCTAAGTAGGAAAACAATAAGTTTAATAGAGTATGCAAACGCAAAATTCGAGCAGTCAGCAGAGACTTTCTCCTGGTATAAATGTTCTAAAAGCACTAACCACGAGCTGTGTGTATTAACTTTCATTCAGTTCAGCTGTCGGAGCCACACACATCTTTGTCTCTGACAGCAAATCAGTTAAACGTATGAATAATTAATTAACACGGTCGTAGGTGTTTCAGTAGTCTAATGAGTGATTCAGTGGATCTTAAAGTCCACTACTTTCCTGTCATTACCATCATAAGGAACGCACAAGAGCTTCGAACTTGTTGAATAGTATAACTGAATTGTTCAAGTTTTATTATTTTGTCGAGGATTTGCAGGCCCTACTGAACGGTTCACGAGCTTTTCGTCAGGTACCGGGAAACAAGTAAAACATCAAATGCAATGGGCGGGAGACTGTATGCACGATAGATGGAAGATGGAGTTACCAGCAACTCCAATAAATGAGGCGAAGCGGCCGCAGCAGGGGGTCGGCTCAAAGAACAAAGATCAGTCGGTGTTTTGGTTTAGACACAGTACAGACACAGTATGAACTAATGCTTGACTAGGCACTAACTAGTTGACTACGAAACAGAGGTAACAGGTTATTTCCCCTGACTTTTGGTTCGATGGGCCAATGAAAAGAATGAAACCAATGATGGAATGAATAGAATAGCCCAATAGTTTTTTTCAAAATTCACGAATGCGGAAGTTAGCCAGAGGTTTGTCCTCTCGCTCGAGTCTGGTTTTCATAGGTCTTCTCGTCGCTTCGCTCCTCGCTGGTGACGCTTCGGCTTAGAGAAGCCAAAGCTTGCAACAATGTTTCGCTTGTTTTTGTTACCACAACGTTTCGCTAAAAGAAGACTATACGAACGCCTTCAACGCCACATTTCTGTCTTTTGACCAAACCATGCGGCACTAACAAAAGAGCTTGTGAACTCAAAAGTGTCCAAGAAAGTTTGACAGCCTAATTTTAAAAGAGTTTAGTTTCCCCTTAGAAAGCAGTTGATGTTTGATAAGCTCTTCTTATTCATAGAGATTGAGTAGCCAAAGTACTGTCGGTAGTTCCTTCGACCAATCAGATCACAAGAAACTGGATATGGATATGGACAAACAAGGAAGCACTTAAGTTTCCCGGACATAACATCTCAATGAGCTCGATGGCGTCTGGAAAATAAGCGACCGCGCTGTTTGCCAGATAAATGCGGGCCTTTAACATTAGTCTCAGAAGACAATTAATTGAATGAATAAAAAGACTTACGTTTCCAGGCTCCGCCCGGCCGAGAGTTCGGTTGCCTCTGGATCCCATGGACCTGTCTGAACACAGGCTACCCGGGTCACTGTCGTCATCATCTGAACACTGCGAGTTGGTTGAACCGAACGAGTACCGCCGTCTGATGGGACTACGGGTCTGTTGAAAGACACGGAATACCCCTCAATATAAAAACCGCGTAGACTCTTATAGCCTGAGGAAATCAGACGCCTCGCTAGGGTCTACTCCCACCCGTTGCGCGAGTCCGGTCAACTCGAGCTCAAACAAACGGTTGGTACTCGAGCCTAACGCCTCTCTCCACTCAGGCTAAGACTCTTACTGTTTTAAAAATAAATTCACGGCACACATCATTACTTCAAACGTCTGATTGCGTCACTTATTTTATTTATTTATATAACATGTTCGTGTGTTGCGCAGTTCGATTCCTTCCGCGGGCCGCCACATCCATACCGACTCTTCTCTAATCCGAGTAGCTTGTATAGCTCTTAATTGGGATATCTGTCAGAGAAGGGGGTAAAGTTGTTCACCGTCGGCCTCTTGGAAGATCAGTCGGTTAGACTGAAAGGGCTACCGACGTTAAATATAGAACTTTACTTTTAGCATCATGTATAGAATTACGCTTATTTTCTAGAGGCACTTTCATATTAGTTTTTCGTATAATTAGACATATAGGATATTGTCTGTAAACTAGTTATATTTACAGGTATACATATTGGGTGCATGAACGTTCTATATAACCCAGTTGGATTTTTAGTTCATGCAGGCAACCGAGTTGGGTTTTTAGTTCATGCATGCAGCCCCCACACTCCTGACAATCTATATCTTTTTGTATGTGTGCGTAATAGGTCGGAAAATTAAAAAAATGGCAATCTGAAATATAATGCCAAAGAGAGGGAACATCTACGAGAACACGTTAACTTTGACAAGACAGGGAAAGAACAAGAAAGCCTTCAGAGCTGAATGGGATGCAGTCACTACTCCTAGCTGGTGTCTTACCCATGAGTCCCATACAGCAGCCTCTGTAAGCGTGGGATCGTCCTCTTCTAGCTGTTGTTGTTGTGCGCGCGACAGCGGAGGATCTTAACAAAAACAACAGATTAGTTTTAAACGAATATTCCAAGGCCTGTGTGTGTATGTGGGTGCTTCGTGTCCTCTAAAGGGATATCGACTAGACGCTGGTGTTGGAGAATGTTACACTGCTAGTACTATATACTTGTCGAGTGGTAAAGACATCAGCAAACAGCGGCTTTGAGCCATAAATTGTCTTGAACATTATTCAAACGATTTTCATCCGTTTATTGAACATCAGTCCTAATCAGTATTCATGAATAATTCATGAGGAAAAATACAAAAGAAATGAATGTTTAATGAGTGTTTATGTAGTAGATAAAGAATGAGCGGACGATCTTTATGGGATTTACAAACTCTCGCTTTCAGCCCGAGTTCGTAAATCCCAAAAAGATCGTCCGTTTTACAGACTCGCGCTGAAAGCGAGAGTTTGTAAATCCCATAAAGATCGGACGCGAATTCTTTATCGCACTTATCAAATGTCAAGATGTAGAGTCATGTTTCAGTTATTTTGGCGATACGACTTATTTTGGCCGAGAAAATCGAAGCCAAAGTTTATGTAAATCAGGACGAAATCTGTATCAGATTTAAAGATCACTTATCGGTCGGTAATTGCCTTTGTTTATTAATGAGTTTGATAAAAATGTATATAGAACTGGTCTCATTTACATTAACTTTGATTTTCTCGGCCAAAATAAGTCGTATCGCCAAAATAACTGAACAACATGACTCTACATCTAGAAGTTTTAGAAGTAATTTATAAAATTCGAGTCTGTGTTGTATCTGAGATATAGATCCTCACCGAAACGCCTCGTATCTATATCTACTGATACAACACGGCCATTCATTTGACAAATGCATTGCACGTCATGTTTAAGTATAAAAAATATTTTAGCCGCTATGTTGGTGCAGTATGACAATGGACTTTAATGCTATTATGTGCAATGCATTAATAAGTAGTCATTAAAGTGCAAGTATCATGTCACAAAATATATATTGTACTATTGTGTTTGTTTCTCACAAAAAGGTATTAATCTTGCGAATTTTGTAACATTTCTGACATGTTTAAAATCCCTAATTTTGGTTACTTTTCATGGATCGTGTGACGTCATAAGATGAATCAACTCCCTCCCTAGAGAAAACTACTACAATAAAATCCCTTGTGATGTCACAAGATAAATCCCTTGTGATGTCACAAGATGAATCAATCCCGCAATTCGGGTAGCGTTTATTCTACTTTAATTGCTGCTCCTGCCTCTCAAAGAAAACTAAGTTAGACAAATGAAGTATATCAGAAATAGAATTTGGGGCAAAAAGATTTCATGTTGTTTTATGGCGCTACTTTAAGGCGTCCAAATCCATGCGCATAGGGAAACTTACTGTGTAACTGAGTGGTTTTCTTCAGCACCGGTAACTGTGTGGGAGCGTAGCCTTTTCCTTCACTTAACCTCCTCTCTTTTCGTACTGCTTCTGGACTGGGGTCTCTACTCGCACCCCGGGAGCTCGACCGAGAACTGGCACGAGAACTATGTCGGGACGAATTACGGGGACGGCTGTAAAACAGTTTATAGTATTCATTATAAAAGACATGCATTTATTTTCTGAAAACCGCGGATAAACCTAAACCCCAAAGGAATCATGGGAATTCAAAAGCAGAGCAAGCATTTCTGAACTCATTTCTGAACAATTCTTTCTTTCTTCCACTTTCTCACTTTCTTTCCACTCATGCATCACATATTCCTGCCGACTTTGTAACTAGCACGTTTTACTTACTTGTATCATAACAATTAAAACCGATCATAAACAACTATTTCTGAACGCTGTTGTTTTCTTGTTTCTTTTATATTTTGTTGGTTTTAGGTTCAGTTTGAGACGCATTGGATATGATTTACTTGTTGTTTTTGGAAGTGTTTGCGGTCTCCTCCTTAAACTGAAACCGATTCGTGACATACCGAAATTCTGTTTTATTTTAAATCATAGTCGACTGCCACTCAAAAGGCACGAGAAGCCATTTGAGTGCTGTCTGAAATTTGTGCGGCATATTTAGCCAATCACAACTCCAGTCAGACGTCAATCACATGACAGTCGGTACTACGTTTGTCTGTGCCTTTGTTGTTTCCTTTTTTCTGTGATAATTTTAGCGGTTTCATTTTTTTCCTTTCTACTTTTTGACTTGTACCCCCTTCCCTTTTAGCGCGAAGTGACACGAGAAAGGAAGTAGAATGCGTTAGTTGGAAGAGACAAGTACTCACAGGCAACAGGAAGTAGAATGTGTATTAGGAGAGACAAGTACTCACAGACGCGGAGAAGAAGGAGCGACAGGATAGCGGTACAAGTCGACAGGACTGGAAGGTGGAAGAAACTCGAGGCTGGACTGTCTATACAACCTGCTGTTATAGGACACAACACGTACAGCACAACTCATTTAATTACCCACTTTACTTTATACAGTTTCGGTTTCCTGTCACAACGAAGAGACCTCTGCTAGCAGGGAAAGGTTAAGCTGCTTTCGCTATATTTAACAATTAGACCCGCAGCCCGAATGGGCTACGAGTCAATAGCCCATGAGGCGCAGCCGAATGGGCTATTGAACTCGTAGCCCATGAGGGCGAGAGGTCTAATTGTTTTAGTATAAACTAACTAGTCGGACAGTAGAAAATAATAGAAAGAAACAAATTGAAGTTGATTTTTTTTTTAATTATTTCGTGAAAATGCGTGCGGTTTTTCTCTACCATGGGCTATCACAAATAGACCTATAGTAGCGTAGCCAATCAGAATACAGGATTTGTAATAGTCCACTAGTTGGTTTATACTAATAATCATTATACTGCTTATAATACCATTAGTCTCTATTAGGTTTAATGGATGACTATAGAGTTCCTGTAAAAGTTAGAGTTGGTCTGCGTTTGTGGGGAAGATAAACACTGATATGATCAACTAAAAGCCGATTAAGGTATGCTACCTGTCATGGAAGGCGAGTAGCAGCTGACGTTTCGAGCGCTAGCCCTTCGGCATCAGAGTAAGAGAGAATCAGGTTTGTTTGCTTGGTTGTTTTTAGTTATTTTAAAGTTACTTTTCCCATATGAAATATCCTTACATGAAATATCCTTACATTCCACCAGTTTTAGATCTACTAAGTTGCGAAGGCTCTATTATATGAGACCAAGACAAAGAAGGTCACTATTCAATTTAATTAAAAGTTAAGATTATATTAAATTAATTTAAAAATCGATGGGTGACTAGTTCCTGTAAAAACTAGTGTTGGTCTGCGTTTGCGAGGAAGATAAATACTGTTATGTTCAACTAAAATTAAAACCTTTTTGCATGCTCTGACGAAGGGCTAGCGCTCGAAACGTCAGCTGCTACTCACTCCCCACGTCGGTTACCATACCTTACTGATCGATTTTTAGCTGATCATACCAGCAATTTAAAAATCGATTTGTTAATATCACGTTATCTAGGATTCAATTACAATACTACGTAGCTACGTAATTATATAGTTACTACCAGAAATACTACTCAACCATAAACAGAACAAAAAGTACAAAGAAGGAAAGAGCTTCCAGCAGAAGGGAGACAGAGAAAAAGGAACAGAACAGAAGGTAATACGAGACGCTCTACAGCTATGGCGCAAAATAAGACAAAATAAAAGGCAAGAAAACCAACAACAAAACAAACCATATTTATCGTACAAGACACGGGTAAATTGTACGGTAGTTTCCTGGAATCGCGCTTCACAAAAAATGACTCAATGATAGAGTGGATTTCGTACGAGTCAAAAAGTCATTAGGATAAAATACTGTTCGCACTGCGTTTACCGTACATTGAATGAAACCTAGCATAGCACAACGGCGTGTAATTTTGTTTTACCGACAACATTCGCTCTACCTTGGAAGATGTGCAACAAGCATCGTACCCAACCTCCGCGTACTCTCTCCGTTTTGTTTGACTTGCGGAGTGAGACGACACAAAGGGTCTGGGTCTGAGTTAGTACAGGCTAGCGCAGGCGCAGTGTGCGTACCTTGGTGTTGGTATCCGGGTTTTTGTTGGACTCGTGCCGTGTGCGAACGCTTCTGTCCTCTCCTTGGGAGGATATGTTGCTAGGAGTCTGTCAGGGGAATGGGACCGACTCGTTGCTGAGGAAGACGTGAAACACGATATCAGAAGTAAGCGAGGTCTGCAAAACGTCGTCCTCATTTAGTGGGAAACTGCTATCCATTCTGACACTGAAATAAAGTTATTATTATAACACTTGCGCATGCGTGAATTTCACCCGGGAAATCACGCTCGCGCGCATCATTTTGGTTGAATTTCCACTCAAAATGTGGACTTCAAAGCATTATTACAGAAACGTACAGGCTTCGGTCCTTTCATGAACCAGTCCCAAATTTAATTTGCTTGATGACTAAGCTAATAAAACTCTTAACTGTTACGATTTTCCCCTTAATCCCCGTTCTTTTTTGCGATGTGTCGAGTTTTTTTAAACAGAAACCATTTAGGAGCATCTAGAGCTGCACCCGCGATTTCTACCGCTGACTGGACATGCGCAGCACGTTGCAGACCTGTCGAGTGCATGAGGACTAAACTGGGTTCACTGTCTGTTAACAATATCAAAGATTTTGACAAAGACGCTTTCCTATTTCAGGCCAAGTTAGCATAACAACAAGAAGATCACTGCGTTTCCACGGTATTCTATGTGAATACTTATAAACTATGCATAAATAGAAATATACTTTTGTGCGTAGCTCTAAGAGCACCTAACGATTATTTTGTTATCACAAAGATCGATTATACAGTGTACATCAAGTGAATAGTTGAATGGTAGAATATTTCTTGATTAGAGTGTTGCGTCTATGAGTTATAGAGGTGTATATCTCTAAAATGCTAATGATGTGATGTCAACCCAGGAATCGTTTACTATACAAAAACATGCTGGCAGAGATAAATGAACTTTGATAAACATCCATGTTATATAATTGAGTTGTGTCAGTGATTTTACCAAATATTCTGCCCAAATCAGAGAATAGTTCCATTCCTAAGGAAAAAATAACATTCTGGGTTGACATTACATAATTACTATTTTGCAGATATAAACGTTAGGTACACTATAAAGGAAGAATACACTGCAACGGCGACTGGGATATTTCCCATTAGTTAACTGATAAAAATGTAGTAACACGAGACCTGGTACCCTGGGAAGTAGGATCAGGAAATAGCATTTAGGATATATTAAAGACTTTTCATTTTGACTGAAAATCACCACAAACTCTTGTCTCACTTACGTTGTGATACGTATCCCCTTGCTGGAAACTGTGTTCTACTCGTACGGGACTGGGGCGAGGGCGCTCTGGCGGCAACCGCTGCCCTAGCTTTTGCGCGATTGTTGGCTCGTTCAGCAGCGTGTGAGTCGATGTTACTCAGCGAGCGGCCATACCCCATAGGGGACAGGTAGCCCGATGATGTATTCGTGGTGCGGGACGCGACTGCATGTCTTGGACCTGAAATACGCAGTAACAGTTGTCAGGACTTCGCTAAAGATATCAACTCGGTCAGTTACATATTTTCCCTTCAGGTCTTGCTAAATAGTTTTCGCGGTGTTGAACAGGCCAGTGAACGAGAGTTGATAAGAATGGGAAATGGCGGTCAAATGAGAACGAGGTTCTCTCTCTCATCAACTCTCATTCCTGTCTGCATGTGGCTTACTGGTCAGGTGGTTGTTCATGTCTTTTTGACTTGGCATTATAAAGGCACTATGTCAGCTATTTTAGCATCGCTTTGAAACGCTGAAAATTACATTCAAACTAAAAGAAACCAATAAATAATGGTGTCAAATTATTAAAAGCATTTTCCTGAGTAAAGTTAAGCTACAGAGAAGTTAATCGGACAACGGATGGCGAGGATGGAAATGGATTATGAAAATCTTGAAAAAGTTCACTCGGGTCACTTTAAAGGGACTATGTCAGCTATTTTAGCATCACTTTGAAACGCTGAAAATTACATTCAAACTAAAAGAAACCAAGTATAATGGTGTAGATCTATTAAAAGCGTTTTCCTTAGTAACGTTAAGCTACAGAAAAGTTAATCGGACAACGGATGGCGAGGATGGAAATGGATTCCGATTATGAAAATCTTGAAAAAGTAAGGCTACCGTTTTCAAGTCAGTTTGAACTATTATCTTTGATTATCTACTCTAGCTTGCGGTCTCTTCGAAAATTAATATTGTTTTCTTATAATCAAAAAATTCTACATTATTATTTGACAACAAATCAGAAAAATCCCTTTAAGGCAGCGTCGTTTTCTTAACTAAATATCAGAGGTGTTTCCAGTAAGAGGATGTTAATTTAATGTCTGCCTCACCTTGACTGTGGTTCGTTCGTGACGCACCACTTGACGCTCCGACTGTTTGTCGAGATGGAGCACTCGTTCGGCCACTAGGGAGAACACAAATCCGGTCAGGTCACTGATTGTACTAAACAGGCAAGGGCCCGCAACGCTGTGCACTATATGTAGCATACAGGTTCACAGGACGAAGAACTTGTACTCGAGTTGCTTATGGCAGTCAACAAATCAACACAAAATGCACATCCTGGAACCAGTCTTAAAGGGATACCCGAGTGAAAAACACATTTGGGCTCAAAAGAATCTTTAACATGTCCTTTGTTCAGAAAATGTATTAAAATTTGATAAAACGTTTTTAGTGTTGAGAACGAGCACCTAAAGGTTAGCCCCGCGAAGACCTGGGCGCCGCCATCTTGTTTATACATTTACTTCCTGTGACGTTTTTTTTTACGCCACAGTCTCGCAGCTGACTTGTTTTCTTTATAGGATTTTCACACGCTCGAAAATGAAGTAGAGTTTCATTGATATGGCAGAGCCACTTTTTACTAGAACACAAGTATGGTGAAGACAAGATTGTGAGAGAAGATTTAGAAGACTGAGAGGCGAGACTGTAAGGCGAAACGACCCCGTGACAGTTGGTGGACAAAGTTGGTGGACGGCTGCTCGTACGCATAGCGTGTTAAGTGAGCAACAATGTAGGATGTGAGGTATCGCTGTATGCATTTATATTGTACGGACATTGCTTGCCTTGGCCAAGGTAAATTATGACATATTAGTATTTCTGTTGAATTCGAAACGTGTATGATAATTGGATCGAGTTAATTATTGATCCGATTCCATATGTACAGCGAGTACAAGCAACGTGTGGCCCGGTAGACGATTCAATAGCGTGAATTGCAATATCAATAAATCTTTTCGAATAGAAAGAAGTCGAGAAGTCAATGAAGTCAGCCTTTACTTTTTCGGCTCCATTTTTCTTTCTTCTCAGATAATCAGGGCATCGGTCAAGCCACAGAACGGATCAATAACTTTAGCTCAAACAAACACCTTAGCTCCAACAATCAAACACATTTCGAATTCAACTGAAATACTAATACATGATAATTTACCTTTCGTCTTTTGTCCAAGGCTAGCAATGTTTAAACGTTTAAATGTGTCGAATTGCCGTACAATATAATCGCATCATTTCGCTTTCCAAATGGTTTTCATCATCATCTAGTCAGTCTTCTCTCACAATCTTGTCTTCACCATATTTCTGTTATAGTAAAAAAAAATGGCTCTGCCATATCGATGAATATGTACTTTAATTCCGAGAGTGTGAAAATCAAACTAAGACTGAAAACGAGTCACCACAAGAAGCTGCGAAGTGACGTAAAAAGCGTCATAGGAAGTAAATGTAAACAAGATGGCGACGCCAGGTCTTCGCCAGAGTTCCTTAGGAGAGGAATCGCTCACTCATTCTGATTGGCTAAAAATACAGAGATTAGCAGTGGTTTTAAAATTTGGCAGCAATTGCCCAATATCATTATGACGTCAAATCAAAACAATCTATTGTTTAAACGCTAAGGATCACGGTCGTGGGAGGGGGACAAAACAGCAACAATACAAAGGAAATCGCTATCAAATGCATTTTGTTGAACGTAGAATAGCGGTAACAGCCACCAAATATGGTAAATATTGTGGGATAAACATTGATACGGCTGATATCTGGAAACCAGACAATTCAAAGTGAAATTTTCCTCAGCAGAGCAGATATATTGTTCATGTCGATTGTGTCTCCCTCATAAACAAGCCGTGACGTCATAATGATATAGGGCAATTGAGTGACGATGGTTGTTTAGTGTAGTGGTTACGACGTTTGCCTTACGAGCAGGAGGAGCGGAATTAAAGTTCCAGAAAATCTCTCAAATTTTTTTACCTCACCATTTTCTTGAGAAGTTTTTCTTGAGAACCCTAGATAGGTAAGATCTTGTTCACTGACCGGTTAGGGTTTTTTATGGTTCGGGGTAGGGTTTTAGTTAGTTTATATTGTCATTTCATGAATTACGAGCTCTCCTTAGGAGCTGGTAGTCTTCGCGGGGCCAACTTTGAGGTGCTCGTTCTGAATACTAAATAAGTTTTATCAAATTTTAATGAACATTTTCTGAACAAGGGACATGTTAAAGATTCTTTTGAGCCTAAATGTGTTTCTCTCTCTAATTGTTCGAGTTTAAAGAGCAATAATTCACGATGACATGAAATTCGATCAGAATATGGTTTGTGCTTTTGTACGCTGCACGGAACACTAATCAACAGTTCCATATCGTTGCCCCAAGGCAGGTGTTCTGACGACTGAATGCAACAACAATTTAGTTTTTCGTTGTGTTCTGACCACCGAGAGTAATATCTCAGTATCAACTGCAGCCGCCAAAAAAATCAAGCTATAAAAGCACGTTTTTATGCAAGAGGCAGCGTCGTAGTTAAGAAAGCCAACATGTATTAACATAGGAAAGAAATGAAGCATTTAATAAACCCATCTCGCCGTCATATATTCCTGTCATTTACTGTCAAAGTTGAAAATTTAGGATCAGCATTTTTTTTAATGTGCTATCGATATATTTTGTTACTGTGAACAATACAGTCTTGTCACAGTAATACACGCCTCTCAGATAGAGGAGAGCATTTCGAGTATCCATAATCTGCGGCAATAAATTACACGAATCACTTTGCAGTTTCACTCAAAGGCTACAATACTAGACAGGGTCTATACTGCTACACCAAGACCACGTCCACAAGAATACGTTCTCATTTGAAAACGCAAACATTTGGATATGATTCGTGTGGACGGGCATCGTTTTCAGATCGATTCGACTTGTCCTCATCATCCGTCTTGTATTTTTTAAATTCTAAGCGAAGTGGGAGTGAGAGTTTTCAAAATTAATTTGCTTTACCGTACCGTCAACACGAAAATGTGACCGTACCGTCCACACGAAAACGTGATACGAAAGTGATTGCGTTGCGTTTTCAAATCTTTCCACTCTGTAGAGCGTTTTCTAAAGTGCGACTTTTCATATCGTTTCGTGTGGACGGCAGATGAAAACGCGACAAAATGCTTGCATTTTTAATAAAAACGCAGTCGTGTGAATGGCGTATACATTCGGCATGTGCCGGTAAGGTTTGAATAGTTTTGTGGTTAATTTACAAAATTATCAGCTGTCTATCGGCTGACACGAAGATATAGGTCAACATTTAAAGGAATATTGGTGTTATAATTATCCTCTTTAGACTCTATTCGGTAACCTGGGTTTGAACAAGAAATACACTTATGTGCCCATCGGGCGTTTGACAATTCACCGGTGATGACTAAGTAGAGGCTGGTGTTTTGTCAAACGTAATACTAGCTGACAAGCGTTAGCAAGTGCACATATAAATGCGTTTCTATAAAATAGTAATGTCAACTGTTGTCAGATAACTGAACTGTTTTTTTTATCAGTTAGACCCGTCTGAGGTAATGTTCACACTATACCGGATACGTTTTTTGCCGGCACGACACCATAACGGATAGGCCTCCTGTTCACACTTGAAACGCTGTTACGGTGCTATTTTTGTGCCGCAGCGATGTTGTGCCGCTCTGATCTTGAAAGTGATATACTTTGTAGCGGATAGGTTTTTGTGCCGCCAAACTTGGTTTTTGTGCCGACTTATCCGATATATAGTGTGAGCATGGCCGGAGTCTCCTAAACATACCGTTTACAGAGTAGCGCAGTCTTATTAAATGGTGGTGGTCTTCGGAGGACGACACAATTTTTGAGAGCTAATTTTAGAAGGGCTCAATTTTACGCAAGTACAAAGGATGGATGATATTTTATCAAAAAATGCAGAGGAAAAAATATGCTGTCTACAATATTTCCGAAAAAAATGAAACACTTATCATCCCGTGCGTCATGCAGAACAAAACACAAAACGAAATAGCTAAACAGTTCTCAATGGTAACTAAACACTCAAGTCCTCGTGTGCAGCGTCAATAAGGCGATGTGTCTCCCGGTTACCTTTAGTCAAAAACATTCAGCTAAATTCTTATCTGTAGTATTGAAAAATCTCTACGGATGAGGGCCTGAAGGAACATAAATTTGGATTAGAGAAGCGGTGTGCCGTTGCGCGTGCAATGAAGGCGTAAGGTGCATTGTTTTCAAGGTTTGTATGAAGCCCTCGAGTTCTTGTGGTGGTGCCGATCAATATGGCGAGAGTGTGACAGAAAACTAATTTATCTTGGCTACGACCAGAATTTTTCGGGTTACAAGCCAAAATAACGGTGAATCAAAAACCTGCGCTAAACTTAGGAAAGACAAATTCATTCCTCCAGGTACGTCTAAGTAGCTGTCAAAACACTTTTATCAGCTCACGTAATATCAGATGTGTCCGCTCGTTTTTTGAAGTTAGTTATGGCTGTCGAACATTGTTATCAGTTTATTGTTTGCCCCGACGGGCTATCGCTCGAAATAACAGCCTGCAACTTGCTCAATTTCCCACGGTGGTTAACTAGCTAGCTGGTAAAAAAACAAGTGATTTAACATGTTCCTTTCCGCCGCGCAGAGCTACTGACACTAGTTGTACATAGACTTGCTATTAACTCCCTTTTATCAGTAATGTTATTTTACAGGACAACATAGCCAGTGCATTTATTGGGGTCTTTCTAGGCGTATCAACATCCTGATACCGAGGCAACTGACTGCATGTGCGTGGAAGGCACAAAACCAATATCAGTAATAACATATGGTTAAGTGGTGCGGACTAGTGACACTTCACGGGATCAGGTTCTTTTGGCTTGCACTGATCACAGTTCATTCACCTCGACCTTATCGATAACAACAAGTTTATTTTATTTATTTTTATTTTGTACTCATAATTTACAAAGAGCAATAGACTAATAATAATAATAATAACAACCAGATTAGTACAAGGAGGCTCAGAATAACTGAAAAGCTAAACTCAGCTGAGCCACCACGATGGAACTTCATGGACTAAATTTATTTCGTCGTCGCAATACTGGAATCTTAGTTGATGCGCTTATTCGAATGTTGTTCTTGCTCATTAGACAATAAATTCTAAACACATTCAGTAATGGTTCAGTGGGCCAAACTATTACAACATGGCACGTACGGAATGTTGTTGTTGTGGGGAGTGGGGAGGGGGAAGAGGGGGGGGGGGGGGGGGGGGGGAGAGAATAATACAGTGTACATATTCCTCCGCAAACTATAAAAAATTAGCCGAACAGCACTCGACAATGTAGCCTACTAAACCCGGCGAAGAAAATAGAAAATTACAGCAAAAATCCCGAAACTGTCCGTATAACGGTAGCCATGATGTAGAAAACGTATACAAAATTAACGCTAAGGAGCTGAAAAATGAGATGTCGAGGTTTTGTATCGATTGCCTTAAAATGATTCGAACTTGGTCTTTAATTTCAAACTGATTGAAATTGGTTTAGAATTTGTCACGAAAAAAAATATAACATAAAAAAGTACACTTCGGGCTTTATCCACCCACATTACTTGAACATCGGAAGGGAAATGCATTAAGATAATACATAATAAATATATCGCATTTATCTCACATCTATCCTTCATCTAAGTTTAGCCGCAAACTCGTTAATAAACTGCGACACAATGTACAGGCATTATAAACCGATTTGCATATCATATAACAGTGCAGCCAAAAGACTGGCTATTGAACGTTAGAACTCTTCGGTTTTACACCAAAGTGAGTGTTGCAGAATTGGAATAATGAATCATGTCTGTACCTGACAACCCCATCTTCGCTCAGCGTACTCGATGTACGAGCTCGATTGCTGCTGCTCGCGGATTTGCTTTGCCTGACCGGCGCAGGTCTTGCGCTGTTCTTCACAGGGCCTGAACTTTTGCGGTCGTTCTCGAGCTGTTTTTGCTTCGACGCATCCAACGACTTAAGCAAGCTGTAATTCAAAGCAATGAGTTACATATAATTTTTGGCACCACTGTTCGTCACCGCACACGTGGGGAAAAGTGTCCGTGGTATCACTTCGTGAAGTACAATAGGACTTACTTGTAATAAAAGTACCAGGGAGGAGTTGGACACGCTTGAGACTTCATCACACAGGCCATTGTTTGCTTATCATAACTCGATTTCTCGAGAAAAAACAGACTATCGCTAAGACACCCAGAGCTGTTGTTCAATGAACGATAAGACCTTATAAGGCCTCAACCCTCGCACGTCGTAACTCTCACTCTCTTTACGTACGGATATCACTATAGCCGCTCCACCGAACAGGTGATAATGTACCCAAGCAGCTCATTACCATTTGCACTTTAATGAATATTCATCATGCCACCAAATTGCAGGTCTAAGCACTATTTAACTGTCAGGATAATCATATACAGAAAACAAGAGCCATCTTACTTTTCTGCCTTGTCTCGGAAGTGGTTGTGGTAGGCCCAGAAAGCCCTGATGGGGTAAGAGGAGAAAAACAACCAGTTCAATCTGATGCTGTTAATTATGTTTTGTGTTTAAGTCCTAACACGGCTTACGAGTTAGATGAGTGCGCATTGTTGGTGGATAAGTTTGTTCTGTGGTCCGGCTTAGCGGTAACAGGTAGCTATAAATAACCAATGAGTTATGATAACCAGTATATGAAATTAGTTCGGTACTTCAAAAAGAACTAGGATAACAACACTGGCACAGAAGGAGCAACTGTATATTAGGTGTACAGGCTACAACAATATTTTCAGCAATTCATTTATTGAATCTTTAAAAAATAACCCTAGAAAAAGCTCCTTTTTCTCTTTCATAACGAGCTCTCCTATTTTTTGCCACCCGACACAAGTTAAATAATTACAGACACAAATTAAACCGTGGGGGTCATCAATTTAACCTGCTTTTACCATTGGGTTAAACCCACGTAGATTTATGGCTGGTAGGCTGTTGCTGGTCATATTTTATGTACATGGTAAATCGAGAAAAATATGTTTATTATAAACTGCCGCCTTCGAGGAGGTACTCGTGAAAAGCCTTGTGCAATAAGTCGAAGAAACGCGAACAAAAATCAACCAAAACGAATGTATTTCTTTTCTTTTGCCTTTCACAAAACTGGTCATTTAAAGTGCAAATGAAATGAAAAAATCGATCCCATTTTTATTTTATTTAAATTCTATTCAGTTACTTATAATTAGCAATTTCAGTTGTTTAACTAAAAATCAATTTGGAGAGCGCGAACATAATTTTTTTTCGTATCTAATTCAGGCATAATTGCCAAAATCAGGCGACATTTTTTATGCCGTTAAAGTTGCTAATCATATGCGGTCTGGCGGTCTGCACATTTATATTCACAAAAGTAAAAATATGGCTGACTGCAAGGCTTCTATTAGAAACAATTATGACCATCGTCACGGTTTCTCAAAGTAAGACACATTTAAATTGAAAATTAGCCCCCCAAAATGCACTTATTTTGTAGTATTATGGGGACGAATATAAATGCGCAGACCAGTGACGTCACACATGTGATTATCATATATTTAACGGCATAATAATTGTCGCCTGATTTTGTCAATTCCGCCTGACTTCGATAAGAAAACAAATTATGTTCGCGCTCTCGAAAGAGCGAAGAAAGAAGCAAGACGTAAAAACACAACAAAAAAGATTTTTTGTTCGGCCGTAGAGCATCAACTCAAAAACCAACCGAACTGATTCCAATTCGACCATGGAGTTCGTCGGAATCCTTAAATATAAGCCTTTGGCTTGGGAGACCCGGTAACGGCTTCCTGTATAGTCGACTCAAAATAAACCATTTGGCATTGTTGGGCAACATTCTGCGTGTGGTCTTATCAATACACACATACAGTTCAGGCACTTCCAATCTATTTTTCACATGCTCTGGCGAGAATTAATACCAGGAGAATAAAAACCTTTGTTTTACCCCGTCTGAACGCGTTCTGAAACTGGTCAGTGCAAGGCTACGTTTCTAAACAACATGGCCTCCACGTGATAAAAGCACATAGTTGATTACATGGAATTAGATCGCACTCGGTAGCTCATGCACTCTTCTCAAGAAGCGGTAGGCGGCCATGTTGAGTCCCAGGAGGATAACCACCTTTGTTTTTGCTCGTCTAAACTCGTTCTGAAACTGCTCAGTTCGAGGCTGCCCTTGTATAAAAACCTAGTTTCTACCCAGCATGGCCGTCATGTGAGGTAAATTAGGAAATGAAGTGTGAATTACCGCCGTGTGAATAAAGTGTATAATTTATATATTTAGGCAACAAGCCTAGAAGCACAGCTCCCAATTATCTGAACTGAGGTAACGACTCGAAAAATGGATAAATTATATAAAGAAAACAAAGATAAAAACAACTGGAAGAATCAAGGGAGATCAGTGCAAAAGGTTTAGAAGATAATGGAAAATGAAACAAATAATATCACTAGCTACTGGCCAAGGTTTCGATCTGGGCCGCCTGCTTTCAAAGGTGCGCGCGCAGGTGCTGCAGTTTTTCAGGCACGTCGCTCGCATCGCGTCGGGGTTTGGGCGCGAAGGAAACCCGAAGCCTCGCTCGCCGCGCGTCGGAAGTCAGCCAGTGTTTTTAGCTAAGGTGCTCCGTTATTATGTGGTTATATAGCCCACAAGCCATAGCGAGAACATGAAGATAGAATCTTTCATTACCTTCTTGTCCCTATTCTTGTTTCAGAGTCTGCGTCCGCTATTCCCTTACGTATGGCCTCTTCAACCTCGGCTACGTGACTAAACAAAACGTACACCAATCCCGTCATGCATTGCGGCTTACACTAAACACAGTGTTCACTCACTGAACCGTTCAGTCAACTCACTTACATGATAAAATATACTGCGAATGAATGATAGGAGTCCGAACGGATGATAGTTACACATCAGAACTTGGTGCACAGAAGTTACGGGCATTATTTATAAGGAGGGAGAAAGTTGGAAGGGTTCGAGCAATTTTAAGAAAATCCTGCGCAAATAACAAAAAGTCAGGAATCTTTATTCTAGATTAACAGGCTTGCGTCCTTATCCTAGAGAATGAGAATGCCTAACAGTAAACAATGCACAAGGATACTAGATTAGGAGTGCACAAATCCACAACAGTTATACAGTTTATACCAATCCTTTTAATATAGTATTTTTCAGGGCTGAAAGCGCAAAATGTAAATTTTTAGAAATGTGAGTACAATCTCACTACAACTCGCAACTGTTGCTAGTATTATTATTATTCTATTTCTGACAATATAAAAGTTACAATTTTGAAGGGCCGAAGCCAGAGTAGAATCTTGCTGAACTATTTGTTGCTAGCTCGTGGATCAGTCCACATTGCTAGTAAATATTAGTGTCTAGCAACAGTTGCTAGTGGTATTGTCCCCTAATTCATCCCTTATCGCGGAATAGTAAATATTAACCATTCACTGACAATCTTTACAATGTTTGGTGTGTCCTTGCACACACACGGCTGAACGACACCAGTACTTACGATTTAAGACAATGACTCTCCCAGCTATCTAGAATGAGAATCATGTACGAAGCACAGTGCCTGGAAAGAAAATCAAACAACGAATCATTTGCTATCCTGTGCGACGGCAAGTGAGATCCAAAAGGGAATGATTCGGCAGTTAATGGGGGGCTGACGGCGCGTTCTTTTGGATCCGATTCCGTTATGAACAGAATAGCATTATTTACATTGTGCTCCCGATAGCAGAATAAACAGAAGAAGAGGCTGACACTGCCAACTGAACTCGGGCCAATTGATATCGTTACGCCTGGTTCCAATCGTCCCGATCACTTGAACCTTTTGTTCTGTGTGAATCGAAGCGTAAATTAATATGCAGAACAAAAGAATCAAGCGATCGAAGCGATCGGGACGATCATATGGAAACCAGGCATTAGAAGGCAGCTTTGCCAAAATGTTGGAGAAAATAATAAAACAGCAAACTGCACTAGCCCTGACAGACCTAATTCGGTTCCCTGTGGCTTCCGACGTTAGCTCAGACGGTAAAGCCACATTCTCGTGACCGTCTGGGAATACCTTGTGCTCTAGCCATTTCTTTTTAGTTCGTTGTTCTTTTTTTCGCCGTTTCTTTTTCAGATAGCGTATACCAACACCTTTAAAAAGGGAATTGGAAGTCCTAAATTGTATTTAGTTAGGATAATTTAAACAAGAGCCCATCTGGGCTTTCACTCGTGCCACATGAGATTGAAGATGAAATACACTTTCATTTGAAATCCTCTTAGTAATAACCAAAGGGAATAATTTAGCAGTCTTTAGGAGTGGCCGGTAGCGCGGTGACTTTCATTCTCTGCTCCCCTAGGATATATGTAATTTAATATTTTTGTTTGTCTCGTATGTAAATTAAAGAAGTTGACCTTTTAATTTAAACACTACTTATTCATGTAACACACGTTTACAATTTAGTCTGCTGTTCTGTTATACTGCAGGTTCCGAGTACTAATACATGATTGTCTCAAATGTATGTTTATATTTGTACCATATTATAAGTTGTATCCTGTCCATCCTGTGATGGAGCTAGCTATGTCAATTTGTGTGCCTCTGTTTAACTTTATCTGCTGTTCTTGATATACATGATGAGCCATTACGAGTCCATATAGGTATTTGTTGGATTAAAGATTATTAACTGAAATGCCTGTTGGATCTCTAATTAAAAGCTTTACCCTCATTCCCAAAACTTCAGTCTGCTCATTACATTACAGAACTATAAAGAGAATTGTTGAAAGCCTTTAATTTCTCGAACCAAAACCTCGGCCGTGAGAGGTTTCTTGTTTAAATTTACCTTGAGAGTTGAATATTGCTTGGCTCATCATAAATTATTCTGTGCTGAGTATGTATTTCTCAGTAGCTTCGTGTTGGCGAGCGACAGTGTTGCTCTTACAGTTCATGCATCAGGAGTTCAGATGTCTTCAGACTTCGATAGAGGATAGTAACCCATAACTGCTCAACCACAGTATATATATTTGCTAGTAAATCGCTATATTTCTCTATAAATCAGCTATTCAGTATACCTGTATAACGTACACAGAGAGATCGTACGAGATCGGTAAACCAGCCAAAAACACGGTCAAAATTATTTTAGTGTTGGCCTACCGATCACAGTGTTTGCGCTGGTATGTATTATGACCGAGAGTAAAATGAAATGTGGCATAAAACCTACGAAACGTACCTCAAACAAGCTGATAGCGTCCGCAGAATCTTAAGATGGCGACTGGACTGGAGGTAAATCTATTAGCGCCAACAATTAATGCATAATTTAACGCATGCGCAGAAATTTTACTGCATGAAACAAAAAATAATAACGGCCTGCAGATTAAGACTCGTGCCTGCCACAGGTAGCCCGAGTAATTATAATCGAGCAGCTGTGGTCAAATGGAAAGGAAACACGAAACACAGGAAAATTAGAATGCACAAAAACTCAAAGTGCTTCTGAAATAATATTTCAGCGAACATATTTTCACTCCTGTCATAGCTTTGTATACAGTACCGAAGTTCTTTTCGACCATGGAAACTACGAAAAACATTTCAAAAATCTTGGCACTTTTATATAGCCACTCTAGGCACCTGAAGAGAGTGCGAGATCTGCAATTATTTCGATATGTAGACTCGGTTTGTTCGCAGCTTGAAGTATGGTTTATGTTAATGAGGCAAAGTTGAAAACAAAGCTCCCCCTATACACCTAACGCTTGTTGTGTGGTGATTACAGTGACTCACCTTTTAATCACACTCGACTTTGACGTCATGCAACTCGTGATGATCGGGACGAGACGATGCGCATGCGTATTCTACAGCAGGAGGCAACGAGTTAGTCTCTCAGTACCGCAAGACTCTCCACGACCCAGTCGATTCTCCTGTACCCGGTTGTTCGAAGCAAGGGTAAGCACTACCCGGGGTTAAATCGCTAATCCGAGGTACATATTACAATTGAACGGCTGTGTGCAAAAAGGACGTAGTGTATTCTGATTGCATACTAAATTCTCCTTCAATTTCTTTGTTTTCTAAGGGAGAATTTAGAATGTGATGCAGAGTTACTTACACCTTATTGCACACACCCCTTCAATGACAGATTTAGTGCTATCCTAGGGATACAGTTACCCTTGCTTCAAACAACTGGATCCTGGACTATATCAATGAGCATCTGATAGAGTAGTTTTCGATTGAGTGTCGTAAAACCAAAGCCAAAGTAATCACAGAACCAATCACAAGTAAGTAAAAACACAATGAGCCAATCACGAGCAAGTAAAAACACAATGAGCCAATCACGAACAAGTAAAAACACAATGAGCCAATCACAAACTGAAGTAATTCACGATTGGTTTTACTTGAACCAATCACCGTCGAGGAAAAGTAAACGCAATCGTAGATGGCGTGATGGACCAAAACACGTTTGGTTTTAGTTAGCACTTGATTGGCTGATAACCACAAAATATTTTCCACAGCCAATAGGAAAACTGAGCAAACGCAAAACCAAAGCAATCACGGATTGCTTTCGACACTCAACCGAAATCCGTTCTATTAGCGATAATAAGTTATGGTCTGGTTCGTAATGAGTCTGCAACTCTATTACACACCATTGTGTGATAAATTGTACTGACTTGTCTACACGCTGCATTTCAATTAGACTTTTACAAAATAAATTATTCGAAGAAGAACTGAGAAAGGCACTCTTAAATATACTTGCCGAAGAAATCCCAAAAATTATACAGATGGTCTCAAAATTAACTAAGTCACTAGACGAGCTTGATCTCGTCTAAAATTTATATATACAATAAAACACCTATTAAACCAATATACATACTGTAATATCTCCCATGTGTAAAGTAACAATAACTTAACATAGCCAAGTAAATAACTTAACCCCAATACAATACATCAATACAATAGAATACATTTATTCGCATTTCGTCTTCACTTTTTTACAGATAATATGTATTACTATATTTAGAAAATCATATTTGTAAATAAATATAGTTCTAGAATAACTAAATATAGGAAAAATGTAAGGAAATGTCTAGAGCCTAAGTAAACCGAGAGGTTTTCGAGTTAGACACTAGACAAAGAATGTAAGTAGTTTTGTGTAGCTCTGACACACACACACACATGTTGAGCACAATAGCAAAACCTTATAATTGCAGATTACATAATAGCAAAATAGCATGGCGTTATTTAGCCTAAAGCTGAAACTGGTAAAATCATGCTAGTTGTTCCAATACCATTATACAAACATACAAAATAGTGGAATGTGGTAAAAGCATGCTAGTTGTTCCAATACCATTATACAAACATACAAAATAGTGGAATGTGGTAAAAGCATGCTAGTCATGCCAATATAATTATCAGTCACACACTTTCTCCTATTTGCTTATAGACAGTCCTATATGTAAATATTTTGTCTGTTATTACATGTACTTAGCTTCTTTGTCTTACTTATCACCCGCTGAGATTATCCTTTGCTAAATGCGGGTCGAGTAATAATGTGTAAACTAAATATATTGAATAAAGATGAAATTGAAGTTTGTGTGTTCATAGCCAAAAGCCCCAAGACCTTACCTTTAATATGATCGAGATACACGCGATCCCTGATGTTGCCATGACCTACAAATCGACACAGGTGTTTAGTACGAGTTATAGAGACATCAGTATATTAAAAGATGCTGGTAAAAAAATAACTGAAGATTGTTGTTGTTATTGCTTGATATGATTTCTTCTTTCTAGGTTGAAGCCGATTACACCTCCCCAATTGCAAACGACCACGCAACCGCGCTAGAAAATCCTCTACCTCATGAGAAGAGTGTCTACTCGGTTGTACGCTGCTCTAGAGAGTCGAGGTCTCAAGGCAAACCTTATGCATGTCACTGGGTAGGTCAGGGGAACCCTAGGGTTTTTCCTTTTCACCTCTCTTAAGAGATCTTTCAAACCTACTGCCTGAACTGTGCACACAAAATAGTTTGTTTACGCTCAGATATTGAGACTTTTAAGGACTATAGCAGATCCTGCTAATGATCCGAGAATTCTCCACATACACACTCCTAACTACATTCATATATTCTCTGAGACCCAAGAAAAAACTCCTCAGAGCATGGATGAGAACTCACATATGACGCCGACGGAGTCTACCCTGGGTCACAGTCGTGAGAGACGAGTGGTTACCCGCTGCACCACCCAGCTACCCAAACAGAACATTGTCCTGGGAGTCTGTCCCAGCAACTGATGGTTAATGGCGTGCTGCAGCATTGGCGCTATGCTGAAAATTTCAATCCAGAAAAGAAAACAGAATCGCTAAGTCCTAAGGTGTAATGTTGTGTTAAACACTGGGCCAACAACAACACATCTGACTGTGAGCAGTACCCCGGACGGGGGATGTTGCTTGCATTCAAACAGCAGATCGAGCTGTATGACTCAGTAGTAATTCATTTGCGATTGAAGGTAGCGCAGGTTTGTCTCAACAACACATCTGACTGTGAGCAGTACCTCTTTCAGAGAGAGGGGAGGGGGTGTTGCTTGCAGTCAAACAGCAGATTGAGCTGTATATATGACTATTAATTCAACTGCGATTGAAGGTAGTGCAGGTTTGTGTCAGTACCTTTGCACTATTGGGTATAAGGTTCATCACGGTTGGTACAACAGCCTCCGCTGTGTGGTCAAACTGGTTCTTAAGCTGGGTAGACAGGTAACTGAAATGAAAGGTAATGGAACGATTAGTGAGCGTAGCACCGGGAGAAACTAAGCACACCAAGACACTTATACGGAAGTTGTGTAAATGCTTACACTAGTGACACGAAACCTACCTCAGTGTTACACATACTTCTCTTGTCACCGTCGATCGTAAGTCCTTTGCCTAAAACACAACAGTATCGTTCATATCCACTAAAGAAATTATGGGAAAGGATTAAGTAATGGTTAGCATAAGAACAGGAGCACTCAACGGCCAGGAATGCACAAAGGTGTTAATTTTTCTAATGTTGAAACTTGATATCTCATTGGTTAAACAGAAATAAACCTCCTAAAAATAGGAAAGAACTCTGATTTCACAATACTTTTTTAAAGAAAATGACTGAAGCGGACAATATGTAACTATGTAAAAAGAGAGAAAAAAATCCTATGTGGGGAACATTGAAATATTTTATAATATCTCCGCTTTTGTTTTAGTGTCTTTCTATTGGCTGAATTTGTTTTGGAATCAAAAACACAACGAGCAATTTCATGCATTTTAATTTGAGAACATTAATACCACTAGTCAAGAGATATCTTTAGAAAAAATGGAACCATTTTCTATTCAGGATTAATGAAATCACATTCATTGCTGCGGAACAATAGATCTTGCTCCAGTTCTTATACAAACCATTACTTAAGAATAAAGAAAGTGGCGCGAAGAAGGAGTGTACAACATGGAACATATGCCACTGGTAGCGTCCGACTGGACTGGAAACGTAAGATTGCTATCTTCACTTTCAAACTTGTTTCGTTCACAGGACATTTCGCTGCAGAGGTATCTAACGATGTCTGCACAGACAAATCAGACGAACAAGTAAACAAACAAGCACGTCTAACAAATAATCTTAAAAAATACCGTGACCTACACAGTGAAATCTTACGTAAAACCTGACTTGTAACAGCATTGCAAGGACAGTTTTCATCATGAATGGAAAAGTATATAAGAGAATATGTAATAAATAAGGAATAGTTTATCAAATAATATAAGAGAGGCCATATTAAGCTTATCTAGTTTTAAACATAAGGTTATGTCATTTTTAAATAAGGAGATTTCCCAATAGTTTTTTATCTATTTCTTTTTGTTTCAATAGTCCTACTCCACATTCAAATGATTTGTAATTTATGACGTTACTAAAGGGTAATATTATACTTGTCTTAGCTGGGGAATATCCCTCAAATGGTGCCTTGGGTGCTTTTGGATATTCTCCTCTCCTTTTCCCCCCTTATATTATTAGTAGTATTATAGTATTCATAATAACGGAGTAAACTTACTAAATAATAAATAAAAGGTGTTGCATGATGCAAATAGCCCGATTTTGTTGTTGTGGCCGTCGTCTGAGTTCTGCTTTTCACGAAACTGTCTCACAACAAAAACGCGAAAGAAATTCATAAGCTGGCCATGTTGCACGGTGAAATTCATGATGAAACTAGGCCTTAAAAACAACAATGTGTAAATCTTTTGAATACTTTTCATAATAATTATACTTACCGCAAATTTGAGATGTTTTTGTTTTGTGGACTAAAAAGCACGAAGCGCGCGAGCCATAAAAAGGGGGAAAAAACGTCACGAGGTTCTATAACTTACAGGGTTAATAAGATGTTTATTCTATGATAGCATCTTCGTTTTCTTTAAGACCGAAAGCAGGCAGAAGATCCATATGGGACATTAACCAATCATAGCTTGTGAAATTACTTAGCTTTGTAATTTTGTAATAACGCTTACTTTAATACCGAGAGTTCGAGGTGTAATAACGCTTACTTTCCGAGTGTTTGAAATGTTATAACGTTGACTTAGCGACAGTTTGAAATGTAATAACGCTTACTAACCAAGAGTTTGAGATGTAACAACGTTTACTTACCTACCGAGAGGTTGAGATGTGATACTACTTATCAAACTCATTAATAATTCATGAGCAAAAAAAAAAAACTTAAATCACTGAGCTATAAGCGATCTGTAAATCTGATACAGATTTGGTCCTGATTTTCATAAACTTTTGCTTCAATTTTCTCGCCCAAAATAAGACGTATCGCCAAAATAACTTAACTTACAACTTTATATCTAGACGTTTGATAAGTCAGACACAAAATTTGTGTCCGTGCTTTATGGGATTTACAAACTCTTGCTTTCAGCTCGAGTTTGTAAATCCCATAAAACATGGCTACTCATTCTGTATCTATTACTTACCGAGAGTTTGAGGGCCCCCTCCATCATTCTTATTAACATAACAAAGCTGTCGTACTCTAGTGCACCAGCCTGGGCCAGACTACGGATCTTCTTGAGCTGAAACCACACATTAAACAAGGTTAGTGAAAACCTAAACGTAGCAAGTTACTCCAAACTCTTTTAAACTCCCTGGTTAAACTAAGCTGACTGATCAGGATACGGGTACTGAAGAGATTGTGGTATTAGGAGGGCAGGCAGGATACCATATACTGAAGAGACTGTGGTATTAGGAGGGCAGGCAGGATACATATACTGAAGAGACTGTGGTATTAGGAGGGCAGGCAGGATACAGGTACTGAAGAGATTGTGGTATTAGGAGGGCAGGCAGGATACCATATACTGAAGAGACTGTGGTATTAGGAGGGCAGGCAGGATACAGGTACTGAAGAGATTGTGGTATTAGGAGGGCAGGCAGGATACCATATACTGAAGAGACTGTGGTATTAGGAGGGCAGGCAGGATACCATAATTATACTGAAGAGACTGTGGTATTAGGAGGGCAGGCAGGATACAGGTACTGAAGAGATTGTGGTATTAGGAGGGCAGGCAGGATACCATATACTGAAGAGACTGTGGTATTAGGAGGGCAGGCAGGATACCATATACTGAAGAGACTGTGGTATTAGGAGGGCAGGCAGGATACATATACTGAAGAGATTGTGGTATTAGGAGGGCAGGCAGGATACCATATACTGAAGAGACTGTGGTATTAGGAGGGCAGGCAGGATACAGGTACTGAAGAGATTGTGGTATTAGGAGGGCAGGCAGGATACCATATACTGAAGAGACTGTGGTATTAGGAGGGCAGGCAGGATACCATATACTGAAGAGACTGTGGTATTAGGAGGGCAGGCAGGATACAGGTACTGAAGAGACTGTGGTATTAGGAGGGCAGGCAGGATACAGGTACTGAAGAGACTGTGGTATTAGGAGGGCAGGCAGGAAACTCGGTAACAAATCATTGCCACTATTTATATTTTGTGCTGAATACAAAGTACATGTATCTCTGCAAAACAAATTGTTTGCACAGCAAATGAAAAGTTTTTTATATCTCTACAACCTAAGGAAAACTCTTAATAATAGCATAAAACCTCAGTCGAGATATCACTTCTTCGTGATTACCAACAGCAACATAAATATTCATGCGAAAGTAGAATCACCGTACAAATACTGAAGTCAAAGACTGCATATCCAGCAAGAATGCAGCTTGCTGCTACAAAACCAAAGGTTAAGAACCAACACATTTTACTCACTGCAGCAACACGCTGCTCCCAGTCATTCTTGTCGTCGGAAAGAATCGTCTGTATCTTAGCCATCTGCATCATTAAGATCCTTTGCAGAATAAATCTGAAATAGGAGAAGAAATGTCATGCCCCTCTTGTCAGGGGAGTGGTTCAATCATCGTAGCAAATTAATATAAATGTTGCAGTTTAACTGTTACTACTAGGTTAAATTTTCCCCAGGTTCTTCTTGGGTTTAGATTCTTGTGTTGGTCATAGTATTTGCCAAGGTTAGAGGTAAGAGTAGAGTAGTAAAAATAATAATATAAAAATAATATAAAAAATAATATAAAAATAATATAAAAATAATATAAAAAATAATATAAAAATAATATAAAAATAATATAAAAATAATATAAAAATAATATAAAAATAATATAAAAATAATATAAAAATAATAGTCTCACAGGTGCTATTTTCTATGTACACTGTAGCAATGTTTTATACACAAAAAGGGAAAAATGAAAAGACAGATGCCACTACCAAGTGACAACATGAAAAAAATAAGCCCCCGCAGAACTAGACTGTACAACAGTCCCTTTCAGAAACAGGCTTGAATGCAATCAAAAGATTGATAACAGCAAAAGGCCATGTCGCCAGAGAAAAAGGTGTTGGGCAGAACATCTAATTAAGGAGACTAAACTGTTGAACAAGAGATATTTACTCATCAGGTTTTCTGTCTATACCAAGGTTGCAAATTAATTATATGAACTCAAGATCAATGTGCTGACTTACCCTGACTTCTGGACAATCAAAAAATGCATGAGCAAAGTCGACCTCATCCACAGCTCCAGCTGCAGCATCTACAGCACAACAGAATTCAAGTAAAAACTATTATTAGTATATACTACACCAGTGAATATCACTTTTCGCGCGCTCTGATTGGCTACTCAAACAGTGAATATGACATCATATGTCACCTCTCGAGCAAAGCAGCGACCATGTCGCACGAGTTTTTGTCCATTTGACAGAAAATAAAATAACTATTTGGTGCTGGCTATTTACCTGGAGTGTGGTATATACTAAAACAATTAGTCACCTCAGTGTTGGTGAATAGTGGTGGATATTTACCTCACCAAAGCGGCTTGGTAAATATCCACCACTATTAACCTCCACTTCAGTGAATAATTGTTAATTATTATGTTGTGACTATTTACTCAAGAGCGTCCTTTGTTAGGGAGAGACTACTGTAGCCAATCAGTGCCGAGTACCTGAACTGTATCCCTAACTCTAAAATTTAACATTTATCTGTTTGATTTGAATTTTGCGCAATAAGCAATCAGTAGGGAGCACTCAAGCAGAGCATCACAGAGATGTTCACTCCACAAAGGCTGAGTGACAACTGAACGTGTCATTGGTCTGGCCATGGCTCTTTTATACTGGAACTTCCTGTTTAAAGTGTATATGAAATAACAATTAAGTTGATCCCATATGAAAGCCATTTTGAATTGATTAAATGGTATTTTCTGTATGTCAATAACTTAATATTGTTGCAGATTTTTTTTTTTTTTTGCAAATATGCAAAGAACATGATTATGAGGTCAGTTGATTTGAACTGCCTTGAGTAGTACTATGGCAAACCTGCATGATGATGTTTTTCGAATTTCCATAGTCATGTGCAAAGTTTCAATTATTATTACCAACTATTTGCAGAGATATTCTTCATTTTGTGATTTGTCTCAAGGCTTTCCAAATCAACAATTACCGACTCCACAGATCATTTGCATATTGCAAAAACTTGAATATCTCTGAAATGAGATGTTGACAAACAGAAAATGACATCCTACCAATTTGTCGGCACTTTAAACAATCTTGCATTCTTAATATTTGTTTTATCAGTTCTTCAACACCTTAAAATAATTGCATCAAACCTTTATGAGACTGAGACACAGTTGACAGAAGTTTAATCAATACATGATCTAGTCAAGAGAGATGGTACTCAAAAGGTAGTCTGCATACCAGGGTTCTTGTTGCCACTGATCTTCCTGCCTGCCAAGATTTTCCTTCCTGAAGAGCCTCGTGACGGCACCAATGTGGACATCTAACAACAACAAAATATGTCAACTTTGAAACTAATGTTTAAAACATCTTGGTTTCCTCAGTGCACAGTGTGATAAACATCATAATACCCATATAGATGTATTAAACACTTACAGACTTATCACATTATCACAATAAAATAATAATAACTGGAAAATGGAAATACCTTAGTATCATCTGTCTCAACTTCTCCATTGAGTTTTGATGGGCCTAGAAAGATAGCAAAAAAGCATGGGTTAACAAATCCTGATAAAAGTGATGCATAGTGATCATACAGTGTATTTTTATTCCACAATACGGTCAATATAATGCACCCTAACTAAGAGAACAGCTGGAGTGATTACCATTTACAGCAGATTAAAGGTTGACCATTTAACGGCATCTGATTTTGTGTTCGTTGCAACGCATTGCTAAGCTGAAATTGACATGTTGCTAACCAATTTGTCATTTGTTGGCAGCTTGGCTTTGTACGTGGTCGTGCGAGTAAGCAAAACATGATTTGAAGTCAAGCGCTTGATATTTTATAACTTTCTCCCAATTAAAAATGATGAAATTAGTTGTCCACAATAGTACAGGTATTCCACCTACTTGAATCTCAATTAAAGACAGATTGAATGAACAAAACACAAAGCACCGCAAAATGGGAATGTCTATATATTTTCATTAGCAACATGTCAAATTGTGTCCAGAAATGTGAGCAATCAACCGTTGCAACAAACACAAAATCAGACACTGTTAAACAGTCATCCTAAATCTGCTGTACATGTACATCAAACCATCTGCTTGGGAATTTTTTTAAACATAATTATAGAAATGAGAAATAAAATAAAAATGGTAGATGCATTCACCAGAAAGATGGAAAAAAAGGTAATGGTATTCATTTATATAGTGCAAATCTAAATTTAAGGTACTACATGTACCTAGTTGAAAAAACTTCTGTAAGTGAAAAAGAAAGCTAGATGTCACTGACCAGTTAACTAATTAGATTAAAATTAGTTTTTATAATTTTAATCCACATTAAGACTATACAATTTACATTAATTTTTTTAAACAATTTTATCAATGAGATTTTATAGTACATAGGTTTCTATATCCTTTATTCTATTTTGACATATTTTTTTTTTTTATATTTTAACCCATATTAGATTAGATAATTTATCATTTATCATTACTTTTATTTAATAATAATAATCACTTATATAGCGCCTATACTTTACACCTCTAGGAGCTAAAAATTACATGACTGTATAAAAAAACTTGAGAAAATAAGACACTATATAAACACTATACTATAGTGTATATTTAAAAAGCACAGTGAAATAATTGTGTTTTAAGATTACTTTTAAAAGAAGACAGCGAGTTGCATAAGCGCATTCCACATGCATTATTAATATGGGCGTTCATAGATAAAGCCTGGTCAAATAAGACACCAATGTTCCGGGCAGTACGCGAGGGGCATATTCTTTCACTACAAATGTTCACCGACGCTAAAACTGGCTGTGGTCAGAAACGGGAACTAAGCAGAAGCAGTTCAGTCTTATCTCTATTGAGTTTAAGTTTATTGCACATCCATTCGTCAATCTCAGATACACAAGCTTGAACCTTTTGAACAGCAGACTCCAGTTGGCCATCGACTGATGGTTTGAACGTAACAAATAACTGAATATCATCAGCGTACAGATGAAACAATATCTTGTGCTTCCTCTGGATGTCTCCCAATTGGAGCCGTGTATAGAAGATAAAGCATGGGACCAAGAAGTGATCTCTTTTGGCACCCCACACTCTAGGTTCCTCATGGTCAATCTTGAGTTATCAATACAAACAAATTGCTTATGATTTGTGAGATACAACTGGAACCATTGAAGAGCACTCCCTTTTACATGTATGCCAAATCTGGACGATGACCTCGACAGTAGAATGATCCATGGTGTCGAAGGCCGCTGACAAATCCAAGAGTGGAAGAACAGCACAGCAGTTATTATTGATGGCGTGCAAGATGTCATTCTGGACACGGAGAAGTGCTGTTTATGTGCTGTGATGCTCTTTGTAGGCTAATTGAAATGGTTCATTGAGATTGTTGAAGTTGAGATAAGCTTTCAATTGTACCACAACTGCCTTCTCAGTGGACTTTGAGACGAACACAAGGTTTGTGACAGGCCTAATATGTGCAAATACCTCAAAGTCGAGTGAACATTTCTTTAGTAATGGAGCAAGAGCCCCATCTTTCATTGAATCAGGAACAATTGACAACTCAAGTGAGAGGTTCACTATCCTAGTAATGACAGGTAGAAGAGCATCCCCAATTAGTTTGACCTTTGTCAGCTAGATTTTAATCGACACTTACCGGTAAATAAAGTTTATTATTATAATTTATTATTACATGTATGTGGATATATTCAAATACGCTTCACAAGGTTATTTTTGTGATACATACTGCTATTGTGGTGCAATGTACTCCTGTGCAGTTTACAATCATGAGTGATTGTTAGTACCTCACAATACCAGGCTGTTGTGTCGGGAGACAATCCCATACTCTTTCTAAAAATAACACAACAGGTTCTTTCACGTCCCCCTCGTATAGATTAGAAGAGGAAGGAGACACAGCCAACTCCCCAAGGTACGTGGCCAGTATTCAAACCCCCAACTTCCCCACACTCTAGACCATGCTCTATCAACTGAGCTACCAGTAACCAGTGACTTTCCAAATTAAATGATGTCTACAAAATGTACTATTTGATTTTCCAACTGAAAAATATATTTTTTGGTGTAAATGGTGAAATAATACTAAAAAAAACACTTGAAAATCAATATTTTCTCTTAGCTTGTTTCTAGAATTCATAGCAGCTTATATGGGCTGAGGTGAAGTGTCACCAGAATCTCATTCTGCTTGCTACGTTGCACTTACGTCAAGTCCCAATAAGGACGAAACAGCTGTCCGCAACTGCATTCTAGTCTTGAGCGCTTCTCACGTCAGGTTTAGCTAACCGTAGTGCTACGTGAAAGAGTTTGCAGGGCTTTTATAGGGCTTTCGTAGCTCTGGCCATTTCATATTTATATTTCTTGAAAATCACATGCTGGTGCTTGTGTTTTAATGCTTTCAAGAATGATATCCAGCAGGTGCTTACCGTCAAATTCACTTAACTTTTGACAATTGGGTTCCGAAGTTGGTTCTAAGTTCCAAGTTCGTCCAAGTTCGTCAATACGAAGTTTGACATCAATTACCAAACTTTGAAACAAACTTCTCAAACTCACAAATAATTAATGAATCAACAGCCAATCAGGTCGTCCCATTGTGGTCAGGTACATGTACCTTGATACACGATGAAACTCCACATGAAGATCTTGATGTCCAATCAAATGACAGATTTTTTACATAATTATTACTTCTGAACCTCGCATGCCAGCGAAGTTCAGACCATGGGAAAGTTAATTAATTTGGGTTGTTTACTGTCTGTTCAGTAAACTTGCTAAATTAGCTGGCACAATGTGCTTTCCAGTTTGTTTTTGAATCCACTTTCCATCCAGCTGAAAAAGCAAGTTTACTTAATGGTCCAGTTAACAGATTAACAGAATTTGCACAATATAAATGAATACCTTTTTTTATCATAAAATTATGAACTGTCCCACGGGCCAAACTTCGCTGGCATCAAGGTTCAGAAGTTTGTTTCAAAGTTTGCTAATTGATGTCAAACTTTGTATTGAATTTACGAAGTTCGTTGACAAACTTTCATTTTACTTGAAGATAACTACCCAGCAAATAATGACTACTTTCTTATAAATAAAATTTTACACCAGACATCACAAAAGGACAGATTATAGAGCTTTTTTATTGGACATATTTAGGAATATTTCTTCTTAACTACCAGTAACTTTTTAAAAAAGCTTTCAAAGTAATACCAGAATATCATAATTTATGTAGAGTAATTGCATCAAAGTTAAATGATTCAATTTAGGAAATATAAACAGAAGAAGCTGTGTTTGTCTGGTACATTGTACATCTTTTACCTTTAATGGCCATGCAATTTTAGAGAAGTATTAAGTTTCTTATAAAAAGGTAGCAATATTTTCAGATTACAAAATAATGGCCAGGATTAACTGACAGCTTCTCAAACTAGTGACAAAATAAAGTGAAATGTGAGTAGGGCCTTAGAGTAATTGATACTGGCCATGTCATAAGTTCAAAATAACACTGATGACATCTACATTTGAGGTTGAGATTTTCTTTCATCAAGTTATAAGAATGTTTTGACATTAGAACATAATTTCACCTAGATATAGATTTCACCCAACTGATAGAGATTGAGATAAAGCAGAAAACATGAAGACTTGTTGATGCTAGTTCAATACTCAAGGCATAACAGAATGTTGATTTGTAAACAGAAAACATGACAGAGGCTTAATCAAATTTGGCAAAACTTCCTGAAATTCAGTAACTGCTTCTATTGACCTCTGGAGGTTTCAAATCCTGCCATGGGAAATGTTTTGTGTGGGTAAAGTAGAGCTTTTGTATGGATTGTGCAGAACATGTGCCATGGTTTGTGCTGATTTTTAATGGCATACAATGTATGCTGTATAAAGCAACAAGAAATGAAATGTGGAAAGCATCATGTTGTAAGGATTTAATTTTGGTTGGCATAAGCCAGATCAAGAGAACTGTATGGTAGACAGCCAAAAAAATCTGCCAAGAACTCAAAATAGATGAATAAAGCTAGACACTCTAGTAACACAAAGATGGTGACAACCAGAAAGCCTCTTAAGAAGCAAAAGAACAGCTGGTTAATTATAATGCTTTGGATTTGCCAACAATGCGTTTTTATTTTCAAATGAAATAATAAAAGCCTATACCCCAGTCAGTCTGACTAGGTAAAACAATATTTGAGGAAATAACCCCAGAGTTCCTTAAAAGGGTTTACAGTCATTTCCTAAATTAAAGAAAAACTGGTTTGTTTAGGTCAAATGTGCCCTTTGCAATCAGGACTTTTAGAGCGAGGCCTAAACATAAAAGAAAGCCAGCAAACACAATGACAAAGAGCACAGTTGGAGACTGATAAAACATTTTACTAAGGAAATCTGAGAACACTACAAGACGATTTCAAATGGGGAAAAAATGGCAGATGAAATTAAAATTGAATATATTTAACAACTTCACAATTTGAACGTATAAATTACTAAATGAAAAATCTTATATTGCATGTTGATAGTTTAATTAGTTATGTATATATCCTGTCAACATATTTTTCATTTACCATTGAAAGAAAGGCTAAAGTTACCTCTCAACTTGTCTTATTTTCTACATAGATGAGCAGATAGGTCTTGTGTTTTACTGTGTTAGAATATTCTTAGCATTACTATATTTGTATATATGACTAAATGTTATAACATTAGCTCAGCTTATAGAGAACTGACCATATTGCTTTGATGAGACTGCTTGTATAAAATATTAAAATCACTTGACTCACTCTACAGTACGTGTCTAGTCTGATATTGCTATCAAAATTATATCAAAAATATATAAACCTAGGTTCCAGCTATTACAATTTATTCAAATACCATAGGATCTAGAATATAACTCTTGTTTGAATAGGAGATTTTTATGCTTGAAATGAAATTAAACAAGAGCCAAAGGAAAAATTGAATCCTACTTAAAGGAATTAATATTCTGATTTCATGAACATGTGCTGTAGAAGATGAAAGCACATCATTCTACAACTTAAATAAATTTATAGTTTTCATTTTAAAACTGAAAGTCAAACCTAAATGGAAATATTCATGCAAAGTCAGTTTGAAACACAGCAGAACCATTTAAATAAAGTCACAATGACTAGATACAACGATGACAAGTTGGAATAAAAATATAAGTTATGGATTCAATATTCATGTATGATCAGTCCAGGTTGAATATATAATCACTGTACTATACCATAGGATCTAGAATATAACTCTTGTTTGAATAGGAGATTTTTATGCTTGAAATGAAATTAAACAAGAGCCAAAGGAAAAATTGAATCCTACTTAAAGGAATTAATATTCTGATTTCATGAACATGTGCTGTAGAAGATGAAAGCACATCATTCTACAACTTAAATAAATTTATAGTTTTCATTTTAAAACTGAAAGTCAAACCTAAATGGAAATATTCATGCAAAGTCAGTTTGAAACACAGCAGAACCATTTAAATAAAGTCACAATGACTAGATACAACGATGACAAGTTGGAATAAAAATATAAGTTATGGATTCAATATTCATGTATGATCAGTCCAGGTTGAATATATAATCACTGTACTATACCATGTGTATATGCAGGTAGGCACATTTGTACTTCAGGTAAGTCAACCTCTGGTCCTCTGCTACAGTACTCTTCTATTTGAGCTAAGATGTCTAAATACTCCTTCGATACAGCATTTGAGTAAAATAAGTCTTCAACCATAGCCTCTTGGACATTGATCACCAATTGAGATCAAACCACTGGCATACCATGATCCTTGGTTAGGTATTCTCCTCAAGCTAAAGCCATCCATAAAATCATACAGTAACCTGTAGTAATTTAATCAACACTTTAAGCTCCATAGTACTGAATCCTGCTACATTTTGAATATTGCTCCCTGTGCCATATAGTAAAAGGAATAGCTGAAGTGAATTATCTACTCTCAGTATGAAACCACAAGGTAAAGATGAAACAGCTTCATCACAACTTCTGCAATCTAGCCAATCAGCACATCTGTACTATCTCACAACCCAAACACAGAAACCCCAGTGGTGAGTGGCTTGACTGACAAAGGGAAATTACGATTTAAGGTCAGCTGCTAAGCTCAACTAAACAGATCTCCTGCATCAATGCCCTACTCACATACTGTTTTACATCAAACTGACAATGAATTCAAACTGGCATCAGCCAATAAGACCCAGTTGGAAGTTAATTTTTAATCAAGGAGTAACCACAAGAATGGATTCAAATTTGTACCTATTAACAAAGTTTTTGTATTTAATTTCATAACACCAACTTCAAGGAAAATTAATTAGGAACAGTAATGTATTCCTAGCATGCTTATGAGGCATTGTTGTGAATGTATTTACATGTAGATTCTAGATGTCTCCAAAGTCAGTCAAACGACTTAAGCTAGTCAACACAACATAATTATACATGTGCTCAATTCCATATCCAGTACAATTCTATATTCTAGAGTCTAAGATGAATAGAACAGGATATTAGAATAACTACATACAGTTGTAGTTCACAGAAATGGCTGTATTTCATTGACAAGCTTTCCAGTGAAACAGCTTTTCTTTGCATGACTTCACTGATGTTTACCAAACAGAAATGACACAAATACTTTCATACTTGACTGGGCAAAGCTAATTACCCTGAATGCATAATAAGCATGCAATTAAATTGGACATATCACTCTGTTACACCTTCTGGAAAAAGAAAACTTTCCAGATTTACAATGGAGAGAATGGATCCAGCACTTCTGTTTAATTGAAAAGTAATTTAAACATCATGAAGTACATGCTCAAGGATTATCTATCGCAGTGCTTTGCTAAACACACATGGAATGTTTTATAAAGTCAACACATTTTCTCTTGAGTTAGAGTAAGCCTTAATACAAGTCTGTGAAATGAAACTATACACCACAGCATGGCAGATGGTCAAAGTAAAGTGGCTAAAGTTATTCCAGCTATTCAAAACCTTTTGTTCACAAAATGCTAACAAGTTATCCTTATCGAACCATACTACATTGTAATTGTGGAACTGTAGATGTGTACTTAGAGCATACAGTTATTCAGAACTGGCATGTAATTCTGGCTATTAAAAAAAATCACAAATACTTCCAAGTTACACGTATATGTACAAGGAATTAATTGGTTAAATATTGAGAATTCATATTTTAATATTTTGTTTACATGATCAGAGCCATCTTTAATTTCTGTAAACTTCACTGTCATATTTTGGATTGAATGCTGATCTAAAATATTATTTAGTTAAAACAAATGAAAATCTAGTTATAAATAATAATTATTAAAAGATGTAAAAAAGTAAATTAGAAATAAAACATTTTAATGACAACATCTGTACAATATTGCATTGGTTTCAACAAGTGCCAGCAACCAACAATTTTATCCATCTACTTGGGAGATGTTATACCCTGTTACATGTAGCAGAGGTTTCTCATCTTTTATCAGCCTTTTCGACAGGGCATTTCACTGTTTGGCTTTCATTGTGGCATTCCTGACTCCCAAGAGAGAAACCTCTATGACGAAACGATTGCTTTTCGTATTGAGCATGCACAAATTTACCTCCAATTTTTGGGGGTAAATCATGTGACCAACCAGTATTCAAACTGGTTTTTCAGGTTTGACACAAACTGTGGGCTCAGATCAGAACCATGGCATAACACTGAAAAACCAGAAAAGTTTGAATACCGGTTTGCCACGTTGTTTGCCTCCAAAAATTTGGATGCAGCACGAGTAATGACAACAACCGTTTTGTGGCGGAGGTTTCTCTTGGAGTCAGGAATGCCACATTAAAAATCAAACAGCAACATGCCCTGTCAAAAAGGCTGAGAAAAGATCAGAAAGCTCAGCAACAGGGCAGAGATTCGATCACCACTGACTTTTACAATTTGAACCTCCAGAGCTTCTCCCATCAGCCACCCACTTTTTAATTATTGAAACAACTGTCTTTTAAACTCCTAGCAAGCACTGAAGTGCTTAAAAACCAGGTGTGAAATCTGCAATTTAAAAAGGTTTCTCAGGATAAAGGATGAATGAAAAAAGATGAAATCGAAATAATCCATGCTTTTTAAATTGTGCTTAAATTAAAGTCCCAGACAATTTGTTTCACAACTGCACAGTTTGAGATCTTGGTCAAGTGATGTATGATCATACAAACATCCATCGTTCACTACTAGATTAATGCTTCTAACTAGTGTACTGCCACTGGGTCGTGAAAAGAGCTGGGTTGCTTTTCACAGTTTTTAGCCAAGTTCAACAGGTTGTTAAAGCCAATCAAGGATTCACATAAAAACAAAACGTTTTACACAGAATTTAGCTCTAAATATGATGAGCATTTAGGGGCACTTTAAGGACACAAATCACACTATCATGACTCACATAATAGTGTGCAAAATGTAAAATTACTGCTAAAGGGTCTACATGTACTGTATGTAGCAATTGTTGTAAAATGATTATGTGCCAGGAATTGTTAAAAACCAGAAATAAAGTCTCAAATTTATTTCTGGAACAGGTTGAAATCAATACTGAACATCATTCAGAATAACCAACTAAATCATTCTAATCCTTTCTTTGGGGGGCTTCAAGTAGTAGTGGTTGTCATCATTTCAGGTTCCATACATGTACATGTAAAATGCATGAGTAATATTAAATTTGATTAACAATTATTTGACTGCTGCAAAACCTAACAACATCTTTTGTTAAAGGGGAACTGAACCCTAAAATCAATCCATCGACTACACAAAGATGTATTTGAAAGACTTTTTAGGAAGAAATATACACTGGTATTTCATTGGTAATTATATACATCGTATTAAAGGAAAATAAGGCAAGTTGAGCTCTAGTCTCTAGCCTATGAATTGCACATTCTTAAAGTGCAAGTATCCTGTTAAAAAAATAGATACATGTATATTGTACTGTTGTGTTTGTTTCTTGCAAAAAGTATTAATCTTGCAAATTTTGCAACATTTCTGGCATTACATTTTAATCCCTAATTTTGATTACTTTTTGTGGATCCTGTGATTAAGTCATAAGATGAATCAACTCCCTCCCAAGAGAAAACTACTACAACAAAATCCTGTAGGTTTCCATTGTGACATCACAAGATGAAATCACAAGATGAAATGGTCCCGCAACTTGGGTAGCTTTTATCCTAGTTTAATTATGCTCCTGCCTCTTGAAAAAAACTAATTTAGACAACTGAAATATATCAGAAATAGAATTTGGGGCAAAAAGACTTAATGCTGTATTATGGCGCTACTTGCACTTTAAGACGATCCTGTAATTTATATTATAATTCTTTTTATTGGTGGTTGGGAGGAATGTGGTTTTTTTTTTTGGGGGGGGGGGGGGGGGAGGGGGGAGGGGGTGTTGCCTACTTCCACCAAATACAAAGCAGTATTGAAGTAAACTTCAACAGAGAAAAAATGTATAATTATAATTAGTATAAAAAAAAAATTATTCGATAAGCCAGTCTAAGAGAACAATCTATCTTCTTGCCTTTCAAAACTTAGTGTCAGTACAATAGAACTTTACATCACTTCAAAACCAACTCACATTATAGAAAAATATTATTATTATTATGTTTATAGCACCGTTATCCACTAATTGTTCATGGTGCTTTACAATACTAAGGTAGTTAAAGTTAATAATATTGATACGGTATATCAATAATTTAAAAAGGTCAATTGAACATAATTTATATGCTAATTTAAATTAAGTTAAAAGATTATATCCATTATCATCATCAGTCATTATTATTAATATTGTTATGAATATTATTCCCATGATTAGTAGCAATAGACTCATTTGTCAAATCAATTATTGATATAAAATTATTATAATTGTTAAATATCTCGGTGAAGAATATCATTTTGTTGTTTCGTTGTAAATTATTATGGACTGTATTTCGAGATGGAATGTTAAGGTTACCGGATGCCTTCAGGGTGCGTTTCCAGTCTAAATTATGTAGCGCCTCGAGCAAACATCTTAGATAATTCATCCATGTATCATTTTAAAGTTTATCAAATTGGCTACAAGAATACATAAAAAGTTTTGAGTTCTTTCAAAATCTCTAATTTTCTGCAATCCCGTTTCTCCGATCTAGTGAGATGGCTTTCAGAAACTCGGACTCCGAAAATATTTTAAAGTTTAAAACCTGTTTGCTTTGTTGCATTTCAGAGGATTCGTATTACAAAAGGGTGTCGGGGAATTTCAAAATTCGATTTAGTTCAAAAGTTATCATGCTCTTCGTGAAAAGGCGAAAACATAGTCCGAGTAGATATGTGAGAAACGCTGTCAAGACCTCTCTTTTTAGAATTTCCCAATTCCCGACACGCTTTTGCAGCTGCGATATCAATTGACACTTTGTGAAAATTTCACACAAATCGAATAAATTCCTCTTGAGTGGGAGCTTTTTTAAAACTCTATTTTGGTTGAAAATCGAAAGTGTAGAAAATAGCACTTTAAAAAATCTAGCCGTATGTCGTGCGTGAATCTGAAGCCCCGCCTCTCCAACAATTAGCGAGCTCTTGACCAATCATTTCTCATCACAGTTCAACTCTCTGTCAAGATTTCCTGCCAATGTTGATTTCCGATCAAAGCTACGCACCGCATCGAGAAAATGTTAATATAGCTGGTTGTTCTAGTTCTCTTGTGTGACTTGAAAAATGGGAAAGACAAAAAGACCTTGAGGGACAAAGCTAAGGTGAACACCTAGAGACGCCTTGAATGCCAGCATAGTTAGTAGAGGAGACAGCAATTTGCAGGCGTCTGAAACAGCACAGCAATAGCGAGATCGTTTCAAGTGATTCAGAGTCACCATCAGACTTTACGTTTCCATCTAAGCTTTCTTGGCCTGGGTTTCTTGGAAACAAATATTCTCTCGGCTGGCTCCTATCAATTCTTCTTTTAATATGTTCAGATGTGGACCACTTGGCACTCTGTCTGAAAGTGAAAATACAAACCCTTGTCGGGTTTTGCGAGGACATCTATTTATCTATTTGGCTTGTAGTTGTATGCATTGTTTGGCCTTGTTTTGCTTTTCTTTGTTTTCCAAGCTAAGGGCATCCTGCTTGCTTTTTGGAAGACATAAGGCCAACAACCGATGGAATTATGAAATCGTACGTGGAAAAAACTTTTATCAATAAACGTAAACATGAATTCAATATGCGCTAGCTCTTGTCATGTGTTAATTGATCTGCTGTCAATCAAACAGAACCTTTTACTTCCGGTTAAACACATCCTTTTGGTATTTCTCCGTCAATATAAAAAAAAATTGAACTGTGTTCTTGGTATATGAGACACTACTACTAAAACTACATTACTGTGTGAAAAAAAAAAATCCATCTTTTTCGTTTTGAAGGTATCTGGTAACCTTAAGTTACTTACCATCTGGTTCATTGAATGCCATTTTTCCAGATCTTGCTACCTCGTCAAACTTGGCATAGATCACAGATAACCTGTTGTACAACAATGGTGGTAATCAGAGTACTGGGGTTTAATTAGTACAGGGGAGCCGGGGTGGCACAGTGGTTATGCACTTCGCCTCTCACCTCTGTGGCCCAGGTCCGATTCCCGGACTCAGCACCATAATTATGTGAGTTGAGTTTGTTGGTATCTCACCCTTGCTCTGAGGGTTTTTCTCTGGGTCCTCCAGTTTTCCTCCCTCCACAAAAAAACAACACGTCTCTATTATGTTTTTAATGAGCTTGTGGGAACCAATAGCTCTGATTGGTCTAAGCAGCTTGGAAGATTTACCAATTTTGCTAGACAACAGGTCTGCGACTAGTTGCATCATTTTTATGCTGAAGTTTCAAGTTTGACCTATCTTTTTGCTTTGTTTTCGGCAAAGCGGCTTGGTAAATATCCACCACTATTCACCTCAACTTTGGTGAATAATTGTTAATTATTGTTTTGCTTTGTTTTGTGTTGTGTTGTCCCTTTTTTTTTTTTTTTTTAACCTACACCCAATTGTAAATTGCAAATACATTGTAAAAATGAATGAATAAAAAATTATTGGGGAAAAAAAGACTGCAAATTAGTGTGATGTGAAAAAGGAAAATAAACTACTGGTGAGGAAGCCTCTTAGAAGTCACTTGTGTCATCTTAGTAATCATGCATTTACAGTTTGGTAAAGATAGCAGTCAGGTAGTTTATGGTTTATGAAGTTGAAATAAAACAATGACAAGATGCCAGCCATTACCAGCACATACCTTGATGATGGGATTCCCTTCTTGCTCAAGTCTATCCGAACCTTCTCACCAACATGTCGATAGACTTCTACCAATGTATCAATTGCACTTTCTCGTACCTGGCTGTTTGGATCACCAAGAAGCTTGCAGATGTGAGGAACAAACTTGGATATTGTAAGACAGGCGACACCAAACCTGGAGAAAGCGTAAAACAAAAAGTATGAAAAATGATAAATCAATAGATCATATAATATTATATTAAATTAGTACATGTATGTGCTGTACAACAGATGGATACTTTCATAAAAATAAAAATAAATTGATGCCGATGCTCTGCAATTGCTACTGATTCTATGGATTGCATGAGAATATCAGATCATTATCTAATAATAATATGTATTTGGAGCATTATACAATGTCTCAATGCTCTTACAGAAATACAGCTTAAAATGTAAATGTAGCTTAATAAAAATATAGCTAATATAAAACCGATTGCTTACTATTACAATAAAATATAAGTTAATTTAAAAATTATGCTAATGACTACGTTCTATACAAAAGATAATAATAAAATAAATTACGACTATAAGACTTTGACTAGATGGACTAATTAGAACATGGGAAAATGCAATAATAAAACAGAATATAAGTTTTAAAGCTGATGTGAGAAAAAATGTTTTCAGTAATGACTTAAAAGAACTAAGGCGGTCTAGACATCTAATATGATCTGGCAATGAGCAGCTACAGAAAAAGCCCTATCACCGTAAGTGAGGTATGAGATACAGGAACAGACAAAAGGTTACGGGAAGATGAGCGTAAAGTGCGAGTATGTTTATATCTATCTAATGTTTCAGTTACGTATTTTGGAGCTTGTCTATTTAAGAAATGAGAATATCAGATCATTATCTATTGAGGAAATGTAGGTTTTGGTGATCCTTTTATACTTAACTAAGTGTTGGAAGTACACAAGCTCCTCATCATGGTATTTGAGTTTTGCAGCTGCTTTTGTCACTTGATTCTATTTTTTTTGCCATATTGTAGTGTGTGTTTTTCTTACTTGTTTTATTTGCCATAAATAGATACACAGGAAAATACTTTACATAAAATCTGCAAACTCACAAGAAATCATACCTACATGTACTAGAATAATATAAGTTAACCCTTTCACCACTACAGGCCTCAAAAGCGGCCAATATGAAGCATGTACCTGGGAAAAATTATTGCATCAAACCTAGACATGCTGGAGATACGATGTTGCGATACTATTTCAAGGGATGAATAACTTCAAAGTCAGAGCTATAACAGGGATCGCTTGACTCTCCCACTTTGGAGAAAAACGCATTTGTTTTGGAGATCGCTGTTCGTTTCTTCGATTTTCGCGAATTTTGAGGAGCTGAAAATCGGCTCAAGAAAACCTTCCCATTTGCACTTGAAATCAAAAGCAAACACAAAATAACCACTCAGTCATTACAGTACCTTGTTTAATCTTTCCAACCAGCAGGTTTGTTTGCATAAAATCCACCAAACGACTGTGAAGCGTGCTATTCTTAATGCTGCACTTCTCTCCACCATGTTTTCCTGCTCCCCAACTCCAATTGCATGCTGGGTAATCACCAAAAAATTCACAAGGGGACCCCCCCTCTGGGACTCCTGTAGGATTTTTTTACCCCTACAACCAAGAGCGGTGATTTGGACTCCAGCCGTTGCTTTAAAGTGACAAAAACACACCCTAATAGGTTGAGCAGGGGGAAAAGACAACCAACTGCAGAATTTCAAGGGTTTCAGTGAAGAATTATTTCATGTGTCTCAAAGCACAAACACAACAGAAAAATCCTGTGAAACCCCTCACAAGGCCTACTAAAAGCAAACCAAGTACTTTTCAGCCGTCATCAGACTTAATGATGTCTTCAAGCTCTCTGACAGTGGCTTATTTGTCCAAAATTAGAGCACATTTCATTGGAAATCCTACAGAAGAAAGCATACTTACCGCCGACGAGTCCGTAGAATTCTGCCGAATGGCATCATGGGGAAAGTTTGAGCCCTTGGTTTAAAAAGTCAGCAGTATTTAACTACCCTGGGCAAGCCAAACTGGAACTGAGGGGGGAGGGTTGAGTTAGCACTCTGAATTTCACCAATTCAGCCCAAACGCTTCCGGTGGTGAAAGGGTTAATGCATACAGTGTATATTATTTTAAGTAACGATCTTTGTAAAAAGTACAATAAAATCCATTGTTCTGCGGCATTGAGCCTCCCTCACATGGGATGTGTCTGTGTTTAGACTACAAAAACACTGGGTGATAATTATGAATATTCTGAAATAAAAGGAGTAAAGTCTTATTTTCATTCCATTTTTATGAACAAATTCTCTTCCAACCAATAGGAACAGCCAAAAACAATAGCTACGAAACAGGCACAATTGATAAGGTTCGGAACATATGATTTGCTTTAAAAACGACATTTGGAACCAAAGTGCAATTCATAGTTTTAATATTTTGAAAAATTGGAGGAATTTAGACATCTTCCTAACCTTTAGGCCGATTTTTATGTTTCAACCAATGACATCAAGAATTTTCACAATACAAAAATTAACACCTTGCTCCATCTGAATGCTGTTCGGTGCCGTACTTCTTACACAAATCATTACTTAATCACTAACATGTTTTGGCATGTTTAAATGTTTAATGAAAAAATAAACTTTGATAAGCTGTCTTTCCAAATACCAGGCTGTACATGTATGTATGTATGTACTAGAGCATACAGTACATGTACAACAATATCAAACAACTTGATAAAGGTCAGTAATAACTATGCAGGTACCATAATTCTTGTTGTGCAAGCTTGGCTTTTGTACTTTGGCTACATTTCTCTACAATCCTTACATTTGCATTGCTTTACATGGCTTTCAAATCTGTCAGAGTAAAATAAGGTTGATGGCCAACATAGAAATTTACAAATGTAGCTGTGACAATACTAGGGTCCAATTCTCAGCAGTCACAAAAGTCAAATCTGGGGAAAACTACTGTATTTTATCACGTACAAGCCGCACCTCACATATAAGCCGCACCCCTAACTTCAGCCTGATAAACAGAAGCTTGTTTTCTCGAAAGGTTTAAGGAAAAGCCTTGTGTATAAGCTGCACCACAAAATTCAGTAAGAGTAGTCTAGTGTTCAAGTTCATAAATGACTGTAATTGAAGCAAAACCTTTTCATAAGAGATCGGCATATCACAACAACGAATTGGTTACAACTTCCTTTGTCCTTTCTTGTGTATAATTTAACCTGCTGTCTTTAAATCACTTCAGAATTCTTCTGTTGTTGTTCCCCCATTAACCAACAACATATTTAAGGAACTTCATTCCTTTAAGCACACAAGAAAGTAAGACATTCTGGCAAAACTATAAGAGCATGTGTCTGAGTCCATGGTCTGCCATCTTGGATTTTCAAGGAGGCCTGGGGCAAGAGTTTTCTCAAACGTCCGATCTAGCGTGAGCTCCGAAGTTGAACATGAACTCAACGAGAATTATACTTTATTTGAAAATTTGAAGACTTCCAAGACCAATATTATTATGGGCTTTAACAACACTAGGAACCATTAGAGGAGTTGGCAGAGAAGAGGACAGCTAGTTTTCTTTGGAAATTGAAGGAGAGGAGTTTGAGTAGAAATCTTGCTAACACTTGTGTTCTGTGAATAATGTGCCATTTCTATTATTCATATGGCTTTATTTACAGTCATTTCAAAAAAATGTTTCGGAAAACACTCACATATAAGCCACACCCCCTTTCAAAATCTGAAAGTCAAAAAAGGTGCGGCTTATACGTGACAAAATATGTTAGCTGTTTTACCTCAGTGAAACATTTGCGTAAAAATGTTACTGAATAAAGATGGCTGTACTTACACACTAATAGACCTAACAATACAGTGGAGTACTTCCTCTCTCACTCTCCAAGCTTTGTGGTTAAAGGCAGGAATTAACTGCTCAAGTACATGCTGAAAGGGAATTAATAAATGTCCATTTGTCATACTAAAAACATTATACATTATTAATAATAAATTACAGAATACCCCCTCCCAACAAATAACCAAACCAATAACCTCCAATGCATTTGTGTTTGGGTTTGTTTTCGAGCAAACACAGAGTGCACACAAGGGTTTGCTCAATGTTTGCTGTGTTCCACTGCAAACCCTGTGAACCCAGCAAACCCTGAGCAAACAGCAGTAATTTACCAGTAGTAATTTACTTCGACGTGAGTGCAGAGGGTTTGAAACAAATGCTAGCCAAAGACATGAATCATGTGAGTTTTAAACTTGCATAAAACAAGGAATAGAGGTATTTGCATTCACTGGGTATTGTGATCAATAATATACAATTGCTGTTTGCTCAGAGTTTGCAGGGTTCACTCATACTTTGCAGGGTTCACTTAGGCCTAATTCAAATGTCGAACTTTTCATGCACCAAACCTAATAAGATCAAAAGCCACCTAATTGTCTTTTGTTTCAATTGCATTCAGTGCATGAAAAGTTCAACAATTGAATCAGGCGTTAGAGTTTGCTCAGAGTTTGCTCAGAGTTTGCAGGGTTTGCTCAGAGTTTGCTTGAGCAAAATCAGCAAACCCTCTGTGTCTGCTTCCAACACTGCATTCACTTTTGCCTTTGCCAAATTGAACGTGGGCAAACATAACACTGGAGCCGGTTAGTTCTGGTTGGTACTGTACCTTGATACATCTGATACTGAATACTTTGATATACATAAATATAAATTATGATACACTTGATGCCTATGACACACTTGAAGCCTATGAAATACATGATGCATATGATGCGCTTGATGCTTTTGATATACGATCCATGAGATACATGTATGTGATATCCCCTTGATACTAATAAAATACGATTTGTGTGATACGTGATATGTGATACCCCTACCCCAGCCCTAATGATAACCGAGTGCTATGTCTGATATGTGTATTGTGATACAGGCAACGCATATCTGGTGGTGGTGTTTGGGGGGGGGGGGGGGGGGGTTTGGGGGAAGGGGCACTCTGCCTTAACACCCTACCTGTGGTGTAGCAACTGGGTACATAAACTTCTGCAGCAAATCCTGTGCATGCTCACGGACCTGAAGGATTACATGAGTAATCACAATATTATTAGAACAAGAAAAAAAAAAATCATTATGAAGTGCATGAAAATAAGACACCAGTTCTTTTGGACTGATCTGATGCACATGTGGAAATACCAGTTTAAAATACAGTATCCTGGAAATGACAGCAATTTATTTTATTCACTCAAACTGGTCATAGTTTATTGTACATGTAGTTCACATCTTACCTCACTTAATACAAGCAGAAAAATAATGGAGCTTTGTCAGACTACTGTACTTTAACTTATGGAATCCCACAAGAATCTATCTTTAGGCCCTTAAACCAAGATTGTACATAATCCTATCAGAAATCCAGGAAATATGCTAAGGCATTTAAGATGTCTGCTATTCATAGACGGAACTGTAATATGTGTACGCTGATTACACTAGTCTCACTACGGCAGCAGAGGATCCAACTGTCCTTCAATTCCAAATGAACCATGAGGTTCAAAGGCATAACTAAGTCTAAATGTAACAAAAACTAAATATATGTTATTAGGAAGTCACTATAAGCTTGCCCATCTAGAACAGGATTTTAAAATTTAAGGTACATGTATCTGCACTGGCAAAAATGGTCAATATTTACCCAATTTTGAAAAAATTGTATTTGATTTGGAATAGACAGTGGATAATTGAACATTAACATGAAGAAGGGCCACATAAAAAAAATTTGCTTGGCATAAATTTGTACCCTTTTTGCTAATTGAATATCACTAGACCGCCTGGTGCCTCAGTATTTTATATTTTGCGTTTTATTAAGCTTACACATTGAAATGAGTCCATTTGACCTGATAATATTGTTGAAAATGGGATTTGAAAAATCATGTGGTTGGAAATCAATTTTCTGGTTTTACAACACGTGATATCAGGTATTCATACAAATAAAAGTTAAATATTAACAATGCTGTAACAAAAATGATTTCCATGACTTCCAACCACACGATGTATTTGAAATGTCCTTTCGTACGTAATGCATCAGTCAATTCCAGCAATGCCCATCCCCTCCTCGGGACAACCCCCGGGCATTAGTCATTTTCGTTATTTTTTCCCAAATTCCCCACGGTGGGGACAAGCAAGGTGTTCAAATGCCCCACAGTGGAGCCAAAGAAGTAAGGAAAATGCCCCACCCCCGGGCACATCCATAACGATATACTGCTCAAGTCAGGAGCCCATTACCAGGAGCGTCCTCTGTTATGGGTTGGGTCCCCAGCACAGAGGTAGATGAGGCTATTTTTAGATTCGAAATTCCCGCGAAAAGAGTTTGCCGCCATGTTGGTGCCCTTAAACAATAGATTCCTCGTTAGCTTCTTTTGTTGGGGCACCAATATTTGAATCTCTGGGGATTGAGTGAAAACCAGCAATTCGAATTCCCGCGTTGAAAGTGAAAAGAATGATAATGAGAAGTGACGTTAGCTATCTGATTGGCTAAGAATAGCCTACCTTTGTTCTTTTTCGCGCGAAACGCAATGCTAAAAATAGCCTCATCTACCTCTGTGCTGGGGTACAGACACAGTGGGGAAGATGGACGCTCCTGGTAATGGGCTCCTGCCCAAGTTTAATTCCATGCAAATGCACAAGGCGCAGAGAAGTGCTACTTCTCTATCTATTCATTGATAGTTTCCGTTACGGTTTTGTAGATCCGCCATCTTGTTTTGTATTTGTATTTATACTCACTGCTGTATCAGTGATTATGCTATTGAGCTGCCTAGAACCCCTGAAAATGGTATTAATTTACATAGTTTATATTTCATTCCTATAAATAATCATTCGCACCGCGGTTAACGTTATACAATAAGCGCTTATTAAAACCACATGACAGACTTTTATAATAATAGTGTGACTTCTGTTCGTCCGGTGGACAGCAGCAAACAGTGTATATTTGTCCCATATTTGTAAACAAACTACTTGATATCGTTTCCAACTCGGACCAGCAGAGCTTGGGCCCCGAGTGCCTCCTGAATTAACATTTTAGCGTAGAGTAGAGTTAAGAATACAGGATTGCAGATCAGTGTTAGATGGGCGGTGAACGTACGAGAACTGCTATTTTCTAGCTATATTGTAAAAAATAAACATCCATAGGTTTCCCGGCTTTTTCGTGTCCTAGCGTATACAAATAACCTGGACAAGACGGTATAAACTGCAGGTTTCTAGGTTTAGAGAAATAGATAGAATCCACAGGCAGCTGGAATAATTACAACAACTCAGATTTATTGGTTTCTTTTACTTGAAGTCTCTTTCCCAGAATTATTTTCGGCAGTGTCAAATGCCCCACCATATGCCCTGTGGTAGAATAATGCCCGACCCCCGGGCCGATATAAGGTTACAAATGCCCCACTCCCGGCATCTCAAAGTATGCAAATGCCCCACCATATCCCGGGAGGGGGATGGGCATTGCTGGAATTGACTGATGCATAAGTATTCACAAAATTTCCTCTGGAACCCTCAAAATATGCTTTAAACTCCATAACTTGAGTTGTATCTTGTTGTCGGCCATCTTGGATTCAAAACATTTGATACTTACAATCTGAGAGAATGATATTTTAATAAGTGGAGCTGACATAAAAACAGAGGAAAAGGAACTATAATTAGGTTATCTCTTAAATGACATCATTGACATTTGATTCCTTAAAAAACGAAATTGGCATACTATAATTAACATTTTTCCGATGTCAGTCATATTGTTTTCCAGTTTGAATTTTAAATAAAAGATAACTGGCTAGGGCTTATAGGCACTTTAACATTAAATCTAATCATGCAGCATTTTGCTCTGGTAAAAATTAAAGTTCTAAACAGTTTGTGAGCCAGAACCACAATGAACTGATTCTGTCCCTTGACAGCTTATATAATTATCATAACAACAGCTCTCCAGACGCTCTCGTCCATCTTGGAACTTATTTCTCTCTGCACTACCAATTCATTACATTCATGTCCATTACAAGAGAAATACATCTCTTCAATGCTTCAGTGTTTTATCTCCTGCTTGGTTTCCAAGGTGAAAGAGAAAGAATCCTTTTTTGAGCCTAAGTTATATTTTATCTACGGAAAGCATTTTCCTGCCAAAACATAAAATGTAACTGTGCTCTTCAAAATAGCCTTCTTGCCCACCCACTCCCTCAAAATAACAAACAACAACAAATATGTTTTCAAAAGAAACGGCTTGATAACTTGCTGTTTTGAGCTGTCATAAATTCCTCGTTCATCTGAAAGGCTCCCTTGACTAGCGAGAAGAGAAAATGCGGTTTTTCCTATTCTTAAGGCAAAGTTAGTTTTTGAAATCGACACTATCGGCCTTTCTGCACATGGCCCTTCAATTAATTATTTAAGAACTTTAGATAATATGGAACATGTTCTGTGAAACTCTTGAATATCAAGCACAATGTAGCAGTCTATAGCCATTTAAATTAGCGTTTCACATTACCGGTAAACATTTGTTTTGTACTCATAAAATGTGAACAATAAATTGAACTGTAAACACATTGTTGACTTTAATAAAGGTGATCAAACAACAATATTGAGAAGTATATTTCTGTATGAAGTCTACAAACCATCGCCATGATAGTTAAAGACAACATAATATTCAGTTTACATCAATCTTAATAAACATATTCAGACTACAACATCTGGCCTTTCTTTGTCAGTAGAGATAGGGAAGCCAAAGCTGGGAATTACTAATCTGACACAATGAAAAATATCCAATGATTTGTAGATTTAACAATCTGGCTAACATTTGCTCACTGTGAAATTTAAACATAGGAAGGCAGTATCAATTCAGATTTCAATATTTCTAGAATATTCACTTGAATAACATCAAATGACCTCGATCTTAGAATAGCATATACAAATGTAGCCTGCGAATACAGCCGTCTTCCATCGGGAACCACAATCAAAACGTGGCCCATGTTTTGATTGTGGTTCCTGATGCGAGACGGCTATATTTGCAGGCTAATACAAATGAACAACATACATTTTATAGCCATACATGGGAGAGTATTATTGAATTTTCAAAAGAACTAACACTACTTACAGTATTTTACTTTCAATTTGGCATAAAAAATAATGGAATATACAGAAGATGAAAGCTCATTATTATAACCGATACAGACCTGTTGTTTGCTGCTTAACACTACTTACGGTATTTTACTTTCAATTTGGCATAAAAAATAATGGAATATACAGAAGATGAAAGCTCATTATTATAACTGATACAGACCTGTTGTTTGCTGTCTCCAAGCCTGTCTATTATAGCAGGAACAACTGAAAGGTAAGGGCAATATACATTTGTCAAGACAACTGAGAAATTTTTAAGTCAAGGAATGATAAAGAAAATTTAAGTTCAACCCATGAATATAATATTATGTTAAAATGTTAAACCTATGAAATACAGTGTTTCTTAGTTGGAAAACAAGGACAAGTACAGCTGAAACTGAATCTCATTTGGAAACATGAAAACCTAAAAATAATGATCAACAAAAAGGTTGACATGTTTGACCTTTGAATGAAATACAGACCACTAATTCTCACATCTTTTACAATGAGAGAAAAACCTATGCTGTTATATTTACTAGACTTTGAAATACACAATAAAATAGCAGAATCAACATTTACATGTACCACAAGCATCAAGAGTTAAGAAATCTTACAGTACAGTATAGCCCACTCTGTAAATGATAAATGACTGAGTTAAAAGGCCAATCACTAACATATTTTCAAAGGGAAGAATAAGGAAACATCACTCGTCCTTGAGCACAGAAAGAAAGAAAGGAATCTACCCACACCTAAATTAGGAAGGCCTATAGAATGACCTTTTTAAATTTGGAAAACAAGGTTCACAAGGCAGCCAATCACAGAGTATTATTGAAATGTGGCTGATAAGAGCCAATACTGGAAGTACAAAAATGCAACCAAATTAAGTGGTATTTATTCCTTAAAAATTATAAAGTCTAAATTATGAAGTCAAATATTGTGCTTATTTCCGCTACAAAAGTGCTCTCAAGTGAAGAGGAAAACATTCTTGCTGAGCTTCACAGAGTAAGGATGAATACTGCATCAGAACTGTAATGTATTGGTAGCATTTTCAATAACATACAAAATATTCCTTACATTTCATACAACAAATCAGTGGGAAGTATATATACTTGATGTATTTTTAATATAAATTAAAGCCTAATTATGTTTTGTTTTGGAACTACTGGCAGTGAGATTTGAGGTTTCTTTCTGTGAAAAACACAGTCCTTAGCATTATTGTTATGCAATGTAAGCTGCATTTTGGTAGACAGAATACCTTATTTAGTGTAGTAATTAAATAATATCATTCTCAGGAAAAGGCTTAATATGTATTTGAAAATCTTATCACCAATAATATTATGTTAACCCATACTGTACATTATTGTTCAGGTTTTAAATGAAATGATTTCAAAATGACTATTACTAGCTTTTGAAGCTACCAACAATATAATTGAATCTTAAGGGTAAACATCCAAAGTGTGAATAACATGGTTTTAATGCATACAGTATAGAGCAGGATTTAGCAATTAATTTGTTGATAAGTTAGATTTTTCTCTAGGTCCTGTGACTGTGGTGTTAAGACATAACATTATAGAAATATCAAACATAATTCATTGCTATGGCTTAACCATAAGACATGTGGCAGTGACTAGTAAAGCACACAAACTAGTCAGTTTGCACTATAATCAGTGGTACTTTACATTTGCCATGCATATAGTTATTAAACACATTGTTTGTTTTAGATCTAGTGCACATAAAATACATCCAATGCTACAATGTAGAAATACTACCAAACTACATCTCATTGCTGTACAAGAAACTTTAAATATGGGAATTGAATGCTCCTGGAATAATAGACTTTTATACCCTCCTCTCCAAGAATTGTCGAATCCAAAAGTGATGAGGTGAAATTTTGGAATGTTATAGGCATAAAGAATACTAATAACAGTACATTTTAGTTTCATTTGAAAAATCAGTTTCCTCTAATTCCTGTATGGCAAATGTTTATTAAATCCAGCAGATATGGCTTGCAGTGGACCTATTACAGCTGCCATCACTGAAATGTAAACTGACAATGTGCACCATAAAAGGATTCTCCAACATTTTCAGAGCTGCTTGTTTCTAAAAGTTATTACACTTATATCACATATTACAGGTACGTACAGACAGTATACTAATGTGCTAATAATAACAAAAGTTCAATGCACTGTTACTTACGTACATGAAAAACTAACCAACGGTTCCTCAACAGGTAAATTTGCCAGCTTATGGCTTTGAGAAAATATCTAGCAAAATTACTGTGAGCTTGGATAGTCCCCCAAAAGCAAACTTTAGCGTAATACCATATGCTAATTGACATTAACAAGTCAACAAATTCACATGAAATATGCATAGCAACTTACTAGTCACTTTATTAGCAATAACATGAAACTAAATTTAGTTTATTTTTTCTAAAAGAACAAAATTTTTAAAGTACAAATAAACTCAGTAATTGTAATAATTATTATTGGCATCAATAATAATTTGAGGAAAGCTACAGGGTAATGGAGCATGAACTTGTATGGAGCATGAAATGGAAATGTCATCCCAATATTGATACTTATTGTGGTAAGAGTAAACAATCTCTTATAAAATATGCATAGAAACTGACTGGAGAATACATCCTCTTATGTCACACATGTGTATGATGGGGGATTTTTTCACATACTGTCCTATGCTATGTATTCTAACTAGCACATGATAAAGGTTTGATGCAATGCACAGTATATATGCCTAATTATATTTATATTGTCCAACTTTCATTAGTATTGCTAAGGCAAACAATCTCCTTAAAATGTAAACAGTGGTATAAAGGTACAGCATGATTCCTATACAAAGGACCTCAAGTTTTCAATTTTTAACTTAAAAACCCAGTGCAACACCAAAACTTAATTTTACCATATGATTATGTACAGTGTATTCTCACATTGATTAAATTTAAATTGTTATCTTCAAAATAATGCCAAGCTTAACCCAATTAATGCTTTGTACTTAAAAAAGCATTCCAGAGCTTGATAATTTTTTAATCCCAATAATAAATATTTAACAAACTAATATACAAACAGAGGAACCTTTTATTATTAGCACTACAGTATGCAGCTTTATTATAATTATAATTATGCCAAGAATGCAAGAAATATGCACAGGTCTCATGCTTCGGCATGATATTGGGAGAATTTGCACCAGTTTTTTATCTTCCCCGATTATTCCCCAAATGTCTCCCATCTTTTTTGAAAACAAGGGAGGCATTACCCTGGTTCCAGAGGTCCTCACTATGAGAACTACTAGCTAGGAAAAACTACTACAAATGAGACAAGAGATTGAGAAGAGAGAAGAAAGGGCCTCTGGCCTCAGCTCAGCCGTTGAGAATCTCACTTCCATGCTAGGTTTAGGTTCAGAATTTGAACCTCAGCTCTGATTGGATAATCTACTCATTAGGAAGGAATGGTAATTTTCATTGGCTTATCAATGGCCCAGAAAACACGTCAAACCGGTTTTGCTTAGCATCTTAACTAGAGGGTGCGAGAAGTAGGACCTCTGGTACCCTGCAGGATAGGGAGACATATGGTGGCATGCACTAGGTGCCACCCAACATGAGACCATATTTTGGGTAGTTGTCACCACCACCATGGTACATAAATCCCACATCTCTAGCAAGCATGCAAGGTTTTGGTTATTATGGGGAAACATTGTTTCTTGGCAGGATTCATTTAATAAGCAACTTATTAGTAGGCTAAGCACCTAATACGGCTAGGTATTCTTTCTCATCAATCTTATTTTGCATTATCCACTCTTTGAAAAACCAAACCCAGCTCTATAGTTTGCACCATGGACAAACACAGTGTACAAAAACAGGTGCCGTACTTGTGAGACAGTTTCTATGCATCAATAAAGGAGTTTTACCTTGACATTTCACCCAATCGGGATAGGGTAAGTCAGTGATTGTTTGTAAACTTGACCTCCCTCATATAGACACTATAGCATTATAGTGCTTGCTGGATACAGAACTAATGATTAAAACATCAGTGTCTGTATCAGTGATACAAGTGTCTGAGTATCAGTGATACAGATGTTGATGTTCTATTACCCAGTCTTGTATCAGATGAACAGACCTGTTTTTTTCAGTTCTGTATCAAACAAATGCTAGTGTCTGTCTAAGTATGGACTGCATATTTAATTAGTTCTATATGGGGGTTTACAAAGGTATCCATCTGACTTATTAATGCTGCATTTGGATTGGTTAGCACCCTTATCAATTTTTAACGAAGATTTGTTTATTAAAATGTTAACTGCCACTAAAAACGTGCAGTACAATAGCATAAATAATAAATAATTTGTTTTCCATAACCACCACATATTATCTAGTTCTCTGCCACTGAACTAACTGGAAGAAAACAGATTAGAACAAAGTGGCAATATTTAATACACATTAGTTTTCCTGCAATGAGGCCACAATCCAAGTGAGCTCTCTACAGATATTATCATCCCTAAGAATAATCACCACTTAAGGTTACCAGATACCTTCGCAGATCTCTCTCGTTAATAATTTTGTACGCGCATTGTTTTAAAGAAAACTATAGAAACCTATGTACCTCTGTAAAGCTAATGAAGTGCAGAATACGCTGAATGGATTTGTTTAAAAAAAAAAATTAATTGTAAAGCAATGCTAAGCCAACAAACGCAAAACTGACAAGGTTTATAAAAGTGAATTAGCAGCCTTCGGGTTAATGCATAAGAACAATTCAACTGCACAATGTCAATTAGCATATGACAGCCTAAAAAAGGGTGTGAGCATTTGTTAATATTTTACTTCATTCAAATGCAATTCAATCTTAAAGTTTTAGTCTTCAATAATGTCCGAGTCTCAGTCTCTTCAAATGACTTGCTAGTTCCTGGTAAGCCAAACGACAGTTTAAGCCTGCTAGTACTGCTTATATTGGAGTTGACCCTGAAGTTGAAGGTTGTTCTTCTCTGCCTTTCGCACGTTCTTCGAACCACAATCCTTTGTCGCTGTCCGCGAGCTCAATCCTCGTTTTACCGAATTCCTCCTTATCGCCAGTTTCCTTTCTTTTTCGGTCCAGGTTTGGCTTTTTGTTTTACCCAAGGACTTTGCTTTTCTCTTTTGGATTTCCCCATACAAACGATTGATAAGACTCTAAATGCACGTTTGTTATTTCAAAGAAGGGAAGCTACAACAACAGTATGCAAATTACTTGGATAACAGCTCCCGCTAAAAGGGATTATAACGCCTCAGTGATATATTTAGTTTCCTTCTAAATATGTTTTTTCTAAATATCTTGCAAGCTTTTATATCTTTCAATGAATTTTTTTTTTTTTAATTGAAGAACAATCCTTAAAGTGCCACTACAACGAAAATTTACCATTTCGATTTGCCACTTTTTCAGTGTCTATAGGTCAATCAGTATTAGAAATATACGAAATAGTAAAAAATATTCCCAAATGGGCATCTTAAACCACAAATTTTAGGAGAGTTTACCGGTAAAATCCTGTCCACCATTGCTGGAAGCCGTGCCCTTTGTTCAGCTTTAAACAAAGGTTTATTCACCGGAAGTGATGTCATACACTTAACACGACAACCTCGTGGCGCGAAATAGCGTGCAAAAAAAAGTAGCCAACCTCGCAGAGATAAATATAACTTTCTTCTTATGTACGTGAAGACGTTTTTAGTAGAAATATGCCTCCAGGCGTTGTGTTCTGCAGGCGAGCGTTAAGTGTATGACATCATTTCCGGTGAATAAACCTTTGTTTAAAGCTGAACAAAGGGCACGGCTTCCAGTAATGGCGACGTGTAGATTCAATATTCGGAGCTAAAAAAATAAGACTTCCTGTCGTTGTATCGAAAAACAATTTGAACTGGTAATAATATATGAACTCTACTTTATGAATATGCAAAAACATTGATATGTCAAAATTTGATCGTAGGGGCACTTTAAACTTTCCAGATAATCAATAATATTTTTTTTTTAAATCATGCCTACAATATTCATTTTATGATGTTCATAAACATTGCATCTACAAGACAGTAGTTTCAATGTAACTTTTATAAAGTAGTTGTCTGGACAAAAATGGAGACAAGAAATTAATAATAAAAATAATTTCATGCAATGAGGCCACAATCCAAGTGAGCTCTCTACAGATTATTATCCCTAAGAATATAACCACCACTTTATACAACAAATAGAACATAGGTGGCTGATGGAACAAAGGTGCCAAAGGTACCCGAGCCTCTAGGGGATTCAAATTGCAAAAGAAGCCAGCAAAATATTCGAAGTAGATGGATAAAATCGCCAGTCACCAGTATCTCAATAGTTCGAAGAAACCAAAGCCAGACAATGGGCCATTTCCGTGGCTGAATTACTGGTAACTTGTTTTCAAGAATGGCCTGGCTTTGAGCAGAAAATAAGCAAAGAACATCATCATGTCATAATAAAATGGCCCCACTATAACTAAGTTTGGTCTGGTTATCTCTAAAATTATCTACACCCTGCTTCCAAATGATAACACTGAATTTCTAACGGGACCTGAACCAACCATGAGAGGCTGATCAAAGTTAGGACCCGGCAAATTCACAACTTGAATTGGAATTTAGCATGTTGGTTTTTGTGGAGGGAGGAAAAGCAGAGAACCCGGAGAAAAACCCTCAGAGCAAGGGCGAGATACCAACAAACTCAACTCACATATGCCGCCATGTCCGGGGATCGAACATGGGCCACAAAGGCGAGAGGCAAAGCGCTTAACTACTGCACCACCCCTGTTCATCCTGTCATAAATGGTTTACCTCTATAGTGCATTTCTATGTTTTCTGACCAGTTGACACTGTTTGGACAATTGATCTGTTTTAATCAAATGAACCAGTCAACACAAGACTGATATTTTGATCCATAACCAGTTGCTAACAATAGAACATTACTCTACATCACAGTGATTTCTGATTGAGGAACCAGTCACAAGTTATTCCAGCTTCTTGATTTGAACAACTGTGTAAACAAAACATTTCAGTACAAGTAACACAACAGGTTGGGATTGAGTGGCCAAAGTCACACGAACAAAGGAAAAAAACAAGGATGTTAGGTTAACAATACAACTACTCCTACATTATTTAGTCTGGTGAAGCACATGCAACTCAACCATATCAAACAATTCATAACAATAATATTATTGTTCTTCCATTGTACTGTCAGTACTAAAAGTTATAATTTGGCAGCTAAGATAAAAAGAAAGTTATATTTTACAATAACTTCAGGGCTTGAACATAACTTCTAAATCCACAAGCAAATATCTGCAAGTAGGATATTTTTCCACTAGCAACAACTTAGAGTGGACTGGCAAAATGAAATGCCACATACTGGTAATGATATTCTATGCATTCATAGTTTCACTTTAATCCATTTGAAGTTTATGTATACAAGTACGGGTATATATTTTATATTTTTAATAATAATTATTATTAGCGGACCTATCTCTATATAAGTAACATAATTATTACTTTGGTACGAATTGTACGATTCGTACGGTGATGTCATATTCGTACAACAATAATACCTAACCCTGACTACAAACCTAACCCTAACCCTCCACCAGGGTTTAGGGTGTTTAGAGCTAATTAGTAATTTGTACAGTCGTTCGTACAATTCGTACCGATAGAATAATCCTTCATTATTGTGCATCAGGTAAGAATTAGGCTTATAAACTCTGTCAATACGCCACATTTGTTTGAGGTTTTCAGATTCTAAGCCGTACCATAAAGGAATAATTATTAACTCACATTATTTTGCTAGTGAAAATGTTTTTCACCCACAAATTTGAAAATCTGCTAGCATTTTATGAGCTTGCGAGCATTAATTTTGAGTCCTGAACTTGTCATGACTGTAGATACATATATAGAGGATATTACATGGCCACGAGGATATACAGATTTTATCTTCGAGTGTTCATGAAAAATCTTACGAGTGAGTGCAGCGAACGAGTAAGATATTTCATCAACACGAGAAGTTAAATTTGTATCTCCAATAAAGCGGCCATGTAATGTTCTGTTTAATATATAATTATCAATGAAATAGCAGTTTCAATCTATTCCTAAAAAGGTTAGAAAGCCAGTCATATTTTCAAAAGTGATACTGAAGATATCACTCTTTAGAAAGAAATATATACTGGTATTTCATCGAGAATTATATATTAGATATACATGTACACTGTACATATAATATATATATAATTATGTACTTGTAGATCAATGATTTTTTTTGCCCAGTGAACCAGGGGTTAGCATATATATTATCCAGGTCTGTTACTGATGTGTGCTACCTTGGTTTCCATGTGACATCATCAAAAACCTAAAATCTAAACTATGAGTCCTACAAAGCTGTTCTTTGTATATATTATTTTTGTTTTATTGCCACCATGTTTGTGTCCCAGAGATGGACACAAAGATGGTGGCTGCATACAAAGTTCATTCATTGGCCCACAGATCCATTAGGAAAATTAATAATCTAATGTTCCAAAATTTGGGTTATACATGTAAGTGTATTTTCGGTAGTTCTACAAGGACCAAGATGTTTTATTTGATTTTATCAATGCAAACCAATTTTGTAATCGCATATTGTGACTATGAAAACCACCAACATGAAGTGTTATCATCTTTCATGGACAAAGTACACCTATTAAAAATTAACTGACAAAAATAATTATGTATTGCTCTAAAAACTGTACAAAGCTACACACACAGTCTTTTCTAGCTTTCTATTGTTATGTTCGTGGTCATGCAGACTCCTAATAACATATTATAAGACAGGCATCTCCTCAAAGCTGAAGCTTGTACTGAGTTGTTATATTATTGATTATTTCATGACTTTTGAAATAAATTAGAGCTATAAACTTGTCACAGCAACCAGACAGTTGTGTCTGGAAATTCTAACACTAGCCATTATCACTTGGGAACACTCTTGTTAAAATGGAAAACCCATATGAAGCATTGCCATATAACCTAGCAACATATCAATGACATTTAGCATATAACAACCACTGAGTTGGTAATAAGAGAACAAAGTTTAGCATAAATATCAGCCTGTCAAAAATAATTTAGTGGTTGTCTATGTACCTATATTAACTATTAAGGTACCAATCAGTATATATATACTGTACATCTGACAGCTTTACAACAATGTGGTAGACATAAGTCTTCTCAGGGTGACATCGACTGAGCAAAACACATGCTAAATCACTAAGGCAAGATCACATGCAGTTAACCAATGTCAAATTTGTAGAACAGCTGATTTTAGGAATATATTTGAGTTTGAATCAACCAGAATATGGTATTAGACTTAATGACAGAGAAAATGTCTAACCATTATGGCAAAGCAGTTTGGAATTTTGATTTTATACTCAATTATTTCTTCCCTTGGTACACATAGGGGTTTCATTAATTTTCAAAAAACTCTATGCATTTAATAGCAAATGTATGTTCAAATCAACCTACTCCAGGCTAAATAGGTGAAAGAGTTCTAGATCTGGAGATGGGCTATTTTGAAAGCCTGTGGCCTGCACACATGCACCAATATCATACAATATGCTGCACGATGCCCTTATTCTCATAAAATGCATTTAATCTAAAATTACCTCACTGGTCAATTATTATGGAGATATTGAAAATGTATTACAATACAATTTCTGACGATTAGCAATGTAAATATATATATCAGCCATTTGATGGCGTACTCAAGCTCCAAGTCCACATTCAACTGAGACTAATTATTACCATAACTTCTTGATTTGACACACACATTGAATGTAGACAAAAGAAAGAAATTAGAGCTCAATTGCTTTAACACAATGCCAAGTTTGGGGTTTATAAATTGGCAGAACCAATTCCTACAATGGACGGAGATATATATATATTTAATGAGCTCACCAGTGTCTACAGTAAAATCTACTATGCAAAAAGAGTTTAATGAAAATTCTACTTCCTAAATTTCACTGCCTTCCAGAATTAGTGGACATATATTACTTCAAAGTCAAGAAGTATCTCATAAAGTCAATGAACTGATATATGTATATAAGCATATAAGCCTGACATTTAAACAAATAATCGCAAATACTTTTACACCACTAGGATTTTTAGAGTGTTTAGCTTGAACGGAAATCAATTTGCAAAATAACTTAGCTCAAAGGATGGTGTGCATTTTGTTATTAAAGAAAGTACTGTGGTTACATCCCTGATATCGGTCTGATAAGCTTTTAAACACCCTAGTTTTCCCTTAGATTTTGCTTTCTAGCGGAAGCAAAAGGCATTAGAAAACTGAATATCAATAAGCTTAGCTGTTAGCATAGTTTTCAACTTCACATGGGATTTTCTTACCGGGCAAAAGACTGTGTTTGAAGTTTCCACCAATTCGATCGACGATCTGGTGCAAAATATCCAGTCCACTCAGACTTACCTAGTAAAATAGATAAAGGTTAATACGATTTGGGGTAAAGAAAATATTCAACTCTACTATCTAGCTTTGGTTGCAGCTATCACGTAAAATTTACAGTTTCTAGTCTTCGCGTGTAGCTGAGAGCAACATCTAAATGCATACAACTAAACTAAGATGCAATCTCGCGAATTTTATCAGCTCCAGATAGCTTTGAAACCATAGCTTTCACCACAAGAATAGTGTCAATCGTGGAATTCGTGATGAATTTTAGCCAGATTCTAAAATATATTTAACCAGAAAGGCAGAATGGATTTGTGAAATGTCTGACCGGTTCTGACCGACTTCATCTTTTCACGCCTTAGAGTTGGAACCAAACTAACACTTTACTTCCAAATCAGTCATTTTCACACATTTTCCACCACTAGGAAACCCAATAAACTATCAAGCTCCGTAATCCTTACCCTGAAGTTACTACTATTCACCCAACCAACAAGTCCATCGATAAGTCTGTCATAGCCCCCAAACTCGATCTCGTGCGAGGGTTCACTGAGATAGTTTGACAAATCCTCGGCCGCCTTGAGACGTTTTTGTGTGTCCTGTGACCACACAGATGCAAGAATGCCCTCCAGAAACACAGTATCTTTCATAATTCCACTTGCTGATTAAATAATCCAAATACAGAAGCAATGAAAAAAAGTACAAAGTAGAAGTATCCAAGGAATACTTGCAAGCGAGATGATGCTCGCAAAGTTCAAGCTCCAACTCTCCCTCAAAAAATCTCTTAAGTTGGCTCCCCGTAACGTAAAATCATAGCCATAAATGGATTCCTTAATGCTTGACGTGTTGCTCTGTTCTATAAATTATTATCTCTTGGTAGAAGGAGGGATTTAACAAGGTCCAAAGTAAACCGCTTTTTCGTGATGCTGTCTGGCCGCCATTTTTGTTCCAACGAGGATTGACCGTGGAACCGAGGCTGCCGGTGACGTTATTGGCCAAACAGACCGACATGTTGAGAGAAGTGAGCTTTGATCAGTATGATTGTATTCCCTCGCCGGACCATTTAAAACGAATTTCTTTAAAAAGAAATTAAAGGCCCTTTTTCTTGAACGATACCACGAAAAATAGATTGTCAACCAAATATATAGCAACTTATATTATGTACAAAAAACTGTTACAAAGATCTTACAAAAAAACATACCTTCATCGCATGTTATTCTTGGTCAAGAAGGCAAGAAACCTGGAGTTTCCCGCGAATTTTGTCATTTCCAAATAAATTTCTCCTTGAAGTTTTTTAACTCTAGAAACTAGAGATGGATTCAACAAAGTCAGAAATATACTTTCTAACTTTACTACTCGCTAAACATCTTCAATTTTTGAACTTTTCATACAATCTGAGCATATTTATCGGACACTTTTCTCGAGAGGTTGTTTGGGAGAAATTTCCCGCGAACTCAAGTCGTAAATCTTACCCTGAAAGAAATTAACTACAAACCTTTTAGACAACTAACCTTACCTGGAAATTAGCATGAGCAGTAACATAAATAAATTAAGTGTCAAATTTGTGCAAAGGGCTCCAAAGGGCTCCAGGTTTAAGAGGTTTACAAAGCCGTTGAAAATGCGTATTGTTTACGGTGTTTCGATACCATTCACAAAATGTCGCGCTCACTGGATATACAGTACTCACGCCGATCTTTCGTGAAGCATTTCGCGAACAGTACGAGTGGTGTTTATTGTTACTAAAACCCAAAAAACAGACAATTCTTTGTTAATCATTTTACTTAAAAACAATTATGATTACCTGGAAAGATAAAGGGTAGAACTAAGTAATACTTTCGTTAATTCAGTCAAGCGCACGTACAAAACCAGCTTTGAGCGCGCGCTCGTTGTTCGAAAATGGCGTGAAGATTGCGTCAGCAGCGCGCGCGAACCTCTAAAATTGAAAACTTTTCACTCAAATCACAGGTAATTCTCAGCATATTTTCCCATTTTTCGTAGGCTTTCATTGTAAAATAATGGCCAGAAATACGGGGAAGTCAAAGTTAGCCTAAACATATGTCAAAATCCCAGGAAAAACTTTGGTTTTGAGATGCTTTGTGAAAATTTGTGCTGCTGAGGTCCGATCTCCACGAAATTCAACGCAGAATGAATTGCTCACGTGACCGGTAAAATTGATAATATAGTTGCTACGCAAAGGATTGTGGGAAGGCCTTCCAATCCTCCTTGACTTAATCTAACCTTATCCAATGTCTCTATTCACTGTCGGATCCAGGGGAGGGGTTTTTGGGGTTGCAACCCCCACTACGATTCCTGTAAATCACTGTAAATACAATTTTAAAATCTCTAGATTAAAAAAATCCTTTTGCAAACCCCCCCCTTTCACAAAATCCTAGTTCCGCCCTGCTATTTTACCGTTTTCATAGTGTCCACCTGAGTGTTCCTGACTATAGATAACCCTTAGTTTCTTCAGGTCCATCTCACTCTTATTCTTTCGTACTTAGATAAGTGTTGTAAATTATATATTAACGTCTAATAGTAAATAAAAGTTGTTTTTGTTGTTGTTACTGCGTGTGAGCTAAACTTAACAAAACGTTTTGCCAAAGTCAGAATGTTGTCTTTGTTGAATGTCTCAATTGTCTGATGCAGATTTCTAGGGAAAGGTCTGCCATATATGAGAACCAGCCTATAGCAAAGGGAACGTTTATTTAATATGACGACGAGGGTTATGAAGCACGAGCAATTTTATTTTATAACAGCTCAGGGGCGGATCGGCCAAGATTTTTGAAAGGGGGGGGGGGGGGGGGGAGAGAGAGGGGGGGGATGGCTGTCATAGATTTTTTTGTTCGAGAGCATGCATTGCCTCTGTAAAATGCTGCAATTTGGCCAGTCCAACCAGCCCAAAGGGGGGTGGCTAGCCACCCAATCCACCCCCCCTCCTAAATCCGCCCCTGCAGCTGCGAACAACGTTCGATAAAAAAAAATTAAAAAAACACCTTGGGAAAAAGCAAGTACGAGCAATTCGAGCACATGCAATCAGGCTTTTTTGCAGACATTCGAGCAAATTAAAGGTCTAAAACGACGAGCACTTCCAAATTTTGACTGACCATTCGGTAGCCTCGGTAAGAGCTCCTCGAAATATTTCCATACCCCCCTCATTCATATTAAATGAACTTTAATTTCCCTAAACAAACAGTGACATCTGATTCATGCTGTACTGGTAAGATTCTATATTTAACAAATAAAGAAGCCTTAGCCATGTTTTATACTATCATAAAACACGATGGGAATTTGAGAACATGAGAGAAATGTTAAAGCACAAGCCGAGTGTGATTAATAGCAGGATTATGACTGACTGATTAGCAGGATTATGTAAACCATAAGGCAGCAAAGGATCGACTCACTATAGTTTTTCACAGAACTCGTACCGTCAAAAGTACATCTAATAACAAAACCCCTATACAAGCGGCAGTCCTGGACTGGACGTGCGCGACAGTGCGTTAAATTGATAGTGTTATTAGCAAAACATGTTTGGAAATGCTATTTTTCACCTCTAATCGATCTTTCCAAAACAGCGTTTGGGGACCAGTCTTTATATGTTTACTGAGCGGGGTACTGCTGGGCTGCTGTGTTTGTGGGGACGGGTCGTGCCGATATTTTGGACGGTAATTTAGGGAGGGTCATAGTTTTTGAAACCACAATTTGGGGAGGGTCCGGCACTAATTTTCAAGCCATGTCACGAAGAATGTCAATGGTCATGCCTCTTCTTTTATTAGAGCTTTGGTAACCTGTGGGGTCTCCCGATATATGGTTTAATTTATATTGATCTTGAATTAGATTGATCTTCTATTCTTTAATAGTACCGGTATATGTTTTCTTTTAATTCGTTACAATATTCAACACTGAAATCGGCAATGTTTGAAAGATGGGTTCAGTATTTTTCAGAACAAGAACATGCTAGTGTATCTTAATAAATTTAAAAAGCCAGCATAATTCCTCACACTATTAGAAAAGTACCATAGCACTGAGACCTGTATTAAAACGATTTAGTCAACTGAACGCCGGTTCAAGGAAAGGCAAAAAGGGTAAAGAAACAAGCCGATTTTCAGTCTCAAGAACGTAGGAAATGGCACAGTTCATTGGTTATTGCTCGAGGGGATCTCCGCTTTTCCTGTAACTTAGCGAGCTTTTAACTAAGACACCGCCGCGTGTTCCTTTTAAAATATATAATCCAAGTTTTAACACTGATCTTCTGAATTTGGGGCTGATCAAAGTCAGGACCCGGCTAATCCACAGATCGAATTGGAATTTAGCGTGTTGGTTTTTGTGGAGGGAGGAAAACCGGAGAAACCGGAGAAAAACCCTCGGAGCAAGGGCGAGATACCAACAAACTCAACTCACATATATGGCATGCTAACATGCAAATGACTGCCAGCCAGACAGATTACTGCAACAATTTGCATCATAGACAGGTTTGAAGTGGTTGTGAGCACTTTTAGCCTTTCACCAAAAATACATTTATCATGTAGTGATGGGCGGTAACGTGAATTTGCAGATTGATATAATGAACAACTTATTAGTTAGCTAACCACCTAATATGGCTGTGTATTTTTGTTTATTTTCATTTTCATTTCACTGGCTCGCCTGATCAACAAATGCTTGCCAAAGTACGAATGCGAACTCGTAAAAATACAGACGTATTAACTGCCGCATGGTTAGCCGACTAATATAACCTCTATATATAGTCTTGATTTATACATGATGAGATTTAAGCGTTGCCGCTTGTGTAGCCTACATTTGGGGGAGGGGGGCTGGGAAGAGGAAGAGAGAAGGGAGAGCCCACCTTCGCTCCCCCAAATGAGCCTGCTCGCAGGTTGTTCGCTGGCTACTGCTTGCGCGGGATCGTGCGTGGCAGCGCGCGTGGCAGCGCGCGTGCCTTCTAGACTTTACGTGTGCAACGGTGCAAGCACAAAACTCCTCCATATACCCCTCTAAAGTATAAGCGAGTTCCGAGATTCAGCGCGAGAGAAAATAGGGCCATTTAAACTATAGGAAGCTAGCGGCTTACCTAAGCCACGAAGTTCACAAGAATGTGATATTTATACGAGGGCTTCATTAACTCGGTCGCGGCTTCAGTTAGTCGTAAACATCAGTTTTTGACCCATTTATACGATCGTTGTTTCTCACGCGATTTGTAGAGAAAGCCGATATTTTTAAAAGTTCACCCTTCCCTTGATCCTTTGCGCTATCTCTATCTCTGAATCTTCAACATGATCTCGTGACCAGTCAAGGATAAAGATAAACAGTTGTCACATTCCGAACGGCGGTAGACGGGCTTAGTGTAGTGGTGACGACCTCGCAAAGGGTTATGAGTTCGAACCCAGTAGGATCGCTTGAAAAAACTTATTCTCTTCTTCACGTTCTCTTCTTGTTTATCTGTGAACCCTAGCTCTAGGTGAGTGAGAACCCGTCGATTACCCGTGAACTCGTCCGATGGTTAGGGTTAGTTTTGTGGTTCGGGTTGGGATGTCACTAGTAGAATTACGATTATCGTAATTTCAGCGGCCAATAACAATTTACGATAATCGTAATTCTAAACCTCGAGAACACGTTGGATCCTTTCCATGGTCCTTTGCTCTCTAATAGTGGAACTCCCGCGAGGAGCACAATACATATAGTATGCGAAGGAATTTTTTCTGGATGTTCTTGCTCGCCCGACCGGTGTATCAGCGCGGTTTTAGGATCCTAGCTGAGTCGACGGCCTGCTCGATTTTGTTTGACTATTTTACGCCGTCCTGTCCTTTACATTCACTTCTCCCTCCCGCGCAGTCGTTTTTAGGGGCTCCCATAACCTCTCTCTTGTGGCCTGGGGAGCTAGAGGGTATGGGAGCCCCGAAAAACGACTGCGGGGAGGCTAGGGCTTTGGTTTTGGGCTTCCTGTGGCTACAATTTCAAACGTATTTTGTCTTGTTTACTACCTCAAATCTGCAGGATGAATATAGCGTTCATTCTAAAGTTGAAATGTTGAGACTTTTGTCAAAGTAAAGTGTACTTATTATATTTACCAGTTCTGTTGTGTCTTCCTGTCGTCCGATGCATTTCAGTTAAGTTAACAATACTACAGGTCATATAGGTTATAGTCGACTGTGTACGTCCTTCATGTAGATGAATATTGGTAAATAGTATAAGTAAAGTTTATTTTGACACAAGTCTAAACATTTCAACTTTAGAATTAACGCTATATTCATCCTACAAATTTGGGGTAAACGAGCTGAAGGCAAAATACGTTTGAAATTGTAGCCACAGGAAGCCCAGCACCAATTTTGAGGATGATAAGCATCTCATCACATGTATCGCAAGAGAGAAGATTAACATCTGATTATTACTGCAAGCTAATTGAGGAGGCCAAGAATAACTTTGCCAAAATATGGCAATCAATCAAGGAAACACTGCAGCACCTTCTAAGAACACAAGTAAACCGACAGCGGTATAATTCAGATGCAACTCAGCTGTCGTATATATACAGACCTACAAGGTATCGCCGAGATCTTTAATATTCATTTTACAACATTGGTAAGCAACTAGCGATGGTTTTTCGAGGTGTCAAAAGCTGGTCTCCTGCTACTCAACGTCACTTCAAGTTCGAGCTTAAGCCTGTTCCTATGGCCTTTGTTGAAAAGCAGCTATCCCAGATGAAGACAAGTAAAGCAATAGGGCTCGATAACATCAGTGCCCGTATATGCTTAGAGACTCATCAGCTATTACTGCTCTACCTTTGACGTATGTAATCAATCTGTCCTTCATAAGTGGTACCTTTTCTGACACGTGGAAGTGTGCGAAAGTCACTTCCTTGTTCAAACAAGGGAGAAGAACGACAAAGACAACTATCGCCTCATACCTATTTTGCCTACAGTGAGCATGCAAGGTGATTGAAAGAGCTGTGAACACCCAATTCTGTGGCTATTTAGAAGAAAACAAGTTGTTATTTGACAAACAGTTTGGATTTTGTCGTGGCCGCTCAACCACTACAGCTCAGTGTAAATTTACAAATGGACTATTCTCAAATATGGATGAAGGCAAGATAACTGGGGTTTGCATGATATATCTTGATCATAAAAAGGCATTTGATACAGTAGACCATGCCATGCTGATAAATAAACTAAAGGCTCTTGGTGTATCTGGAAGATCCGTTAGCTGATTCCAGTCTTACTTAGTTTGTCATTGTCAAATCATAGCTAGCCGCCTATGTCAGGCCCTCTCAAGCACTAGCCGAATTTCTGTTGGAGTCCCACAGATTTCCATATTAGGGCCACTGTTGTTTTTGGCATACATCAATGATGTTCACAGATATTTGGAGAAGACCTCTATAGCACTGTTCGCTGATGATTCAGCCGTCTTCACTGTTCATCCTCATCCATCAATGACCTGCAGTTTAAACTGAACATTGACCTCAAGAATGTGGCACTTTGGCTTGAATTTTTTTTTACCCTAAACGTTTCAAAGTCTAAGTTCATGCTAATTGCTAACTCGAAGAAACTTAAGGGCTCTACCTACTTTAATCTTATAATTAATGAGTACACATTACGTCGAGAAAGAACCTTCAAGTACTGATTTAGGTGTTATGATCAATGAAACTGTTAACTAAACCAGAGGATCGGAGTACTTAGTAGAATTAATCAAACACTTGCTGCCATTGTATACAAGAAAGCTTTTCGTAAATACTGTGATTCTACCTATCTTAAATTATGGTAACGTAGTCTGGGGTGATAGAAATAATAAGGTTTTAATGGTTCTCTGCAAATACTACATGCAGAACAGCTAAAGTTGTTCTTGATCGCCCCGTAAGCTCTTCTGCGTCTTTAGCTCTGAACGATCTGCGTGCAGTGGAATAGGCTACATGACAGGCGCCATCTACACCGTCTTACTTATACTTTTAAATGTTTTAATGGTCTTTTAGATAACACTAATTACGAATTTTAGCACAGGTGCAACTCTGCATAATTATAGCACACGCCATGCCAGTGACGTTAGACTTATAAGATCTAAGTCTACTAGAGGCCAGCTTCGCTCCTCGTACTTATTACTTAAGGAGTGGAATCGTATTCCTGCCTGCTGCTATTTGAAACAGTACTGAACTCAATCAACAGTTTTTAGTTACTACCATATTTTATACTACACAGTTTTTCTACTCACTATATTATATATATATATATATATTTATTTAGTTTTTATTCTTCCTTTATGATAGTTTTTTTCTTCTTCTATATTTGTAATTATATATATTTTATGTATGCTTATATATTCTCTGTGACAGGTCCTCCCTGAAAACCACCATACGGTGACGGGGGTTTCCTGTATAAAAAAAATATTATTATTATATAAGCCTGTACGTAGTAACGCTTAAAATCACAGGCAGCCCAAGCTCTATTTTTGTGTCATTTAAAAGCAACTCATTGCGAACGGAACAAACTGATGCGGAATAAAAGATGCCTCATTAGCTACTTTTGTTATACAAAACAACATGGCTGCTACGCCTTTGTGATTTGATTCCCTTAGGAATAATTGCAACTCAACAATAGCGGGAAACCGTTCTAAAAATAACCTAACTTGTGAAAACGCTGTGACATAGGCCTAGTATGTGGGATGGACGCTGTGACATAGGCCTAGTATGCGGGATGGACGCTGTGGCATAGGCCTAGTATGTGGGATGGACGCTGTGACATAGGCCTAGTATGTGGGATGGACGCTGTGACATAGGCCTAGTATGTGGGATGGACGCTGTGACATAGGCCTAGTATGTGGGATGGACGCTGTGGCATAGGCGTAGTATGCGGGATGGACGCTGTGACATAGGCGTAGTATGTGGGATGGACGCTGTGACATAGGCGTAGTATGCGGGATGGACGCTGTGACATAGGCCTAGTATGTGGGATGGACGCTGTGACGTAGGCCTAGTATGCGGGATGGACGCTGTGACATAGGCCTAGTATGTGGGATGGACGCTGTGGCATAGGCGTAGTATGCGGGATGGACGCTGTGACATAGGCCTAGTATGCGGGATGGACGCTGTGACATAGGCCTAGTATGCGGGATGGACGCTGTGACATAGGCCTAGTATGCGAGATGGACGCTGTGACATAGGCGTAGTATGTGGGATGGACGCTGTGACATAGGCCTAGTATGTGGGATGGACGCTGTGATATAGGCCTAGTATACGGGATGGACGCTGTGACATAGGCCTAGTATACGAGATGGACGCTCCTAGTTATCAGGGGCTCCTTTCTCTTCATTTTACCAGTTATTATTTTGTTTTTGTTTTTATATAATTTATCGTTTCTTTTGGGTCGTAACCTCAGTTCAAATCACTGGGAGCTCCGCTTTTAGGCTTGCCTAAATATGTTTATAATATAGATACGATAGTACGCGCGCTCTGATTGGCTAAGAAGCCATGTTTTATCAGAGTATATAACATGGTTAGCCGTGTTATATAGTTTTCAACTGGCGGCTTGTGCTTTAACATTTCTCTCATGTTCTCAAATGCCCATCGTGTTTTATGATAGTATAAAACATGGCTAAGGCTTCTTTATTTGTTAAATATTATCGCTTTTCAAAAGAGGTGACGTGTCTGGATACCTGACTCGTACCCAGGCCCTGTCATGCGCGGTTTAGTTAGGATATTGTTGCGCTCAAACTCGCTTATATTATGGAGGGTTTTTGTGTTTGCACTGCTCACGGCCCTGAAGTGCCAAACTTTAAAGCTGGAACGCGCGTGCGCCAGATATTGTACGACTGTACATAGAGCAGGTCTCGTATGAGTGGGATAAACTACGGCATGTCCGTCGCCGTGCTGTAACCGTACTGTGCTGCAATTCTGTGATTTGATTGGATCAGCAGGACAAAAACAATGGGAAACCATTTCAACGTCACGGCTTGCCGTACGGTAACCGTGCTGTAGTCAGTGCTGTAGTTTGTCCCACACTCATATGAAAAATCTGCTCTAGAGTACGTAGTGTAATGTGGTTACAGTCGTTACGGTATGGTATGCCGCAAGATATCAAAAGGTTCCCCATTCATTGGTTTTTCCTTCTGGAAAATAGTAATAGTACGGCCAGACACTCAGGAAAAACTGGAACTCTGCCACAGTATGGAACTCTTATTTCTAGAAAACTTCCAACATATTTCCATGATACTTTCCATAGTAACTGGACAAAACTATTGACATATTGTTCTTTTTCTTATTATGAAAGAGTTCCACTTTTCCAGCGAGATAATCTGTCAGTAGCACAGTTAGTTTACTGTCTTCGCAAACCAGTCTTGATCTTTATTACCATATCTGACAGTTCGATGGCGGACAGACATGACAATATTACAAGTAAAGAACACAACCATCTTCAAAAAAGCAATTGTGCTTTCCGCAGCCCCCTCTGGACGGGGACGGATGTCCACCAAACGTTGGGAATCCTAACAGAAGAGCAAATAATAATATCAAAGAACGCTCAACGGAATGTATCATATTTCTTGGCTTGTCTGCACAGTACAAGTACGAGTATAGAACATGCACAGATATAATTTTATAAGTTTAAAAATTGTTCATATTAAATCGGAAAGATTGTTATAATAATAATAATAATAATGATAATAATAATAATACATATATTTACAGAGGGTGCCACAATCACCCGAAGGTGTTTTTCATGAGGGCCCTCTAACGCTAAGTAAACATAATATTAAAAACAAGTTACTTTAAAAAACACTGAAAAACTATAATAGAAACTACTTTAAGAATGCTAAAAAAACATAAAAAAAGATTTACTAATGAAATATAACTATGCATAAAAATTCCAAAAACCAGGTTTAAATTGAGCTAATGTGTTAGCTTGAGTAATTATAGAAGGTAAATTATTCCAATCTTTAATAAAATTGTAGCCAGTTCTCTGTTGTCCCCATTTAATACGTGATGCAGGAAGTTTATACATGTTCCTATTTCTGGTGTTATAACAATGTACATCAGTGCCAAACCTACTATTAAACGTAAAGTCAACAGAGTCTTTTAAAGACTTGAAGACAAAGGTACATCGATGAAAATGTCTTCTAAACTCTAATGGCTTCCAGCTTAAAAGCTTTAAGGCCATTGAACTCGAGTCATCTCTCCGCAAGTTAAAGATCTCTTTAACAGCTTTATTGTGAAGTACTTGGAGGGAACTCATTAAAGTATCATTTGCTTTATCCCCCCAAACAAGGTCTCCATAATCAAACAGCGGTAGAATAAGCGTATTGACGATTACTTCACGAGAGGTCTGGGGTAATAGGTGCTTAATTCTCCTTAACACGCCTAGCCTTTGCATTACTTTCTTTTGAAGTAGCTCAATGTGGTCGGACCAACTAGCAGTTTCCCCAATCACAACTCCGAGGCATTTGTACGTGCTGACTCTAGCTCTCAAGCTCGTCTTTGTCAATATTCAGCTGTACAGATCCAAATGCTTTGGTCCGTTGGGAAGATCCAATGACCATGAACTGGGACTTTTTAGCGTTAATAGTAAGCCTATGCTTATTTAACCAGCCCTTTAAACGAGAGAGGTCATCATTAAGCTTCTGTTGTAATTCACTTTCCGTAGGTGCTGTGCAATAAACTGCTGTGTCGTCAGCAAACAAAGACGCCTTTGTATGTCTCAGGCAATCAGAAAGGTCGTTTATATCGACCAAAAAGAGTATTGGTCCCAACACAGAACCTGGGGCACTCCAACAGTAACCAATCGCTGAGTAGAAGAGACTTCTCCAATAGTAGTGCATTGAGTACGATGACTAAGGTATGACCGGAACCATTTAACGCACATAGAATCAGCACCATAGGCGCTGAGCTTGCGTAAAAGTAATGAGTGGTTTACAGTGTCAAAGGCCTTTTTAAGGTCAAGGTATACCACGCCTGTGACCTGTCCTCGGTCCATGTTTTGAAGGAAGGTATCTGTAATTTGCAATAGAGCTGTAGATGTTGATCTTCTGGATCGGAATCCAAATTACTACGAGTATAAGAGTCTATTTTCCTCGAGGAAGCTGTAGAATTGAGAGTTTTACGGCTCGTTCCATGATTTTACGAACAAATAAAATAATAATAAATAATAAATAATAATAAATAATAGTTATGAACAAATAAAATAATAATAATAAACCAGAATATTTTGGTGTAATTTCCGGGCCGGAATCCCCTGAAATCGCGCGCTCTGATTGGCTTATTTTTTTAAATCCGGATTGGTGATATAATCCCAAAGTGTTCCAAAATCAAAGTTTTTGACGAAATTGTTACGTAAACATACTCTGGCATTAAATAGCTTGCATCGGAAGCCTTGGAAAAGTGGGAAAACTGCAGCAAATTGCCAGTGATTTGAGTGAAACAAAAAACGTACGCTCAAGACTGACGAATGTATCGCTAAGTGTAAAGCCTGGTTTCCATATGATCGCAACGATCGCAGCGATCGCTGGATTCTTTTGTTCTGCGTATAAATTTACGCTTCGATTCACACAGAACAAAAGAATCCTGCGATCGTTGCGATTATATGGAAACCGGGCTTAAGAACGCTCGACTGATTTGCCAGGTCTTGAAAGTGATCTGAGGCCGCATTTCAAGACATCTAATATATATTTATATTTTCATTTCTACTCACCATTGTTATTGTGGTCTTCGCTGTGCTTTTTGCCGCTGTGTTTTTGTTCTGAAAGTAACTTTAGGTCATCGGCAGTAGGAGTCCTGCAATCAGTAGACACGACTACTCATTCCATGTTTTGATAATTAAAATTACCAAGAGCCCATAACCAGGAGCGTCCATCCCGCATACTACGCCTATGTCACAGCGTCTATCCCGCATACTACGCCTATATCACAGCGTCCATCCCGCATACTAGGTCTACGTCACAGCGTCCATCCCGCATACTAGGCCTATGTCACAGCGTCCATCTCACATACTAGGCCTATGTCACAGCGTCCATCCCACATACTAGGCCTATGTCACAGCGTCCATCTCACATACTAGGCCTATGTCACAGCGTCCACCTCACATACTAGGCCTATGTCACAGCGTCCATCCCGCATACTAGGTCTACGTCACAGTGTTTTCACAAGTTAGGTTATTTATAGAACGGTTTCCCGCTATTCCTGATTAAAAATCATTCCTGAGGGAATAAAATCACAAAAGCGTAGTAGCCATGTTGGTTGATATAACAAAAGTAGCCAATGAGGCGAGCAAATGCTGGACTCTGACTGGCTGAGTGGCTCTTAATCCCATAGAAACTAAATTAGTATGCTCCAAGTACTTAGAGAATACTAATACGGCTTACTAGTAGTCTCTAAGTACTTAGAGAATACTAATAAGGAATTCCTTCGTGGGTGTGCATGACCATATTCTAAAGGGGTTAGATAATGAACTCTCGTGTATTATGGCATTTAGAATGTCTTGCATTCATTAACAAGACATTCTAAATGCCATAAACCACTCGCGTTCATTATCTAACCTATACATACTTGATTGAAAGGATATGCAATTTTTCCTTGAATACTAGATCTACGCACAGTTTGTTAGTCATTTTTGCATATTTCCTTTGATTTCGCCTCCTGGTTAGCTCAGTGGTTAAGCGCCGGTCTGTCGTGCGGGAAGTCGCGGGTTCAACTCCCGGTCGGACCAACACCCAGGGTCTTAAAATAACTGAGTAGAATGTGCTGCCTTTGTGAATCAATCTCGTTCTCTAACTGCAAATGGTTAATTAGACCTTCACGTCTTCTCGGATAAGGACGTAGGTGCCACGTCGGCCTCAAGTTTAGCAGTCTCAAGAAACTGTAATGAGTTAGCGACGTTAAATAAAGTTGCTTTATTTTGCTTAACTCTATTTCGACCATCCCACACGTGTGCTAGGGTCGTCATGCAGTTTATATGAAAGTCACTTTAGATAATTGTGTTTCGGCCCGGAACGAAGATACGGGTCCCTCACTGTGACAATCTCCTTTAACTGCACTCGCGAAATCGAATGATGCGGCTCCTTTGGAAGTAATATGTAAAACACAAAGAGCTGTTTTAGAAGTGATTTCTAAATACAGTGAGAGGGGGTTGAAAACCGAGGCAAAGCCGAAGGACGTGAATTTCGAAAAAGCTCGGATAAATATCGATTGAACAATGAGATCGTTATAATAATTGTTTTGCTAACACCATAGTGAGTGAGTGAGCGAGACATCCTTTTAACTCGTTTCTGCGCTTGCGCACATCCGCGATTAAAATTGAGATCCTCACCAGTCGTTCATGAATAGACCGTTTTCTTCTCCTTGACAAATGTCCATGCCGTCTCCCATCTGTAAGATGAACATTCTTAATTAGCACATTGTGTATGAGTGGAATTCCTGTTTAGCATACCGTTACATTGACACGTCTTCCCCATTGTTTATGTCAGTATGGTTCAAGTCACTGCGCATGTGCAACATGGTACCGTACGGCTACGGTCTAGTGTAGATTTCGTATGAGTGGGACAAACTACAGCACTGACTACAGCACGGTTACTGTACGACATGCCGTGACGTTGAAATGGGTTCCCATTGTTTTTGTCCTGCTGATCCAATCAAATCACAGAATTATAGTACAGCACGGGTACAGCACAGTTACGGACATGCCGTAGTGTGTCCCACGAAATCTGCTCTAGCGAGTACGGTCTAGTGTAGATTTCGTATGAGTGGGACAAACTACAGCACTGACTACAGCACGGTTACTGTACGACATGCCGTGACGTTGAAATGGGTTCCCATTGTTTTTGTCCTGCTGATCCAATCAAATCACAGAATTATAGTACAGCACGGGTACAGCACAGTTACGGACATGCCGTAGTGTGTCCCACGAAATCTGCTCTAGCGAGTTTTGCTGCATTGTGTCCCTCATGCGGAAACTGTTCTAGCTGTAGCCAATTTCGTATAAAAAGTATTTCGCGATTTCACACCCGCAACTCTGATGAAAAAGAGCACCAAAATGCAAAGCGAGACACTCAAAGCATCATACGTTTTATTAACGGCTCAAGTCTGAGGTGACAACTGAAATTAACATCCATGTCACAAGTGTTTGTTTAAAATGCTTGTTTCTTTTCCCGTTTCAGCGACTACCTACTCTAGTTACACTAGTAGTCTATTGGACACATACCGTGATTTGAGGTGACAACCGAGTTAACATGTCACAAGTGTTTGTTTAAAATGCTTGTTTCTTTTTCCGTTTCAGCGACTACCTGCTCTAGTTACACTAGTAGTCTATTGGACACATACCGTGATTTGCCACATTAATTTGATGTCACAGCGAGCGCGGACGTCCCACTTCACTTTTTCCTGAGCACAGCAAAGAAATAAGAAGGAAAAGAAATGGCTTGCATGCAACTACAAACTACAAGGTAGGAAAATAATGTGGTCTTTAGGAAATACGATCCAGCCATTGCGTGAAATTTAGCGAGAAATTAAGCCATTATTATGATTACTACTATTACTATTATTATTAATATTATTACTGTATCGCCTGTTCTCTTCCCCAAGTGTTGTGCACAACATCAAATGTTGCAGAAGTTGACACACGTTGAAAGACTGTTCGGTACACGTGGGAAACCGGATCAGCGTTTTGGGCAAATTTTAACCGCATTTTGGAGTGCTAAACGGTACGTAAAGCGCAAGCGATTAGTCACGCCGAGGATGTGTTAACTCTGATCCCCAGAAAGCGCATGCAGGCTACTCTGTTCTTCCTAAAGGCCCGTTCACACAGGCGATTTTTTGTGCAATTTTGTCGCGATTCCCACTGCAATTTTGCTCGCCAGCGAAGTTGCACTTTCGAATCGCGCGTGTAAACTAGCGGAGATTTTGATGCAATTTTTGTTGCCACCAAATCGCACTGGTTTCGAGCATGTTCGAAACTTGATACAACTTGATACGAATTTGCGGCGAGAAAATTTGCAGTGGGACGCAACAAATATTTGCATCCAAAATCGCCTGTGTAAACGGGACTTAAAACTGCAGTGAAACGACGTTTACCGTCCTTATCAAATACTTACGAGTTTATGTTTCCTAGATGACTGAAGAGGCTTACTTTTCTCGTCTTCTTGGTGTCGTGATGTTGAATTATTGCAATCTGAAAAGCTGTGTGTACGAAGTTTATTATTAGTTAACGTAGCTTGCCGCCGTCTTTTCTAAAACTGGTTACGGCCCCTTCAGCCTGAAAAACCATCTACAAACAAAAACTGCAAAATACACTGAAAATTCGCTCTAGACATTCCTCACCGTTAAAAATTGTGATTTGTTAGTATTTCTGGACTTTCCTTTCCAAATCAGAGCCAGTGACTGGAATCGTGGTAGTCATCTAATCCCTCCTCAAATTACCTTCTCTGTGCCTTTTTGTTTCCCTGTGTTTGTTCTCCATTACGTTATCTTTGACTGATCACTCACCGACGTCTATTAGTTTCTGCGGTGTTTATACGCGTGAGAAACACAGACGTTACAACAGCACGCGCACACTACACTAAAGATAGTGCGCGTGCCGCTACAGGGAGTTTCCACAATTACAGCAGAACGCGTACACTGCACTAAAGATAGCGCGCGTGCCAATACAGGGAGTTTCCACAATTACAGCAGAACGCGTACACTGCACTAAAGATAGCGCGCGTACCAATACAGGGAGTTTCCACAATTACAGGAGAACGCGTACACTGCACTAAAGATAGCGCGCGTGCCAATACAGGGAGTTTTCACAATTACAGCAGAACGCATACACTGCACTAAAGATAGCGCGCGTGCCAATACAGGGAGTTTCCACAATTACAGCAGAACGCTTACACTGCACTAAAGATAGCGCGCGTGTCCCTACGTAACAGCAGAAATAAGGGAACTCATGAAAGCTAGGGATCAACTCCACCATCATTTTCAACAGACAGGTGACAACAATGACTGGGATAGTTACAAAGAACTACGCAACACCGTCAAAGTCACACTTAGAAATGCTGAAAGAGATTATATCTACAGTGAGGTCCTGAAACATAAGGACAATTCAGGATCCCTGTGGAAAAGGAAACTAACGTCTATAGTAAGGATCCCAAGATAGTTGCCGAAGATTTCAACCAGTTCTTTTCAACTGTAGGCAAGAATGCAGCTGAGGCGGCCGCGTAGTTAGCGAGGGATAATAACATCAACAAGACTATACAAAGCCCATCTTCCCCATCTACTTACAGTTCTTCTAGCGAGGTGTTCAATTTCAGACCAGTCTCCTGTACGGAGGTACAGCATATTATTTCAGCAATGCCGTCGAACAAGTCCCCGGGTCCTGACAAGATTAGTATGCGAGTGATGAAGAACTGCCTTCCAGTTATCCTGGGACCATTAACAGATATTTTCAAAAACTCATGAATAATTTAAGAGCCATCGCGCAGAATGGCCTTTGTTCGAGGGACACTTTGAGATTTTGGACTATATTAAGGTCAACTAATTATAATATTAATGAGTTAGAGGATTGCCCTACGATTGGCTTAAATAAATGAGCTTTGGGAGTTGCTTGTCCCTAGCCGATCTCAAATGGAACGAGCTTTGGGAACTGCTAGTCCCAAGCCGATCTCTCAAGCGTGAAAGTCAATTCAATAGAAGTTCATAAATCCAGGTAATGGAATGAAAGAGCCAAACAATAGTTTATCCACAAAACGACAAAGCCCTTCGGCTTAAACCTCATGCTCTCAATTTTTTCACAGCGTGTTCACATCGCATCGCAAATAAGTCTAAATACAGATTCTAGGACATTGTAGCTTTAAAATGAGATGTTATTCAAGCTTATCCGTGCCCTAGAAGTCAAACAAAAACGGATTCACAAAATGACCCACAAAGAAACTGAGCAAGCTGTGTTATTCATGCATGACTCACGTCGAAACGGGGAAAAAGCCCGTCGGCAAAACGACAAACAGTGTTCAAACTCTTTCTCAATTTTCTCCCAATCGTGTTCAAACCGCATCGCAAATAAGTCTGAATACAGATTTTTGGAAGATGTAGCTTTATAATGAGATATTTTTCAAGCTTATCCGTATCCTAAAAGTCAAACAAAATCGGATCCACAAAATCACCCACAAAGAAAGTTAACTGAGCTAGTTGCCGAAGCGGTAAAAAAGCCGGTTGGCAAAACGGCTAACAGTGTTCCAAGCCGTTTCCAATTTTCTCCCAGTCGTTTTCAAATCGCGTCACAAATAAGTCTGAATACAGATTCTTGCAAATGAGATGTTATTCAAGCTTATTCCTGTCCTAGAAGTCAAACAAAATCACCCAATGAAACTGAACTGAGTAACGAATGCAGCGTTTTAATAAAGTCATGCGCGTGCTTAGATAGATCATTTATCTACGTCATAATGTGCAGTTTTGTGTATTTCCCTCGTTCGTTTAAAGAGTTGAAGGAACTTATCATATCTTTAAAGCAATGGCGATTAAAGTCCGCGGTTTTTTTAAATAACAGAAACTGGCTGTTGGATTAGGTAGGCACACGCAGAATCCAAAGGTAAGACACGCAGAATCACTAGTTAAGCCTGACTTTTAGTTTTCCCAGAAAAGTTAGGAGTAGCTATTTAAAAAAAATTACTACTCACTGTCTCACGATTCAAGTTCAGGTTTGTTCGAAAACTGCGCTAAAAGTATTTTAAGTTTTACTTTTGTTGTTAGAAGACATACAAAGCTTGTTTATGGTTGTGTATGCAACGTTCTTATAATTGGCGGATACATAATAAGAGAATAGATCACTATTGTCGTTCCGTGATTTGCATTGGTGCATTTCGACCAAGGCAAGAATCGAACAAATCAGTTGCAAAGATGAGCAAACAGTGTTCCAACTCTTTCTCAATTTTCTACCAATCGTGTTGAAATCGCATCGCAAATCAGTCTGAATACATATTTTTGAAAGATGTAGCTTTATAGTGAGATGTTATTCAAGCTTATCCGTATCCTAGAAGTCAAACAAAATCGGATCCACAAAATCACCCACAAAGAAAGTTTAACTGAGCTTAGTTGCCGAAGCGGTAAAAAAGCCGGTCGGCAAAACGGCTAGCAGTGTTCCAAGCCGTTCTCAATTTTCTCCCAGTCGTTTTCAAATCGCGTCGCAAATAAGTCTGAATACAGATTCTTGGAAGATGTAGCTTTAAAATGAGATGTTATTCAAGCTTATTCCTGTCCTAGAAGTCAAACAAAATCACCCAATGAAACTGAACTGAGTATAGTATAGGCTCGATAAATTGGGGATAATTCCGCTCCAATTCTCAAACATCGGTGTTTTATAACACAAACAATTCCCTTAAAGACTGGGATTCCAAATCCCTTTGCTCAAGAAGTACGAAAGTCGTTTGCTTAAAAGTTTACTCATGTGCTAACTGCTGAACTATGGATTTATCTACGTCATAACTGCGCAGTTTTGTGTATTTTCCTCGTTCGTTTAAAGAGCTGCAGGAACATATCTTTAAAGCAATGGCGATGAACAGGCTCTGGAAAAGTGCAATCTTGAAACGGAGCTGCGATATTATTATCAGCCATGATAGACTTTTAGAATCAGAATGTTAATAATGTTGAGCTTCTCTTTTCTTTTGCTAATAAAACTGGTATCCAAGCAACTAAAATGCAGTTGATATATTTAGCTTGCTTTAAAGTTCCCGCTTCGCTTTCAGGATCTTAATCACCTCCCATGGGACTCAACACCACGCTACTTGTTAATTGTCAATAGACAAATCCGCTTCTACAGATATTATCATAAGTGGCACGAAATGCCGTTTTAGTTTAACTTTTTACAGTTTTTTATCCAAGGTACAGGGTTTTTTCTAACCGTTTGGGAAGCTTGAAGAATCATTTTAAAGCTTATTTTAGGGTCTACAAGAAGCCGATTGAAAATGACTTGTGCGTCTTATATTTCAGTAGAAATCGAGACCTGAATATTGGACTGAGCAGTTTTCCATACAAAATTCGGTCAAAACTCGCTTAGATTCAGAAGGCTAAGGTACATGGGTTTTTAAAAGATACAACTGAGGTCAATAGCTCTACTGATTTATGTGACCTTTAGCTTTAAAAAGCCGATTGAAAATGATTTTTTCTCTCAAAAATGAAGCTGCGAGAGCGCTACAAACGTAAGCTAGTGGAAGCGTTTTCGCCATTTTCTTTGTATTTGAATCTCCCGCTCCTCATTAACTGGGCAATCGTTCAAGTACTTACGGGGACTTAATTATATTCAGAACTGGATATGTCCATTGATTCTGGGCGATGATTTTGTCCAATCAGATGAAGCAAATCAGTCACGTGCATGCTCCTTTATACCTGATAAAATCTCATCATTCTAAAAGGCCCGCGGAGGGATTTGAATTCTGTCCCAGAGGGAAACAGGGTTAATGATTGAGACAATGGAATTTCTATTGATGTGTCAGCTTTCTCACTGAATTGCTAATTAGGATGAACGTTTTATATAAAGAATATTAATGAACATGAAATTTTATATAAAGTTTCATCCTAATTAAGAATTCACTGATAAAGACCCAAAGATACAATGTAGCAAAAAGTACACGGAACATAAGGTACCTAGATAATAAATTTTGCACTAAATTTACTAATATCAGCAGACTACCGAGATACAGATAAGTTATCCAACTACCATTACTTTTTACTGAGCCACTGTTTAGTTCCAATTATTAAACCAAACTCAAAGCCGTAAAATTATAAAAACGTGCATTAAACTTACATATTTTGTGCCGGAGTCAAAAATTTAGAGTCTGCCGTCATGTCAGTCACATCGCTTTCCAAGTCTTGAACTTTATCGAGGTAAACCACGACACCAAATCCTTCAAGTGCAGATTCTTCTTGCATTGCGAAACGCCGCTTCAAACAACATAGTATGGTAATTTCTTCATTTCATTCCCTTGAGATGTTCGTAATTGCAGGCGGTTATTACTCGAATATTTTGCATGGCGTTGTGAATACAAAGTTCATTAAGTAACCATTCCCTTGAGATGTGCGTCTTTCTTTCATTGCATTCTTAAAGCGTTTTTGAAGCCGTTTAAAACACTCACAGCACGTGTTTTATCAAGTCTAAAAATTCTCGGGCTTCGCCCTCGAATTTTTAAACTTGATAAAACACTGCTGTTCGTGTTTTAAACAGTACATTAATCACTCTTTCTCGACTTCAATATTCCCGGATGCATGGAAGGAGGCTGAATTAATACCACTGTTGAAAGAAGGGGATCACGAGGTAGCATCCAATAATAGACCACTCTCGCTGCTCGGTGTCGCCTCAAAAATCTGTGAAAGAGTTGCGCTCAATCAGTTCAACTCTTTTCTCCTGAGGAACGGTCGTTTGTCTTCACATCAAAGTGGAAATAGAAAGAATCATTCTACTGAAACAGTGAACATTTTAACGAGCGACGTCATGTTGGAGGCAATGGACGGAAAGATGCTGACTGCCTTAGTCCTGTTGGACTTGTCTAAGGCATTCGATAGCATCAGTCACCCAATCTTACTGCACAAATTGGGGTCCGTTGGTGCTTCACCCGAAACAGTGAAATGGTTTTGCAGTTATTTGACGGGAAGAACACAGTATGTTCGCATTGGAACAACACTATCTTCACCTCTTACGATCACCCATGGCGTACCACAGGGAGCAATATCGTCGCCCCTGCTGTTCTGTATTTATATGAACGATATACCAACAGTGCCCCTAGAATGTCGTTTAGAGTCCTACGTGGATGACTCTAAAGTCTTCATGACGTTTCCAATAAAAGATGTGCATACAGCCCAGAAACATCTGGAAGAAGATCTTCGCCGCGTAGCAGAATGGTGCTGTGACAACCAACTCTTAATAAATCCCAATAAAACGAAGTTCCTCCTCGTAGGCACTCGACAAATGCTTCAAAGACTCCCCATAAATTTGGAATTGTCCTTCCTGGGCAAAACAATATATTACACCTGTTCCATCAGCTAAGGACATGGGAGTCATTGTTGACTCCCATTTGACATATAACTGCCATATCAGTAAATTGGTATCTTCGTGTATGGCTAAACTTTCCCAAGTAAATCGTGTCAAGCACAGTTTCGATAATATAACATTAACATTAATTATTTCAGCCCTCGTAATCAGCAAACTTATGTACTGTTCGACAGTGTGGTCAAACACATCTGCAACAAACATAAAGAAACTCCAAGCCGTTCAGAACTTTGCCTGTAAGATAATAACGAATACTTGGAAATACGATCATGTCACTCCAGCCCTGCGCCAGCTTAACTGGCTACCGGTTAGAGACTTGTTAGTATATAGAGATACAGTCATGTCATATAAGTGCATGAACAATCTAGCGCCATCTTATCTATGTGATAAGTTCGTAAAACGCACGAAGGTGCATAATCGCCCCACACGCAACTGTGGGATATTGCAAATCCCCCTTTTCAGAACTGCTACAGGACAACGGTCGTTCCATTACAGAGCAGTAAAGATCTGGAATAATTTAGACACAGATTTACAACAGGTACCGTCACTTCGTGCCTTCAAGAACAAATTAAAAGATCAGATGATCAAGGCATTTTTATACAGTACGTCTTAGACCATTATCTATTTAGTAATTACAGTTTTTAGGTCTTAATAGTAAGTAAGTAGACTAACATTTATATTTTATAACATTTACATTTTATTTCATTTACATAAGTTATATATTGTTTACTACTTTTTAAATAACATTTTAAATATATTCTTAATCAAACCATGTAATTATATGTTGAAAAGCCCTTTGGGGAGCATATAATAAAGTATGTATGTATGTACAGGGAGTTTTCACAATTACAGCAGAACGCGTACACTGCACTAAAGATAGTGAGCGTGACAATACAGGGAGTTTTCACAATTACAGCAGAACGCGTACACTACACTTTAACAAATTGAAGTTAGTTTTTTATGTGTCTGTCCTAATATTGACAATGATTTTCGTCATAACATGGCCAAAATAGTTGTGGATCCACTCGGTCTGGTAAACGAGGACCCCTGGGAACGAGGTTGCATTTTCAGGCACGTCGCGCGTCGAAATTCGGGCGCGAAGAAAACCGGAAGTCGTTGAATTTTTATTCTCATCCTATAAAGGGGGGTTTTACCATCTTCCCGGCATGCATTGCGCCTAAAGTATATTATCAACGGTCAGATCCCCCGCGAAAAAATTAGTTCAGCGTGGGTAACCAGGGCGTAATAAAATACTTCTTGTTTATTGTTAATTAAACCAAAAATCCAGACGATTCTTTGTGAATCATTTTATTTAAAAACAATTATGCTTACCAGAAAAATCAAAGGGGAGAAATAAGTAATATGTTGGTTTACTCAATCGCGCGCTCGAAAAAATGCAGCTATGAGCGCGCGCTCGTTGTTCGAAAATGGCGTGATCAGATTATGTCAACAGCGCGCGGTACTAAAATTGAAAACTTTTCAATTTTTCTCAGGTTTTCTGGCCGATATAAAAAAATTCCACATGACGAACGTGTTTGTACAATGTGCGATTTGGGTGAAGTAGGAGACGAATTTCACTATTTAATGACTTGTAATAACAGGAATTTTATAACTCTTAGGGAAGATTTCATTAATAACCTGTTGGATGTAAACAGTTCATTTCGATATTTTAGTAAGCGGGCTTTGTTTTTATATATAATGTCAATGAAGGACGATTCGATTATGAAGTCTTCAGCCAAATATTGCTATGATATCATTGTCTTGTTCAATGCTTGTAATACTTCTTAGTTTTGTATTTAGGTGTTTATACAGTTGTACTGTTATGTACCGTTGTTGGTATAAGGATTAAAGTTATTATTATTATAAAATATTTGCCAGAAATACAGGGAAGTCAAAGCTTGCGTAACCTTACGTCAAAATCCCTGGAAACACTTTGGTTTTGAGATGCTGTGTGAAAATGTGTGCTGCTGAGGTCCGATTTCCACGAAATTCAACGCAGAATGAATTGCTTGTGACCGGGAAAATTGATAATATAGTTGCTACGCAAAGGATTATGGGAAGGCCTTCCAATCCTCCTTGGTAACTTCGCTAAAAAGGGCTTGGATAGTTGGAGCTCCTTTATGTACTCCGAGAACGTTCCCAGTGCCGTTGCACAAAGCGCACGTAAAGTACAAGTAGTTGTAAACCCGTAGGTAAACCATTCGTAGAAAATTTGACCCGTTTCACAACGTGCGCGTAACTTACAAGTGGTTGTAAAGAAGCATCAAAACTGTACGCAACTTACACAAACCTAAATGTGAAATGAAGGTACTCGTAACTTACGAATATGTGTCTGAGTGCTTGTCTTTTGAGGGAATAAGGTGGTTTTTTAAGCGTAGTTACGCTAGAAAACAGATGGGCAATACGGCGAGAAAGAGTGTTTAGAGACAGAAAAAATGTCCTTCACACGTTGGATGATTTTTGCATCAGAGAACGATATCAATATCGTCTCACAAATCAACAGTGAGTCGAGTGTAGTGTGTTCAAAACTGTTAATGTAGTGGAGAGTGTGTGAGGAACATGGAGATCCCCACTCTTAGCCGTGACGGCTCTGTGTTTATCTCAGACAGGGACAAGGCGCAAGCACTAAATGAGCAGTTCAAGTCTGTGTTTTTTCCGATCGAACTGGTCCCATTCCTGTAAAAGGCCCTTAACCGTACCCTAGCATCCCTTCACTACAAATTAGTAACGAAGGCGTGTGAAACCAACTGTTCATGTGGTCCTGACCTCCTTCCTGCAAGAGTCCTGCGAGACCTGACGAATTATCGCCAATATTAGCATACATCTTCCAACAAAGCTTCAATACCAGCATTATTCCACCTGACTGGTCCACAGCACTTATCACAGCGGTATACAAAAAGGGTCCCAAAGCAAATCCAGCAAATTACAGACATATCTCCCTTACTCTTACATGCCTGTGCTGCAAGGTAATGGAGCACATTGTCCTTAGCCATATGAATAAACACCTGGCCACTAATAACATGTTAGTAAGTAACCAGCATGGCTTCAGAAACAGCTGTTCTGTACAACCAGCTTATAACCGTTATTCATGACTGGGCTACTTCCTTAAACAATCGTAGCCAAACAGATGTGATCCTACTGGACTTTAGTAAGGCATTTGACAAAGTGTCGCACAGTAAACTAGCTGCGAAGGTTGAATACTATGGCATTAATGGCCGTAATAATTAATATTATTATTATTAATGGCCGTACACTTGGTTGGAGTAACGCCTTCCTCCACAAGCGCTGCCAATATGTTTCGGTAAATGGCTCTCACTCAGATATTGCTTGTGTCACTTCCGGTATCCCCCAGACTCAGTCTTCGGCCCAACTTTGTTCCTACTCTACATTAACGACATTGTAGAAGGTATCAACTCGAAGATCAGATTGTTTGCAGACGACACTGTTGTCTACCGACAGATTGAGTCAGACCTGGATCACCGCAAGACCCTCCAGGATGACCTTGACACTGTAACGAAGTGGTGTGCATCATGGTCAATGGAATTCAATGATGTGAAGTGTCACTTACTGTCTATAACCAACAAACGCGAGCCGAGTAAGTTTACTTACCATATGAATGGCAAAGTTCTATCTCAGAAGTCCTCCCGGCCCATGATTACCTAGGCCAGGGGTCACACGATCTTCGATGGAACGCTCATTGTTCTAATATTACATCTAAAGCCAACAAAACGTTAGGACATTGAAACCTTGTTCTTTATGTGTCAAAAAACGAGCATATGAATCGCTTGTTAGACCCAGGCTTGAATACGCATCAGAGGCCTGGAACCCTCATACTGAATCTAATATATCTAAGTTAGAACAAACTCAAAAGACTGCAGCAAGGTTCGTCTGCAATAACTATGATCGATATACTAGCACCTCCAACCTCGTTAGTTCGCTGGGCTGGGACACTATTGAGAATCGAAGACTTGCCCAGCAGGCCACTATGTTATATTAAATTCGTAATGGCCTGGTGGACATAGACGTCCCTCACAATATTGTCCCTAACCCCAGACACAATAATCTGTATTACTGCATGCCAACCTGCGTGTAATGTCTTGGCCTTTAGGTACTATTTCTACGTCCGAACAATTCGTGTATGGAATAAGTTACCTGTTCATGTAGCTAACACACCGTCATTAGCATTATTTTCTAGCATTATTGGCCCTGCGATGAAGTCCATGAAACCTCCTCCACATCTGAGGCATTTATATTTTGTTTATATATATATTTATTTATTTAAAATAGCTCACATTTACATGGCTATTTATCATAAAATATACCTGTATTCAGCTATTATTGTCCGCACTTGCACTATTTTATTGACTTTGTACTTCACCATTGTATTGTAATTAGCTTTAAGCTTTCTTATTATTTTATGCACCTTCCGGTATTAGTGTATACTATCCAAGGAAGTAAAAATCTAAGATCTAAGAGGAGTAAAAGCAGGCCCCCACCAGCTGTAATACTCAGCCTGCGATAACAAATAAACGGGAGGGAGGGAAGGGACCGACACTAAGAAAGGATGCAAAGGAGGCTAACTAAAAGTACACAAGGCAGGCAGCTATATTCATGGCCGCCAAGCGAGGCGCGTGAAAATTTTGCCGAAAAACGAAAAGCTCCCTCTCTAACATTCAAAATGTTGAAGAACAGTAAATTAACTAAGTTTATGGTGGTAATTCACGGCGATATCGAGTGGTACACACTCGCAAAATCTTCTTCGAAGCCTTCAACTAATCCAGATCTTTGGCGATTTTCGTTTCTCCCTATGATCGGGACAGATATGAGCCATCATAAGGATTTATAACGGTCATCACATTCAATGTTTTTAATCACTGTCGAATGATCATCCTCTCTAGAGTCCCCAGGGAATAAATCGACAGCTGACATCATTCCCTTAATGTCCCCTCATAGACTGTTTTGCAACTCGACACACCACCCCGATGAAGTTTATTTTGGCAGCTTTCAACAAACAAACCGGAAGAAAAACATTTGATGGTGTGAGATGGCGGGAAGTTTGTTTACGAAATATAAATTTCGCACGACCGCTAAACTCTCGTACTATGATTTCAGACCAAATTCAGTCACTCCACTCTTCAATAATTTATCACATCATAAAAACAATTTTAACTAGCAAATTACCGTGTTTGTAGTGAGCTTGCTCGCTCCAAGAATGCCAGGATCTTCGAAATTTCTAGTCGAGAATGTGAAGAACCAACTAAATCAACACATACACAGCAGAATAAAGTCAAAAGGCATTTTATTTCACAATCGGTTACATGAGTGAGTTTCGGAGACTTTGCTAAGAAATAATGGATTAACAGAAAGACATGATATCAGTGACAAATACACAAAATGTGAGTATGGTTAGCCTGTGGTTTCGTGAAACACCCCGCACGCTCACTTGCGTACACGTAAATGCTTGCAAGCATTCGTAATTTAGGTGCGCTTTGTACAACGGGGCCGGGTACATACTACTGCATAACCGCTTGAATATGGGCAATCCCTTTATGTAGGACGACACAAATTTTTACCAAAAATACAATAGAATACAACACAATACAATTCAATACAGCAATAGAACGCAACACAATACAATACAATAGAATACAATTTGGTAGCAATTAGGCTAGTAATTAGGTGTTTTGATCTAATACAAAGTGCGCTTCGTGGCCATTTTATCAATGAAAATAGCCCACAGTTTATACAGTGTGGTGTAATCGGGCTTTTACGTCAGTATCGGCGGTGACTAAACACAACATCCCCCATATGGGATCGACGGATACGATCTTCGTACAGATATAAACAGAAGACAACTATACACACAAACGACAAGAATACCGGCGATGGAAACCTGGGACTGTTATCGCGAGTACGCACTCTGTTCAGCTGCTTCCGGTTTCTAAAAATAGATTTTATTCGACATTATCATTGCACACCGCGCGCTACAAGATTCCCTCTCTTACTTATGCTCTCTTGAAGAAACTTAATATCGATATGGAATACTAAATAAATCGAATATCGATTGCTTGTTAAACAGAAAGTTCCAGTAAAAAAGGGCCATGACCGAGCCACTGACACCTTCAGTTGTCACTCAGCCTTTGTGGAGTGAACATCTCTGTGATGCTCCGCTTGAGTGCTCCCTATCGATTGCTTGTAGCGCGAAATATAAATGAAACAAATAAATGTTAAACTTTAGAGTAAGGGCTATATAATTCGTAAACAGTCATAAAACACCACCTGAAGTCTTTTAATAAACAACTATCTCAAATTTTTGAAAAGCTGGTATGCAAGCAATTTCAATTTCAATTTGGATTCAGGAAAGGTCGCTCAACTGCGCAAGCTATTACTGAAATTGCAGACAATCTCAGGAAATCTATAGATAATCCTAACTGTAAATAATGTTTACCAATAGAGAAAAGAATAAATATATTTAGCACGGAGCCTCGTATTGGATCCTTTGTGCGTGACAAGTAAAGCATATCGCGAAAGTGGGCTATTGCATGGCTTAAAGTTTGTTCATTTGTGGCATAAAAGGCTATTACCAGATCTATTTTATGATTTCTTCATATATGCAAGTGACAAGCACATTTATAACACAAGATATGCTTCAAAAGGAAATTTATATAAATCGCGCGTGCAAACGAATACTGGGAAACAAATGCTTTTATTCAAGGCAATTGATTTTTGGCAAGATATTCCTAGCCACCTAAAAGATTTACCCTCGTTTTCGTTCAACAAAAAATAACATTATTTACTGTCAGAACAACGCTCAATTTAGTTCTTTATTATTATTATAACTTTCAACGTTCCTATTAAAACATTAATCTGTAACTGCGTTTCCAAATTACTATATGTAACTTATATATTTGTTATATATTCTAGCTATTCTATCTATTCTATAATCCTTATATCTTTAAATGAATTATCTTCTATTTATTTCTGTATGTTCGTAACGTTATATATTGTATATATTTATTATGAGTCAAATAAACTATTGTATCGTATTGTATTGTATCTTTCCTCTGTTCACTTTTTAATGGTTTGTTTGATTTTAAACCCTCAAAATTTTTCATTTTAACGGGAGGCTGATTCACTCACCTACGTTCTTCACTGCTCTCTAATTTGACTTTCAAATTTTGAGTTCGTCATGCGTGAAAAGTGGAGGGGCTTATCCTTTTATACCGGAACTTCCTGTTTAACACCTCAGTGAGCGAGTGAGTGAGCGACACGATTTCACCCATCCCAATAACTCGTTTCTACGCTTGCGCACATCCACGAGTTAAAAATATCAAGTAAATATGGACTTAATTGTGTAGATTATAAAGGATGTTACTTCTGGCGTTTAGCAGTGCATATCTGATAGGCTTTTGGGTACCGAGTGAAGCCCTTAATACCCTGGATAACAGGTGGTGGTTGACCTTCTTCAGGTACAAATGTAAACTTGTGCAGCATACAGGACAGAAATAAGAACAGCTCCACTTTGGCAAGCGATTCACCTACGCAAACTCGTTTCCCGGCAGAGAAAGGCAAGAAGTTCCCCTGGTTAGTGACCAACTGTCCTTCAGTGTCAAGATGGCGATGAGGGTTGAACGCAGTTGGGTTTTCCCAGCATTTGGGGTCAAGATGAAGTGATTCCAAGTCGGTTATCACGACGGTATCTTTGGGGACGCGGTAACCACACAGAGAAGTGTCTTTCAAGGTGTAGTGTGGAAAGCCAAAATCCACAATATTGCCAAGGCGTAGAGTTTCCATTATCGTTGCCTGTATGATTGGCAGTTTTGACCGGTCATCAAGAGAGGGCATTCTATCTGGATCCACTACCTAGCGTATACATACAGAATATTTTAATACACCGCTTAAATATCCACACTGTTTTCTCAGAATCCTTACATTTTTTTGTAAATTTCAACATAGGATTTTTTGGACCAAACGTTTGGAATTGATGAATCAGTTAAAACTCTAACTAACTAAAGCACATTTTCTTGAAGCCTTCATGCGCAAAACTTGATTATTCGTTGTACACCTTAACTGATAGTTACTTGTCTGATTCTTTAGAATTTTGTAAAATGACTGTAACTGCATATGCACATCTAAATGGTTTATTATTTGCTTCTGATTGAGTTCATTTCAGTTGGGCTTCCCCGCTTGGGTTCCCTGTCATCGCATATGCGGATTTATTTATTTAGTGTTTGCGAATCCATTCCACAATTTCCGTAATTCCCGAATCTGGATTTCCGGAAATTCCGATCACGTTGATCTTTCTGAGGTTTCTGATTGGTAAGCCAATCACCGATCGAGAAATCCAACCTCGTTCCAGGGTCTTCTCGGTCAGATCCAACATGGCGGCTCCTGTGAGAGAAGACGGTGAGTACTATATAACACCCACCGAGACCAGAATTGGGAACTTATGTCAAGTGTCTGGGTAGGTTTTTATTTATTCTCGGGTAAGCTGTTGTATTCTGGTGTAAGCTGTATCAGAATACAACATCCGATAATTAAAAACATAGCGCCGCAATGGCGAACCGTCGTGGATGTAAAGTGTATTTTAGTGTGTTCTCAAGAGGAAACGTGGAAATGTTCAGTTATTATTGCTGTTGTGATAGCCTGTGTAGCCTGTAAAAAAAACACGTGATCGATGACGTCATCGTTATGACCTCACCACTAAGTGATTTAAGGTTCCCAATACCATGTCTGTCAAAGTTTCAGTCGCCTGGCAATAGAAATGAGGGAGACACAGGCATGTACTAAAATCACGTAACCGATGACGTCATCGTTACATCACTACTAAATGATTCTTGGGGACCCAACAGATAGATGGATAGATAGATCGTTTATTACAATTACCTTACTTACAATATTAACTGAATTACTAAGGTTCACAATTCCTAAACATTATACATATACTAATAAACTGATTCTATAAAATGTTATGATATTAAAAACTAACAGTTAAAAGCATCTATTATGCTTATTCAAGACCTGTGTCTATTGAAAGTGAAAGTACTACCTTAAAGTGCATATGAAGCGAAAATTAAGTTGATCTAATTTTAAAATGCTTTCGAAATGAGGAATAATGACATTTTCCGTTTGTCAATATCTCATCTCGTTTCAGAGATATTCAGGTTTTTCATCGCCCAGAATCAGTGGACATATTCATCCCTGAATCTCATTAGGGGCCCGAAAATCATTGAACCATTGCTGGTTAATGAGGCAGCGGGAGATTCGAATACAGAGAAAACGGCGAAAACCGCTTCACCAGCATACCCTTGAAGCGCTCTAATATTATGGTTTTTGGACAGAAAAATGGCTTACACGCGGCTTATTATAGCTAATGGTCACACAAAACAGCTGGGCTATTTACTTTAGTTGTATCTTTCAAAAACCCCTGTACCTTAGTCTTCTGAATCTTGGCGAGTTTTGAGCGAATTTTGTATGGAAAGTTGCTCGGGACAATATTCATGGTCGATTTACAACTAGAAATACAAGACGCAGAAATGGCTTACACGCGGCTTCTTGTAGCCCTAAAAAATAACTTTAAAATGAGACCTCAAGCTCTCCAAACGGTCACAAAAAACCCTGTACCTTGGATTAAAAAAATGAAAAAGTTAAATAATTCTGCATTTCTGCCTACCAGATGAATTGAACTCTTCAATTGAGTATTAGAGTGTTGAGTCCCTTGGGGGTGTTTAACAAGCGGAGCGAAGCGAGCGGGAATTTCAAAGTCGAGCAATGATCAGCGTGTTGAGTCCCGTGGGAGGTGTTGTTGCTTCGTGGCGACGGCATCAGAACAACTGAGGACGCCATTACGAGTTGCCGAAGTAGATTTTTCTTTGGTTTTAGATACTCTCTTGAAAACGCATTGGCTAAAATATTTTAAAAGTGAAAGTGTTCATTAAAAGCTTTTAAATGATATAAGTAACGGGGTATTTTGTGGTTTAGAAAATTTATCAAGCGTTCGGCTTCGGCGTCATAACAACTGAGGACGCCAGTTAATGAGTTGAAGTAGATTCTTCTCTGGTTTTAGATGCTCTATTGAAATCGAATGGCGTCAAACTACGTAAGAACATAAGTTTACTTGTCGTGATAGGATTTCATCGGAACTAGAGTAGTTAGGTTAAGGCAGAAGATGAAATCATAGGAATTGGTATCGAACTGACTTGGTATTGAAACGTCTTGAGTTGGTACCGAAATGGCTGGCATCGAAAGAGACTGGTATCAAAACGACCGGTTACCGCTTGAATAACATCTCATTTTAAAGCTACATATTTCGAGAATCTGTATTCAGACTTATTTGCGATGCGATTTGAACACGACTGGGAGTTTATTGAGAACGGCTTGGAACACTGTTTTTTTAAAAATGGATCTCAACTGATCTTATCAAATTATCGTCCAATCTCACTCCTTTCAGTCTTTAATAAAATCCTTGAAAAATTAATGTACAAAAGATTAATTAGATATCTAGATAAAATAAATTGCCTCTACAATAAACAATTTGGCTTTCGCTCGAACCACTCTACTATTCAAGCCATACTTCTTATTACTGATAAAATTCAAAAAGCTATTGATGAAGGTAAGTATGCATGTGGAATTTTCCTCGACTTGAGTAAAGCATTTGATACTGTCAACCATGACATTTTAATTGATAAGTTACAAAGGCTTGGCATTCGTGGTATTGCCATTGACTGGTTTGTCTCTTATCTAAATAACAGAAAACAATTTGTTTCTATTGGAAATGCCTCATCCGATCACCAATACATTTCTTGTGGGGTTCCCCAAGGATCAGTCCTCGGGCCTATACTGTTCCTCCTTTATATTAATGACTTTTCAAATTGCTCTAAAATTCTTGACATTCACCTCTTTGCTGATGATTCTAACCTCTTTTATGCTCATAATAATCTACATAGTCTTGAGAATGTTGTAAACAGCGAATTAATAAAAGTTAATGACTGGCTAAGTGCCAATAAATTATCACTGAATGTTAATAAATCTAATTTTGTAATATTTCACTCACACCAGAAGAAAGTTAATTATAAATTAAACATTACCATTAATAAGAAAATCTTAGAGCATAAACAGAATACCAAATATCTTGGAGTGTTAATTGACTCAAATCTAAATTGGAAAAGCCATATTCATCAAATTACCAAAAAAATTGCCAAAGGCATAGGTATACTCTCTAAAATAAGATATTATCTTAATATTAATATATTAATACAGCTATATTACTCTCTTATATATCCATATCTAACTTATGGGTTAGTAGTTTGGGGGAACACATATGAAAGTACTATTCATCCAATCGTAGTTTTACAAAAGAAAGCAATTCGAATCATCACTCATTCTAAGTATGATGAGCACTCTAGCCCCCTGTTCAAATCTCTCAACATTTTAAAGTTTAAGGACCTAATATTTCTTCATAATGCTCTGCTAATGCATCAATATCATAACAAAGCACTTCCTGCAGTATTCAATGATTTCTTTACCCCTATTAATAGAATTCACTCGTACAACACAAGACTTGCCTCTAAGTCCTCTTTTTTTATTCCTCAAGTAAGAACTAATTATGGAAAATTTAATATAAGATATCAAGGAGCAAAAGTCTGGAATTCATTAGATGATAAAATAAAATCTTCCAAAAAATCGTCCTTTAAAAATAAGCTGAAGTCTTCATTTATAGCATCCTACTAGTCTTATACTTGTTTCCATGTGCAACCATTTAATTACTAGGTTAACTTCAATATTTTATGTAACTTCGTAACACTGTATAAAATATATGATTTTTCTCTCTTTTCTTAAGTATAATTGTTTGTGTCAGTATCTATGGTAACCAAATCTACATATCATCTTTAGTTTCTTTATTTTATGTATGTAGTTATATATTTATTTAATTATTTGTGTATCTTGTATCCGACCGCACATATATTTCCATTATATCAATATATTTGCGTTACCTAGCTTGATTAGCTTTTAAGTTATTTCTAGGTAACCCATACCATTAAATTGTTTAATTCTCCCTCCCTTTTATATGTAAAACATTTCGTTATGGTATGAATAAAATCGTTGTTGTTGTTGTTGTTGTTGTTGTCGACCGGCTTTTTTCCCGCTTCTACGTTTGTTGCATGACAACTAGCTCAGTTTCTTTGTGGGTGATTTTGTGGATCCGATTTTGTTTGATTTCTTCCGGCAAGAATAAGCTTGAATGATGTCTCATTTTAAAGCTACATCTTCCTAGAATCTGTATTCAGACTTATTTGCGATGCAAGTTAAACACGATTGGGAGAAAATTGAGAATGAGTTGGAATTGCGGACCGGCTATTTTTACCGCTTCGACGCGAGTTGAACAAAAGTATACTCAGTTCAGTTTCATTTGGTGATTTTGTTTGACTTCTAGGGCACGGATAAGCTTGAATAACATTACATTTTAAAGCTACAGCTTCCTAGAATCTGTATTTAGACTTATTTGCGATGCGTTGTGAACATGCTGTGAAAAAAGTGAGAGCATGAGGTTTAAGCCGAAGGGCTTTGTCGTTTTGTGGATAAACTATTGTTTGGCTCTTTCATTCCATTACCTGGTTTTACGAACTTCTATTGAATTGACTTTCACACTTGAGAGATCGGCTTGGGACTAGCAGTTCCCAAAGCTCGTTCCATTTGAGATCGGCTAGGGACAAGCAACTCCCAAAGCTCATTTATTTAAGCCAATCGTAGGGCAATCCTCTAACTCATTAATATTATAATTAGTTGACCTTAATGTAGTCCAAAATCTCAAAGTGTCCCTCGAACAAAGGCCATTCTGCGCGATGTGTAATATGCAAATGAGACGACCCATGACGTCATGTTGGTTGCACAGCCTGGAGACAAATCACAAAATGTAGAATATCTCTGCAAATTATTGAATAACAATTACTGAAACTTTGCACATGTATGGCACTATGGAAAGTACACATCATCGTGCAAATTATAGTGTTCCCATGGAAACTCTCATGGCCCCACGCACCTTTCACCTTGAACATAAAAATCCAATTTCTTTCCTTGTTACAAAAAAATAATTTGTTTTAACTACTCACATACAATGCCTACATTGTTCCAAATCTTATTTTGGACCCACACCAAAAAGAATGTGTTTAACAAAGGAGATGTTAGGGAAGTTTGTGTTATTTGTAGAGGAAGACCAGGGCCAGAGTGTTTCCATAGCAACATCATAATTTGCACAATGATGTGTATTTTCCATAGTACCACACATGTGTAAAGTTTCAATAGTTTTTATTCAATATTTGCAGAGATATTCTTCATTTTGTGATTTGTCTCCAGGCTGTGCAACCAACATGACGTCATAGGTCATCTCATTTGCATATTACAAAAACCTGAATATCTCTAAAACGAGATGAGATATTGCCAAACATTATTCCTCATTTCGAAAGCATTTTAAAATTAGCTCAATTTAATTTTCGCTTCATATGCACTTTCAATGATGAGTAATAGTGTTGAACACTAGAGTTAAATGAAAGTGTTCCGGAATCGATTTGTTTTACAAAGCGGAAGTGTGAAGGGCTTACGAAATACCATTATTAAGCGATTTAGCGAGTTTTACGTCACTATCGGCGCAAGAGCATACACATCTCCTACATGAATGAGCACACAAACCTCTCACATGGTTAACACATCTGCTAACTCACGTATAAATACGGTAGAGGTGATTTTAGTTAGTAGAAAGCGAACCGGCGATGAGGATTTTAGCTTGAGCAACGTCAACAGCAATTAATGTTCCACATCGATCTTCAATTATTAATTAAATCAAATATCGATTACTATTATCTTATCAATTTGTATTCCAAGCATTCCATTCTGCTAACAGCTTAGTGTGTGAGCGAGAGTGACAACCCCAACCACCCCGTTAACTCGTCAGTCTGCGCTTGCGCACATCCACGAGTTAAAAACTAACCGGGCACTGAATATAAGTTTCCAAATCTGGTCTCGGTGGGTGTTGTATCGTGCTCAACAGAGAAGACCCTGGTAAAGGCTGAATAATGTGAAAAAAATCTGAAGAAATCCTGGAGATTTTAATCACGTGATGTGGGCATTCAAGATGGCGGCCAAGCTAAATATGACGAGCTTCTAAGGAGAGGAATCGCTCACTTAATTAATTCATGAAATGACAATATAAACTAACTAAAATCCTACCCTGAAAAATAAAAAAACCTAACCGGTCAGTAAGCAAGATCTTACCCACCTAGAGCTATGGTTCTCAAGATATGCTATGGTGAGGTAAAAAGAATTTGAGAGATTTTCTTCAACTCGAACCCCGCTCATCCTACTCGTAAGGCAAATGTCGCAACCACTACACTACGCAGCTCAATAGGCCTTTTGCATCAATCGATCACGTGACGATTTTCCCATAGCAACGCCTTGTGTGGAGGGCAAGCCATTCTAACTTTCCTTGACAACAGAGAGAGCGTGGGAGACGCGAACGTGAAACCTCAATACTAAAAGTTCTGCCGGTTCCTTTGTTATTCGTTTTCAGCTCAAATTTATCATAACTATTTAGCTTTAAATCTTAAAGTTCAGTGTTAGAGGATTTTAAGAGCCGTAAGACGATCAGAAATAGCTTTCTGAAGCCAAAACCGAACCGGACTCTGCGAATACTCGCAACATGATGGCGGCCTCAACACTCGACAACAGACGGTAAGAACTGAGCTGACTTCGGGAATGTACTTTTCTTCCACGCTTTAAATCGTTTTTATGTTCTAGAAAAATTATCTGATGACAGGAGATGTATTTATTTAATACTCTTCATAGCCGAGGAGATGCTAGGAGACGCTGGTGTTGTATAAACTGGAACGCGCTACCACTGTTGTATGCCACAAATATGCAGTGGTGATTTACGCTACAACGATGGACTTTCCTTTCGTCGCAAAAATTCCCCGGTAAAGACATGGGATTAAGGTCTCAGTGAATCACCAAAATTCGAAATAACGAGGGGCTATATTTCAAGATTACAGACTCTAGTGTTGCTGGTGATTTGAAAAAAAGAGAGAACTTGTCACATAGCCGAAAACCAGCTACTCAACAACCTATAATATCAGGTTGTTATTCGTACATCAGTTTATAATATCTCTGTAGCCTGTAACGCGTTCAGATACATCATTCTCCTGTCATCACATACTTTTTCTTGAACATAAAGACGATTTAAAGCGTGGAAGAAAAGTACATTCCCGAAGTCAGCTTCTTACCGGCGCCAGCTGTTGTCTCATGTTGCGAGTAACTCGCAGAGTCCGGTTCGGTTTTGGCTTCAGAAAGCTATTTCTGATCGTCTTACGGCTCTTAAAATCCTCTAACACTGAACTTTAAGATTTAAAGCTAAATAGCTTTCAAAAACTCATGAATAATTAATGAGCATTTTGTCCAATCAGATGAAGCAAATCAGTCACGTGCATGCTCCTTTATACCTGATAAATCTCATCATACTAAAAGGGCCCGCGGAGGGATTTGAATTCTGTCCCAGGGGGAAACGGGGTTAATGATTGAGACAATGGAATTTCTATTGATGTTTCAGCTTTCTCATTGAATTGCTAATTAGGATGAACGTTTTATATAAAGAATACCAATGAACATGAAATTTTATATAAAGTTTCATCCTAATTAATAATTCACTGATAAAGACCCAAAGGTAACAAAAAGTACACGGAACATAAGGTACCTAGATAATAAATTTTGCACTAAATTCACTAATATCAGCAGACTACCGAGATACACAGATAATATTTTTAAAATGAAGTTATCCAACTACCCGCATTACTTGTTTACCGAGCCACTGTTTAGTTCCAATTATTAAACCAAACTCTAAGCCGTAAAATAATAAAAACGTACATTAAACTTACGTAGTTTGTGCCGGAGTCAAAAATTTAGAGTCTGCCGTCATGTCAGTCACATCGCTTTCCAAGTCTTGAACTTTATCGAGGTAAACCACGACACCAAATCGTTCATTGCGAAACGCCGCTTCAAAAACATAGTATGGTAATTTTTTCACGTCATTCCCTTGAGATGTTCGTAATTGCAGGCGGTGATTACTCGAATATTTTGCATGGCGTTGTGAATACAAAGGTTCAATGGTTCATTAAGTAACCATTCCCTTGAGATGTGCGTCTTTCTTTCATTGCATTCTTGAAGCGTTTTTGAAGCCGTTTAAAACACTCACAGCACGTGTTTTATCAAGTCTAAAAATTCTCGGGCTTCGCCCTCGAATTTTTAAACTTGATAAAACACTGCTGTTCGTGTTTTAAACAGTACATAATAAATTTGAGCTGAAAACGAATAACAAAGGAACCGGCAGAACTTTTAGTATTGAGGTTTCACGTTCGCGTCTCCCACGCTCTCTCTGTTGTCAAGGAATGTTAGAATGGCTTGCCCTCCACACAAGGCGTTGCTATGGGAAAATCGTCACGTGATCAATTGATGCAAAAGGCCTATTGCTGTCAAATTTGTACATTTTAAAACCACTGCTAATTTATGCTAGTTTACATGGTCATTTCATGAATTAATCAAGTGAGCGATTCCTCTCCTTTGGAACTCTACTAAATATGGAAATAGTTCATTACGTGCCTACAACCCATTGATGGCGGAGTGAGCGAGATGCGATAACCGTATTTCCATGTAACCTGCAATCATGCCCTCCTTTACTATGAATTCACAGAGCGTGCGGAGAAGGAAAAGAAGGGAATCGAGGGCCTGGTACTCCTTTTCCTCTCTCTCCCTTCTTTTATTTATTTAGTGGAAAAGAGAAAGCCTGATCGCAGGTTAATTTCCATGCGGCGTACAATACAGTGAAAACATGTCTACTAAACGGCTCGAAATAAAGTTTATTTGGATAAAGAAACAGTGGAAGGGTATCATAATGCTACCAGGATGTATCTGAGCTAGAAGAGAATCCTAAAAAGCCGTTAATTTTCCGTTAGTGTTGAAGCGAAGCGATCAGTGCGATCGATAGCACATGCTCAGATTTAACAGCTTCCCATGGCTTTCTCACTGATGAAACTTACCAAGAAACTACACAGCAGTACACTTCATCTACTAAGGGTGAGTTCGATTGACCGTATTCCGGAATAGGAATAGATAGAATAGGCTCTGGAAATCAGTGGTTCGGGCATATTTTGCACTGTAAGCTACAAATGCTTGTTGACATATGATATTCAGGATACAATTAGTATTCCAGTGGCTTAAAAATCCCAGTACAAGCGATTGGTAGTGATCATTCTGTGTATTCTTATTCAGGAATACGGTCAATTGAACGCACCCTAAGTATTGCTATATCTATGCCGAAAACGTGTTGAAGGTTATTGGATACCTTATGGGTACGTTTCCAATGTAAATTATGTAGTGCCTCGAGAAAACATCGTAGACACCTCAACTATGTCATTTTACAGGTTATAAAACTGGCTACAAGAATATATAAAAAGATTTGAATATTTTTTTTAAATCTCGAATTTTCCGCCATCCCGTTTCTCCGTTTTTAATTCTGTTTGCTTTATATTATTTCGGAGTTGTATTACAAAATGCTGTCGGATATTATCAGATTTCGATTTAGTTCAAAAGCTATAATGGTAGATACACGGCAAAGGCCGTCAAGAGCTCCGTTTTTAGGATTTTAGGACACGATTTTGTAGCTGAGATATCAATTGACATTTTGTGAAAATTTAAGACAAATCGAACAATTCCGTCTTGAGTTAAGCCTGTTTAAAATCTATATTTTGGGTGAAAATCGGAAGAGAAGAAAAGAGCAATTGAAAAATCTAACTTCCAGCGTGCACAAATCTGAAATCCCGCCTCTCCAACACAATATTCGTCCGGTGTACCAGCGATTTCGACCCCCGTGAATTAAATCGCTAGTGAATTCGCCCCCCTTCCTCGCCCCTCTAGCAATCCCCCCCCCCCCCCCCCCCCCCCCTCCCCTCCAACCTTTTAAAAGGTTATGAATTCATGTTTTCCTTATTATTATTACAGTAATAATGCAACAAGAAATTCGACAAGGGATTCTGCAATCCACCTACAATCTTCTTCAATCTTCGAATGATTAGTTGTTTTGATAACCCGTAAATCCGCCTACTTTGAAAAGACTTTGCCGAATAAAGGAAGTGTTACCGACTCGCGTGAAAACTTCCTGAATAAACAAGCAGTAATGAACTATTAAATTAAGATATAAAACGGCGGGAAGTTTTAAAACTTACTTTAGCTTGTAGCGAGTGGAACTCATATTTGGAAACAACTGCCAAATAGCCTGATGATTTTTTCATGCATGAAAACCATAATTAAGTTGTCGTATAATTATCGTGCTATGTAAGATTGTTATAACCCGTAATGCTCGCGTCGATCCATCTATCTATTTTGAAATAACTTTGCCGAACAAAAGAGTATTACCGACTCGCGTGCTTTGTTCTATTTCAATTGAGCTAATGGCGCTTGTTGATTCGGTAATTATATCAGTTCTAACTAGGAAAACCTTTCTGGATAAACAGCTTATTAACTAATGAGAAGATAAAACGGCGGTAAGTTTTGCAATTTTCTAGCAGTATAATTAATTCAAATCCGGAACGAATTTGAAATGACTTTCCGAAGAAAAAGAGTGTTACCGACTCGCGTATTTTTGTAGTAGTAATTATAGCTAGGGGTCTTACACTTCATTTTATTTTTAAAAACAACTTTATATTTATTTAAAACAAAAACTTTTTATTCAGTGCGTTGACATCTACTGCCTCTATTTTCTGAGGCGGGGCGATTTCAATAAGAATTATGAGTACAACTCACTAGCGCTCTCGCCCCGGGAGGACGAATTCACTAGCGATTTCGCGACCGGGGGGGAGGGGGGGGGGGGGGGGGGGGCAAATCGCTGTGAACCGGTAGTTTTCTTCTTGTGTTAACGGATATTGCTGAAAAATGGGAGAGACGAAAAATCCTTGAAAGCGAAGGGAATATATAAAGCCGCGAAAGAAAGGTTAACGGAATCCAAGAATACCACCGATAAGGCAGCCGTCTGAAATTAAACAACACGGAAATACACGCTTAGGTCAATGGCGGAGATAGTGGTGTTGAATTCAAGCGAGCCGTCAGATTAAGATTCACCGTCAGACTTCAGCTTACTTGAGATGCCATCTTTATCTCACCCAAAATTATGTATCCGATCATCGGGTACACACCAAAGCATCTACATTGTTATACTACACTGTCTGTTTGATTGTCATACAGCCTGAGGAAAGGCTGCGTACAGCCTCTTGTTTAATAGATCTTTACGAACGAAATGCACAAACAGTCCTCGCAAGACCGACAGTTTTAGTGTTCCGTAAAACGAACTCGTGAAATAATAAAGCCAGTTGTTAGCATTCAATTCAGTTTTAGCTTTCTCATTTCATTTTACGAACTACAACAAAATAATGCACGCTCGTGCTCTTGAAAACCTGCGGATGCACGAGCTGAATGCGAGTGCATTTAACACTGAACTTTTCAAGACCTCGAAAGTAGATCCCGAAAATCATACATCTAACATACCTCATCTTCAATTTTTTTATAATATAAAATTATATATGATATACGCGGAAAGAAATTCTCGAGCGTGCACTATTTAAGGGTTAGAGACTGATGTGCGTTCTTTATTGACAAATACAGGCACGCGCTGAACGATGAACGAAAAATAACGAATACTGTATGAGGCCAAAGGCTGACTGTACGATTAACAGAAAATAACGAATACTCCATAAGGGCAACGGCCGAATGTTTGACTGAGTCATCGTACAAGTCAGCAAGTGACTGTATTTGTCAACAAAACACAAGCATAACGTTTCTATACTGAGCGCACAGCAGTGCATTTCAACTGAAATCAGTTGTCTACGGCGACTTTTTTCTGACCACGTGTTATGAGACTTCGGCTGGTCACTGAAAGAGGTAAGCCCTTTAATTAGAGTATAACCATCCTCCAGGTTTGCATCTCAATTGCAAACGGTTGTTTTTGGGTACGAATGTACCCCTGTGGCTACGAATTCAAACATAACTGAGAAACTTCAATGTGGAGCTAGAATGAACCTTTAGCGATGTTGTGTTAGTAGTTATTTGAGTGTTGTGTGGTGATTTTTAAGGAAAAGTATTTTATTTAGCTAAAGTTAATTTCGGGCAGAGAAATAAACAAAAGGCAGGCAAATTAACGGCCGAATCGCTTAACCAATACCTGCTTACTGCCGAAACTCATTTTACCTTTCCTCAAATCGCTCGCTCAAGCTCATTGACAGTCTACTTTCTTTGATAGTTTCTTTCATTCAAAAATGACTAACCTGATTCCATTGGTTTGGGTCGGTCGGTCGGTCTGTCATTAGTCAATTTTATTTCCTGGAAGGATAATCGAATTCTAACAAAATATTTTGCAAAATGAATTTTTCTAAACATTACCTCATCCAGTTCGTGTTGGATTTCTTGTTGGTATTGTGGGTTGTTGACCAGGTAGATGATAGCCCATCTTAACGTAGTACTCACGGTCTCGTAGCCAGCACCGAACATGTCAAACAAGGTGTTTATCAAGTAGTCATCTGACAGCAAAACCTGTTTTTCTCCTTCGTTTTCAAATTCAGCTCCTACCCTTGCTTTCAGGAGGGCAGTCGTGAGATCATTCACTGGTTTAGATTCATCAAAACTTTGTTGTCTATTGTCAAGGATATCTCTGATTACTTGAAAACGATAATCAGTGGTCTGCTGGGTTTTCTTGTAAGCTTCAAAGGGCAGGTACTTTGTAAATGAAAATAAGTCCAATAAAAAAAGCTGCTCATTTAGATCCACATCTGCAAATGATTGGGTGGTTACCTCCAGGAACCTGGCAAACTCTGGATGAGAGGAGCTGAAATGGTCTCCAAATGTAATTCCACAAATCACATCAGCCACACTTCTCATGATAATGTCAGAAGGATCAAAAGGCTTTCCATTTTGATCTTCAAAATACTGCAGTATCTTGTTGACTTGATCACCCACCCTTGATTCTATCAACGGAATATTTGATAGGAACTGCCGCAGAGAGGTGGTGAATAACTTGCGATGCAATTTCCATGCAGGACCATAATCACCAACTGCAATGTCTTTACCACCTATAAAATATTATAATTTATTGTTACTTTGGCTCTGTTTCCTTTGTTCTACTAAGACCAATATATCCCATATCCCCTCGCTTTCTTTGTACTATATACTCCCCTTGCATATTACCAATGTTTTAACACATATTCCCCTTGTAAATTGCATATTATCAATGCTTTATAAAACAAGGACCGGCACTATAAAAGGGCCTCAACCAGGTTGAAGACACCTTCACTTGTCAATCAGCCTTTCAGGGTCAAGTTCAAGCTCTGTAACATGTGATGTTCCGCTTGAGAGATCTCTGATGGTATTGCGCGAAATTCAAATCGAAAACTTGAAAGTCTAAAGAGGTACAGTAGAGTTTGTAAACGGTCCTAAAATGCTATTGACAGACGTAACTGACCAACTAGCTTCCTGCTGTTTACTGTTTCTTGGCTTATTTTAATTATTAGCTTCAACAATTTAGTATTCTAACAGGAGATGACCGATTACTTGCTTACTTGCTCGACTGTTCTGAATTTGATACGCAATTCTCCCATCGGGGAGGGTAACGAACGCAACACCCAGGCCAGTCCTGTTTTGTAACGACAATTATCGACCAATCATAGCGTGCAATGTTCACGAAAGGCTCGGTTACATGCCATGATGGCGGTTGGGTCTCACGTTAAGGCTGACCCAGCGCGGTCCTGGCACGAGACCAAACACGGTATTACCCTACTGGGGAGACGAAAGTTGTTTCACCGAACAAATAAACAGACCCCACTTTTCCTCTCCCCAGAAGAGTAAGACTGTGTTTGGTCTCGTCGCCAGGACCGCGCTGGGTCAACCTACTCAAGCCTCATCAACACAACCTCGAGGTTAAAACAATGATTATCATTAATTGTCAAATCACTTCAAAACAATGATAATCATTATTCTTAAAACCAGTCAAGGATAAAGATAAACAATTGTCAAATTCCGAACGGCGGTAGACGCGCTTAGTGTAGTGGTCATGACGTCTGCACTACACTGCAGTATACGCAAAGGGCTACGAGTTCGAGTCCGAGTAGGAGCGCTCAAAAAAACTCTTCCTCTCGTTTACTGTCTCTTCTTGTTTACCTGTGAACCCTAGCTCTTGGTGAGTGAGAACCCGTCATTTACCCGTGAACTCGTCCGATGGTTAGGGTTCGGTTTGTGGTTCGGGTTAGGGTTTGTCTTAGAATAATGATTATCATTTATATTTGAAAGCGATTTGACAAATAATGATAATCATTGTTTCTAACCTCGAGAACGCGTTGGCCTCATCCACGAAGTCGTAATGTACTTGAAAACTTCGTCCAAACAATCGCTTCTTGTGATATTTGACTCATATTTTTCACTACGAAGGTAGTTTGGTCATTGGTTTATCTTTGTGTGGTGTTGAAATTGTGTTTGAGTTTTATTTAGTTTCCGATATTGACGATTTCCTCTTTTGCTTTGTAACAAAAATGTGGGCGAGGGAGTTGCCGACTGCTTCTCCTGTAAATTGAGCTGTCTTAAAAATAGGGGGGAGGGGAGGGAGGGTAAAAAATGACAAATTCACAGAGAGTAAGTAAACACGTTTTATTTCATACAAACTGAGATTTACGTAATGAATCAATACGAAAACGCGCTTCAGTTTCACGCGTGCGAAAAGCGTTTCGTCCAATCAGAAAACACTTGTCAATACGTACGGGAGTTTTCAAACTGGATGTTAAAGGCGCAGTGTCACGGTACTGCGCATGTCACAGTCTCCAGACATTGAATTGACAGCTGTATTGTGTAACATCCAATGAGAATCAATCAAAATAAATTGCAGGAAACGCCACACTGTTCGGGTGTTAGCCGTATTCACAGATTGTAGTTTTGCACAGTATATGGCGAGATTTACAAGGATTTTATTCTTCCTACATCCAAGGTAAACAGCATTGAGTAAAGAATGGTATCTATATTTCATTACTTGCTTGTATTTTTTTGCTGTTTCCAGTCGTAAACAGTCCGAATTTGACCAAAGTGAAACAAGTTGCTCGCGTCCGTAGATATATATTTCTTCGTTGTGCACTTTCGACATGAAATAATTCTCAAAATGGCACCTTTGTTTTATTTCTACATGACTAATAACACAGTTCTCTGCTGTAGAAAATATAGAACATTCTATGGACGATTTCTTGTCCTAAAGTTTGGAAACGTAACACATACATTTGCGCTAAAAAGTTCAGTACTCTCGGAAGTACGAGTGGCTGTTTACTAGTTTTCACTATCGGCTGTTATGGACTGGAAACTTACTTTCACAGCTTAATATTTATGTCGATTGGTCAGAAGGATATCTTGTTTAAGATTCTATGGTTCTTTCGGCATCAGTAAATTTTTAAACGGGAGTTTTCGTACAGTATTTCAAGCTATGCTGTAGCGCGAGTTCAGTACGTAGTCACTGAATGTCCGTGGAACTAATAGCACGTTCGATCATTATTATCAGTTTGCTCTATGGGTTCTCATGTATTCAATAATTACTTCTGGAGCTTCATATGTATGTTGATTGGTCACAAGGATGTCCTCTTTCAGTTTTCTCCGTTAGTTTGGGCATTAAGGATTTATTCTTGGAGATTTCATTCAGTTTAGCGACCGTGTGTCGAAAGTAGAAAAGTTCGCTTGTCACGAAAGTGCGTAAACTGTCACAAGCGGTTTCATAGCAGTTCGATATTTGACTCTCATGTAGTCGATGATAACTTATATAACTTCAGTTTTTCCCGTTAGTTTGGAGATTTCGTACAGTTTAGCGACCGTGTGTCGAAAGTAGAAAAATTCGGCGCTTGGCACGAAAGTGCGAATTCAAAGCAGATCGATGTTTGCAGACTCACGTAGTCGATAATAACTTCTATAGCTTCATATGTATGTCGATTGCTCATAAGGCTATTGTGTTTGAGTTCATGAGGTTTTTTTGCCAGCAAATAAAGGTTTTATCTAACTTTTCGTACAGTCTTTGCACTCCGGTCGGTTCATATATATATTTCAGCCTCGTTTCTAAGCCGTAGATATATATTTCTTCGTATAGCTGTTGAAAACTGCCATATCATATCATTTATAATACGACTTGAAAAGTTGCCATGTGTTTCGTGAACTCTACTGGACATCCAAACCCTCTTCGCTTCTGGTTGGAATGCCAAAAAGTTTCCAATTTCTTGCGTTTTTCGGCTGCTGTATTCAGTGTACTCAGTGGCTGTTTTAGTTGTGTTGCAGTCTGCAACGACTAATTTTGAATAAACAAATAACTAAAACTTATTTATGCACATCTTACATTTCCATAAATGACCAAAGGAGGCAAGGATGAGTTCAAAAAGAACACTGATGGAAGTCGATATTTCACCGCTCTGAGAGCTTCGTTCCGGGCCGGACAAATTCAAAAATCATCAAATTTTCACACATGCGCAGTACCGTGACACTGCGCCTTTAAGATGGAGGAGGTTTTCGATAAAGGTTAAAAATGGAAAAGTTTCAAAAATACATTTTTCGGAAATTCTAAATCTAAAAGCCCAAATCTAGCATCACAAAAAACCTTAAACTCAAATATCTTTTAATTTTTAAAGCCTTGAAAATGCGACTTTCTGATTTCCCGCTAAAAAAGGCGCGAAAAATGATTGACAGCTGCTGTCATTCACTGGGCATGTTATTTTACTGGCTCGCTACCTGTGATTTTCTGCGCTACTTTTCGTTCATAAAGATGTCTACGTTAATGACCAAAAGTGTAAAAGTAAATCGTTCTTGGTGCCGTATTCAAAAAAGAACAAAAGGGAAAAGCAGCACAATTTAGCTTGTGAGTTTAGTTTGTACAGCAGTTACGATACGGTTACTGGTTATTTTAGGTGTGTTGCAAAAAGTACACGTATCGTTGTTGTAAGTGGACAACTTACGGGTCCATTTACGTGTAAACTTACGGGACAAGCGTAAATTTGTTCATTATTTCAAGTGAAATACGCCTACGCTTTGCGACAACAGTTTAGTATGGTACAAACAAGACCAGTCATGTTCACTCTTTTTTGTATAGCAGAACAACAAAATATAAAATTAATTAAACATGTATTTGGATTTTCATTTGAACGAGAAATAAACTTCAAAGCGTCAATTCACCACAGATGAAAGTTCTTTAATTGACGAAAACCCTAAACGACAAGAACTGTACAGAAATGTATTAAAATTACTTCAGAAAGAAAAACATATATTGGTGACGTGTAGACTTACGGGACCTCTGAAGGTCCCGTAACTTTATGAGTGATAGTAGAGGTCACGAGAGTTTTATGCAACGCCTGTAAATTCTGTTGCATAAACAGCACTTAAGTGGTCACTTAAGACAATCTTCAGATTTAATACTTAGGTGAAGTAGTCACTTAAGTCTGTTTATGCAACACACCTAACTTACGGAAACACTTAAGTACGCATTTACGTGTTACGGGTGTTTTATGCAACTGGGCCCTGGTACCAGGTTACCATGGTGACATGATGGTGTGGATCGAAAAGCGCTTCAATGGTTCTCCCTGCCTGATATTAATTGTTTGCTTATACTGTTGTTCCATTTATCTGTACTCCTAAAAGAGTGTTTCTTCTTGAAAATAAACTGTATCGAGCATCGGAAAACTGTATAGCTCTGAACTTTGTAATCGGCAAAGACTTGAACATAACATGACTCGCTCTGATTGGCTAATCGGTTAATGATAATTACATTTGGAGGCGGGACTTTTTAGTCAACCGTGAAATGAATCGAAAACCTTTAACACTTTTGTTCAAAACGATTATATATATACGTTCTTCAATTCAAAACCATTAAAACGGTTTATTGTACGTCTATGTGGCTTTAATTGGGACGCTGCGAGAGCGTTTTTCCGAAATGATACATCGAACCTTTATCGAGACCTTAAATAGTGTAATCTTGATCTTAAACAGCCGACTAGCGATGCTAAAACTTCCAAGTCAATTGAAGAGTATATTATCGACCAAGAAAATAAAATCACAAGAGCAAAAACTTAGAGAAACCGACGCACTGACATAATTTCATAACAGACAAAGAGGAAGCACAAAATCCCGGAAAACCTGACGAAATTCTACCGAAAGAACTTAACAGAACGCTGGCCAGACCGCTCTATTTTTAGAAAACTATGCCGGCACCAAATCATCCTCTGTATACGATCTGCTGCCTAAAATCAAAGAATCCTCTTTGAGGCTAGCTGAGGAACCCGAGCCAACCACCTATAGTTAATACCGAGCGCTTCAAAAATAGCTTTGTAAATAGAATGATTTTTAATATAAATTAGCAGTAAATTAATTACAATGTAAGTTAGGAGGTAATAAACAATTGTATACAATTGTAATTTTTATACGTAAGACCTTTCAATATATATTTTTGTAACTATTGATATGTATTAATAATCAAATGAATAAATACATTATTATTATTATTAATAGATATTGAGAAAATCTATGTGAAATTATTCTTAGTGTCAAAAGAAAATACGACGAAGATTACGAGCTTTCAATCTTTCGAGGAGTGATTTCAACTTCCATTTAAAAGATCGTAAATATTCTGTGAGCACAGAAAACCTACAAGCCGTGGAGATGGCAAACAACTTCGAAAAAAACAGGTATACTTTATAAACTTTATTTGTTGAATCAAAGACAGTTCCAAATTGATGTTGAACAACAGGCTCTTGTGAACAACTATTTCAAGCTTGTCAGTTTAGAAAGTAAGATTTTCTTTCCATTTTGATTGTACCGAGCATACATTTTAGTCTGCGTTCAGTCGGATACGAAATGCAAAACAAAACTGATTTGAGAGCTACGTGTTCAATGACATGACGTAAATAAAACCTGTTTGATATAATAAACAAATTACCACAGGCAGCCCATCTATGGGTTTGTGAAAATATAGCCGAGGTGGATGAAAAACTCCTAAAATGGTTTCAAGAGAAGAACAACCACAAAGGAAACAACATGGAAACCAATACGTATGTTTATTTATACATTATACACAATTTGAAAGGATCTATAAAACCCCATACATATCTTTTCACAAACCCATATATTGGGCTGCCTGTGAAATTACAACATGGAAAGTTTTTGTATGGTATTTACAAACTTGTTTGTTTTCACAAAACTCACTCGCTCGTTCGTTTTGTGAAAACAAACTCCTGCGTAAAAAACATACGCCAGCCCTTTCCATGATGTAATCTCTATTTATTCTTGTTTTTACTTCACAAACAATATGTAAACACATTTCATTCTAGTTTTTACTTCATTATTGTGGTATGCCTATGGGTGCACCCTTGTTATATATTTTAGGTAGAGGTTAACTAAAATTGTTGTTCACACAGTGCAATGTTGACGAAGTAACTCGATCCTACTTCTGCAACATCGCCGGCAATGATGTGCGCAATGCGTGTTTGTACCTTAAGACAGTCAAGAAACAACAGATGGGCAACATTTGATGTGGTATAGCCTGCTTTCAGGCGGTAGATGGTGTTTTTTTCGCGCAGCAAACGGATCATCGAAACGGCCGCCATATTGGCCGAGCGTGATTGAGACCTTCCTTTCTGCTTCTCCCCCTCCCCCCTCCATTTGTCATTCGATCCCAGGTCTCAATCACGCTCGGCCAATATGGCGGCCGCTTCGATGATCTACCGCCTGAAAGCAGGCTAGATGTGGTATGTAAACCTTAATGGTTGTTTGTCCTCATGTTGTGAGCCTGGGCTCCCTGTGCTTATACATTCATGTGTACATTGCTAAAGTAGAGCGATGAAGATTGAATAGCCTGACCTCTTTCAGACGTCTCTCTCGGGAGGAACGAACCATTCCGTCCAGTGAGGCCAAGGCGGTTAACAATTTAATTTATGCAAATAAAACTGTCACGGCGGTAGTAAAGGTGAAGTAATACGAGCAACATCGCGCTTCAACTCGCAACGCAACATTGTTGCGCGACAAGTTGCTCGAGTGGGTGGTAATACGAGCAACATCGCGCTTCAACTCGCAACGCAACATTGTTGCGTGACAAGTTGCTCGAGTGGGTGGTAATACGAGCAACATCGCGCTTCAACTCGCAACGCAACATTGTTGCGTGACAAGTTGCTCGAGTGGGTGGTAATACGAGCAACATCGCGCTTAAACTCGCAACGCAACATTGTTGCGCGACAAGTTGCTCGAGTGGGTGGTAATACGTGCAACATCGCGCTTCAACTCGCAACGCAACATTGTTGCGCGACAAGTTGCAAGAAATGTTGCCCGTATTACTTCACCTTAAAGAGTTCGTGGGTCACGAAAAAAAAAATTGGTCGCCTTGAGAAATTATTTGAGGTTGTGCATAAATAACACTGTGGTCACTCATTCTAACATGAGAAACTCCAGCGTGTGTATATTCGGTAGGCTCATTTGTAAGGAAAAGGTCTATAGTTGTGAAAGTAGCCGCGGTCCTTTTTGTCGTCAAATCACTGCAAATTCCCCGCTAATGCCCCGCTATGTCCCGGCCGGAGGGGTGCGGGGGTTTACATTGACTAGTGCATTATTAGCTGTGAATACTGAACCGACACAGCTAGGAGATATTAACTTTGTTAATCATACAGCAGAAAAGTAGAAAAGCACGGAAGGATAATGGAGAATTTACGAAGAAATACGAAGGCTCTTTTACGGGAAACAACGGTTTCTTGAAGAGAGTAGCGACAGTTAGCCTACGAAAATAGCCGCCTCTATTCGAGGAACAAATAATCGATTATCAACAACCACGGCTGATTCGTCCAAGTTTTTATGGGGTCCGGTCCCGCGGACGAGACGCGATAAAATGTACATGTTTACAGCTACAGGACAGTCGGCGGGTTATTTTGCAGGACACTTTCAATCCATTTCCAGATGTGGTTTTTGCCAAAGAAAAGCACTCCATTGAAACTCAACGATCAACAATCGCGAGTACAAAACAGAAACAGAAGTGAATCCTGCCATCTTCTCTGACGAGTTATTATAAAATACTGATGAACCAATCAAAATCACTACCGCGATTTTGGGGTAGTGACGTCACTGGACGGCATTATCATACGAACGACAGGAAACGGCTGAAGAACATTGCTTACAAACGTTGCCTGCTGCGCTTGATGAAGACCATAAAAGGACATATAAATGCCTATATTTGGTATTTTTGGCGGGAAATTGGAGGCTCGCAGAAAAAGGCTCGCGGCTCGCAAAAAGAGGCTCTCAGGCTCGCAATGTAGCCACCCCCATTTTCACATACACGAATCGTCACGATCTTCGCAAAATTTCGACCACAGAAAAGAGTGACGCTAAGCAAAATTATCGCATATATACAATGTATGTAAGTTGTTTTCATACGCACCAATTCAACTGGGCCCGGTTGTTCGAAGCAAGGTTAAGCGCTAACCCAGGGTTAAATCGCTAATCCTGGGTTAAACTGTACAGATTGCAATTACAGATTTAGCGCTAACCTAGGGTTAAAGTTAACCTTGCTTCAAACAATCCGGCACAGCTGTTTTGTTTCGACAAACTGAAGGTAAACTATTATTTTAAAGATCTCAGTTAATCTAGCAAATTATTACTGAAAATATTTAGTTAAAACATTTTATTATATAAAGAACCTTACCTAATGTCTCAACTAATAGACTGTGGAATGGTGGTCTCCCAGCATAGTCAGCTGATCTCTTTATTAGAACCTCCTTGATTGCCTCTGGAGAACATGCCATCACAAATTTGAAGCTCCCAGCTTTCAGTGCAAACACACGGCCATACTTCTTTCTCACACTACATTTTTACACATTTCAAAATATCAGGACCTACACAAGTTTATAGAAGCCTCATGAGCTAGCTGTTGTGAATATGGAGTCATAAACTTTAGAGTTGACAATTAAAAATTATTGAAAGTTCACCATGTATTTTGCGACCTATTGTTGAGTGGAGTCAACAACAACAACAACAATTTATGAAATAAGTGCAAGAAAAATTACATACAAACTTAAACCTGCAAATAGGCAGGCTAATCGAGGCAGAGGAAGAAAACACATTATTTACACGTACATATAACGAACTTACATAGGAATAGCACAGAACTGAATGTGATATAAAAGTATTGAAAAAGAAAGAGAGAAGGCGTAACAATATAATAAGTAAATAAGTCAGTAAGGAAAAATACAATAGTGATAATGTGAATTATTAGATTTAGTATGAAGAAAAAGGAATATAAGGAGATTAATATAATTTACATTATTTTAAATTACTAATAATCTAAGAGACATCAAGATAGTCATCAGCTTTGAAAAGATCAAAAAGTTTGTTTTATGAAAAAAATATTGTTTGGCTGAATCACAAATGGTAGGTAACAAGGAATTCCATATTCTAGGACATGGTGAACCATTACTACTCCTTTTTTCAAAACAGCTAACAGAGGCTTATATAAACTTGTTGAGGTACAGGCAACCCAAGCTAATTTAATTGTGAGTGCTTGGTCTGTTTAATTAACAATTATTCGCCAAAGGCAAAGTCGATATTGGTGAATATTCCCCAAGACGAAGTCGAAGGGAATATTCACCAATATTGACTAAGCCTGAGGCGAATAATTGTTTTAGTATATACAACACAGGAACTCAACACAAAATGAGAATTATAAGTGTTTTTTAGTAGAAGGCGTGACAAATGTAACTTTTGTATTAACAAAGCTTTTTCTACGGCAAAACAAGTTGTGACAGTTGCTTTAGTACATTTTATGCAAACATTTTACCTTGAAACACTGACTCAAAGGCCATATTTTGTAGCTTTTTTAGTGCTTTTGGGCACTACATTTTGTTGAATTTCTAAAATGTCGGTATTGGAAACAATCGCGAAACATGGATTTATGCCTGCCATTTTGTTTCAAAATTATCCCGAGTTTTGTAGGTGGCTATTGCTCATTATTCTGAGATAGCGAGCCAATCAAATTGCATAATCTATGTAGGTTCCGTGTTGTATATACTAAATATCAGACTATCTCAGTATATGTATAGGCAGCCTTAATGTATTGGAATTACTACCATTATTAATAGGTTATTACATCAAATGAAATAAAAGTACTTTTGCTCTTTCTGTTGTCCTTTGTTGTTTATTGGTGGTTTGGGCTTTTTTTCCGGATCTCCTCTCCCTAAGAGGACAAAGGACAATTCATTTGATGTTAATTAACCTATTAATAATGCTGAATTTTTTATTTTTCCCTGTTCCCATACAAAGCCTACCAGTATATACTGACATATAAACACACCAACAACTTGAAATTGCTTGTGGAATAATTATTTTAATTGTAGGGGTATTCTGTAACTGACCCTTTTAAAGTGCCCCTATAGCCCCAATTTTTTAATGTCTTCATATAAATTCTTCATATAAATAATTCTGCAAAAAAGTTTTGTTTTGGCTTGAATCCTCGATTGTCTACAACCTGTTGAAGTTTGCTAAAATGGTGAAAAGCAACCAGCCTCTTTTCATGACCAAGCCACTGAAAATAATGGCCTAGTATATTGTGCACTATGTGTGACACAAGATATCGGGAATCCACAACAATAGAACCTACCACAAGTGCTTGTGAACAATGGCTTTTTGCCTGATCTATCTCTTACATCTGTGACTCAACCAAGACCCCAAACTACACGGTCGTGAAAAAAAATGCACAGGAGTTTAAGCAGGATTTAAAAATCAGAGATTATACCAATTACATTTTTTTCTTCTTTTGTCCTCAATTTGAAAATAAATAACTAAAATGGGGTTAGGGGTATTGAAAATGGGCCATTCCATTTTACATCCACACCCCCTAAGAAATGAATTTGAGCTTAAAGGGGCAATGTCACTACAGGTCTGGGTTGCCGCTTGCCGAGAATTGTGCAGGCTCTCATAATGAATTGACTTTTCTGGGGGCCACTCATGGAAAGTCAACCATCTGCCATTGGACAGGGAGAGCAGTCAAATCTGTTGTAATCTTCTATGTTTTAAGGCCAATTGACCCTTTTAACTTCACAGGGTTTATATGAATAATTTTTATTTTATTAATTGTAAGTTCTGAACCTTTTTAAATGGAATTTTGGTAAAAGGAGTGAGAAATTTTAAGAACAATGTCTTCGATTGAAGGTAATAGTGCCAAGAAGTCAACTGCCAAGAAGTCAACTGCCAAGAGAGGGTCTCAACAACCTGTGGTCGGTACTCGGCCAATATATTATCCTTAGAATTGAACACCCGTATCAGACCCGAAAGACATAGGAAAAGCAATACTGAGGAGTGTGGATGGCATTAGACATTTTTGAATCACAACATTGCAAATGCCCCACCATGGGGTCAGCGCCCCACCATGGGGTCAGCTTAGCTATGGAAATGCCCCACCATGGGGCTTTGAAACAAATGCAAATCTCTTATATCGCTATTTTGACTCCCTTTGACCAAAAAAAAACAAAAAAAACATATTTTTATCTTTACTCATTCAGAAAATATGATAAAAATTGCAGTCACATGAAACCCCAGAAAGTCACTGGGAAATTGTGCAACCCCCTCATAAAAAAAAAAGAATTTCCAATTGACCCCACTGGACCCCCTCAGAAACCTTGATGAGATTTTCTGAACGGGGATCAAGTAAGGGGGGCGTGGATATAAAATGGCTTTGTACGTCTGTGCTAGAACGTCTGTGCTAGAACGTCTGTGCCTGTGGTTTTATATAAGATTGTGAATATCTGAAATGCTCCAGCTAACAAGTCCAATGGCATCACCGAGCTCAGTCCGTTGTAGATGTAGGATTCTTACCTGCTCGTCATGCCTTGAAGGTCCTCTCCATTATCAAAGCTCAGCAAGTTTCCAATGATGGGAAGATTGGAGAACCGAGGACCCGGAGGCATGCCACGAAACTCATAAAGCTCCCACAACGTGTTGAGTAGAAAAAGAAAAAGAACCGCCAACAACACATTGCCAATCGTCAAGCGATCAACGAGGGTGGACAAAATATCAGCAGCAACCACCATAATTAACCAACACAATACCGATCCCGTGCTCTCCCGTCCCGTGCCTGACTAAGACTCGTTCCAGTCGCTAAGCTCGCAAGCGCGCGCGGTGTCAAGGGAAGGACGAGAATCTTGCAAAAAAAAAAAATCAACTAATTTACGAAAGAACGTTTACCTAGATATATTTTCAACATTTGACAATACATTTCTTTCACAAATTACGTCGACTCGTATTTCCCGATCGGAAAATCAAAGATGGCTGACGGAGAGCGAGGACGATGCCGAAGGGGCAAGGAGGAAAATGAGCAATTTTGGATTGGATAACTTTAATTTTGTCACGGTTGTTCCATCAGATAATTTACAAAATTTTAAAATCCAATGAATAATCTAAAATTATGCCTAAATAAAAAACCTATAACTTACAATTATACTACATGATATAATATTTACATAAATAATAAAATAAATCCTGCTTTAACGTGGTGCCGTGAATTAGTAATTTCAGAAGTCATAGCAACGTAATTTGTCTTTTAGCGAGTTAAGGGTTCCGATTGGCGAATATCAAGGGGCAGGCTGTTCCACAATTGTGCGCCGCTACAGCTAAAACGTCTTTTAAGATAGTCAGTGCGCGGATGTGGAATAGCGGCAGCTTATTAGTAAGATCGCGTAGTGAATAATTAACTAGCTCATTCCTACAGATAAATTTCGAGCAAAGATAATCTGGAGCTAAATTATTTAGTTACTTGTACACAATAACTGTAGAATCTAGTAAATGTTGGTGTTTTATGTTTTTCCAGGTAAGAGTTTCACGCAGTGTCTGAGTATTTGAATCAAATGACGCGTTCAATAAAACACGAGCAGCACGATTCTGCAATTTTTGTAGCTTGTAGTTGCAAATGTTGGAGTAACTGAAGAATACCCGGCGTCAGCCCGGCGTGGTGCATGACTTTTCTATTCACAATACTTAAAATTAAATGCAAAGCGTAGAAATGCTAAATATGATTAAAGGTGCACACATGCACGGGTGCCTTACTCCCCGGGATTGCAATACATATCATTTCAAACCCTCTGCTGCGCTCAGTTTCATATCAGGGGGGGAGGGGTACTCCCATACAGACAGACCGACAGACACATTTTTATTGGTGTTTTGTACGTGCAAGTACTTCGACATCGGTCCAATAAATTTCAATAAATTTCAGTTAATTTAGGATATGTATATCTCTGTTATATATAGACTATACGGGTACGTGCAGCTCGACAGGGTATGGTTTTTGACAATTCTTAGCCTGGAACAGGGTATATAAATCACTGTTTTGGTCTGGAACAGGGTCGTAATTTTTTGGAAAGGCCTCATGATGGTTTGAGTTATTCACGGTCCCTTGCCGCTGCAAACGCAGAGTCCGTTTATCTGTTTAGAACTCGAGTGGCGAGTGGAGCGCAACGTCTCGCGCGAATCATATCAGACGCTAGCCTGGTCTGAAACAGGATATCTTTTTACCATTTTGCCTGGAACAGGGTATGTTTTCTTTGTTTCTAGCTTGGAACAGGGTACCTTTTTTGCCATTTTGTCTGGAACAGGGTCGCAAAAATACAATGTCTTGGCCTGGAACAGGGTAAGGGTTTCAAGGGCGCTGCGGCACACCCCCATCCTATTTTTTAGGGTGAAGGGAGAGCAGTGGAACTCTTATTCTCTCACGAATTTCCCAACGATGGCACATGTACAGTTCCCTCGTTACGCTCCGGCGCCAGCAGCGGTTTCTGCACCTCCAGGGGCAGTGGCTCCGATCCCAGTACCGGTGTAGCAGCGATTTCGCCATACCCCCCTCCTCCCCCCACCCTCCGTGAATGCTCTCCCCCCCCCCCCCCCCCCCCCCGAGAGGCGAAATCGCCGTCCCCTCTAGAGGTTTGCCCCCCTCCAACCTTTTCAAAGGTTATGAATACATATGTTTTCCCTGTAATGTAGTGGACGTGGAGAATAGTGATGCAAAAAGCTATATGCAATTCATTTTTATTTTTGAATTCACGCTTCACTCTTCTTCAACAAAATTCGTGTTAGGTATAGCTACGGTAAATGCCGCAATTGTCATTCGCGCGAGTAGTGCAACAAGAAACTCGATAAGGGATCCAATCCACCTACAATCTTCGTCAATCTTCGTCTGATGATTAGTTGTTACTATTTCTTGCCTGAAGCCAACATATAGACCCTTGGTGTACAGTTAACAATAGATTCTTCGTTAGCTTCTTTTGTTAGGTACACCAACATGGTCGCCATGCCCTTTGTCATTTGAATCTCTGGGGATTGAGTGCAAGCCATCTACATATAGATGATCTGTAATGAACTGTTATCGCAGTTCGGCCATCTTGGATAAAACAATAGGTTTCAGAACGAGTTTACCGGACGAAAACAAAGGTTTTTATTCTCCTGGGACTCAACATGGCCGCCGTGCATGCGATAAAAGCCCATTATTGTGGATACATAAAGGTTTTGACAACCCGTAAATCCGCATACTTTGAAGACTTTGCCGAACAAAGGAGTCAGTTACCGCATCGCGTGCTTTGTTTTGTATTGATAACTTTTAAAAGAAAACTTCCTGAATAAACAAGCTAATTAACTAATTAAGATTTAAAATGGCAGGAAGTTTTAAAACTTACCTAAGCTTGTAGCGGGTGGAACTCATATTTGGAAACATCTGCCAGATAGCCTGATGATTTTTACATGCATGAAAACCATAACGAAGTTGACGTAGTTATTGTGGTATGTAAGTTTTAATAACCTGGAGTAATGCTCGCGTCGATCCATCTACTTTGAAAGAACTTTTGCCGAATAAAGGAAGTGTTACCGACTCGCGTACTTTGTTCTATTTTCAATAGCGATGTTTCATGTTGATAAACATTGCAATTGTCATGCTAATGTGCCAACCATGATTTGTAAAGCCCGCTTTGTGTTAGGAACCAATGGATCTCTGGTTGGCACATTAATGACAATAGATGACGACACACGAAACATCGCTATTGATAACTTTTAAAAGAAAACTTTCTGAATAAACAAGCTAATCAATTCAGGTGACTCGCGTGCGGGTGTTTGTAAAACGAGGATACGGATGGCGGTTATGTTAAAATAAATATATTACATTAAAAAAATTAACAAGAATTGGTGAGCAGTACATCTCACGGAGAACTCTGGTTTCGATTGTAAATATTTTGATTCTCTCCGACGCGTTTTGTGTGCTTCACTCGGGAAGTATATACATAAAAAATATTCAGTAACAGCTAGCGTGCAGAATTATGTTATTACGTGTTGATATTTTTGGGGTATACATCTGGTTGCCGGTAATAAAAATATATTAATGTTAAAAGTAATTGGTTCGGAAAAGTAAATGATTCTACCGTTTGCACGCAATTGCAAGGTCGGACACAGGTTCTGTCTCGTAGGTATACTCTTGAGGGAGTTACAAAAATACCAAACACACAACGACTGATCTATGAGCCGCCAGGAGCCAATGTGTAATGGGCTCCGTTGCCAGCACCAGGTCCCGCAGCAGGAGCTGTCACCCAAACTGCCGAAGAGAAGATTGAGCTATAACACCGTTATGTTCTGTCTTGTTAGTTTAAGAGTGGTAGTTTCATACACCGTTAAATTCGTTGATATTTAAGCGCTGAATTGTTGTCCGTTAGGGTTCAGTTGATTATGATATAAGCTTCGTGCACTCGGCTACCAGTAATGGAGGATATACTTCGCACTGCACTTATCCTGGGCCTATACACGGCAATCTTTTAGAATACGTCGGGATAAGATTGTGTATTTGCTGTTAGCCCCCATCAGGAACCACGGATTAACAAACAAATGAGTGGATAATCTTTTCCAGTCATGTGATTCTGTTGATCACTTGAATGTCATGGGATGGCATACTCATGAATGCATTTATGATAAATAAAGGTTGTGTGCACACACGAGCGTTTGTCTGTGGTATAGATAAACTTTATTCCATATAAACACCAGAAATGGTACATAGGAATTCTTATAAAACTAAATATAAATCGAAATACAATGAAATAACATTCATAACTATCTCAAATTACTATTATTAAATACTGTAAGCAAACTGTAACAATATTTACCAACAACTTTTACAATTGTATCATCCTTCATAGACATTATGTATAAACATAATTCTCTCTTATTAAAACGCGAGAAAGAGGAATTAATACTTAATAACTCAGTCATAAATTCGTTTCTAACATTAATAAAACTGGGATTCGAACAAATCATAAGGTAATGATATTCGTCTCCAATCACTCCCAAGTCGCATAGAGTACACTTCCGTGACTCATATGGAATATTTCCGTATCGGCCAGACTCAACAGGTAACTTATGTGCAGACACCCGTAGTTTAGTTACTGCCTGACGGTGTTTGAAGTTCGTAATAGATGAAAGATATTTTTCAAAACCTACTTTCGGTTTAACTTGACGAAAAGTACGTAACTTCCCGCCATAAATGTGGCTCTGCAGATCACTCTGATGAACCTGGTCCTTCCATTTCTCGGCAAAATAATCGTACATTTTTACCTTTACATATTTGGCAATTAAACCTATTTGCTTGAGAGAAACTGAAAGCTCAGTGAGCGGTTTGATATTGCATAGTTCTAAAATATGGTTTGTAAAAACTGCACCCTGAAATTTCGACTTTATATACTTCCGCAGCTTTTCCAACTAAAGTACTATTGTATTCCGAGTTTATAATTCTTAACCAATACTTCACTACGAGAGAAGCGACTTGAACCATCATTGGAACTCTACCTATTTCCGCATAGACTGCTAGATTGGTTGTTTTAGAGTGTACGCCCAGAATTCGTTTGCAAAACTTCAAATGAAGTCTCTCTAAATTATTAACTACCTTAAACAGTTTCTGCCGGAACATATTTAAGTTAGGGCAGGTTCGTCCCAACAAATATACACCCCACACCTCACATCCATATAGCAACACTGGCACTACAAATGAAGAGAACAGTTTCAACAGTAACTTAACTGACATATTTTCTACATTTGAAAAATTTCTAAATAGACTGTGATAAGCCCTCAATGCCTTATTATACAAAGTAGTTTGGGCCCGTTTGAAACCACCAGCACAATGAAAAGAAATCCCTAAATACGTATATTCCTCAACGCAAACCAACTGTTCATTGTTAAGATACCACTTAGAAGTTATACATAAACGCCTTTGGGCCGGTGTCCCAAAAACCAGAATCTTAGACTTTTTCAAGTTAACTCTCAGTCTCCATTTCTTGGTATAAGAGTGGAGTTTGTTCAAACAGTTTTGCATGCCAGATGCAGAATCCGATAGAATTACTAGGTCGTCCGCATATAGTAAACAATTCAACTTGGTATCACCTAGCATCACTGGTGCACATGAAGGCGAATTAAATAACTCAGGAATGTCATTAATAAACACATTGAATAACGTAGGACTTAAATTGCAGCCCTGTTTCACCCCAACATCTGATTGAAAGTATGGAGTACATCCCTGACTCAGCTTTACCGCTAATTTGACAGACGCATACATACTACGAAGGATGCGTATAAAATTCAGTTCTGTTACAACCGTATTGAATCATTTTATAAAACAAACCCTCTCTCCAAACACTGTCATACGCTTTCCTAAAATCAATAAAACATGAAAATAACGGCTTACGGCTAGACGTTTTTAATACCAGTATATGGTCAGAGGTTCTAAAACCGTGCCTAAAACCTATTTGGTGTTTATTCATAATGTCGTTTTCCTTTAAGAAACGATTTAAGCGGTCATTTAAGATTAACGTAAAAAAATTACCCAAACAGCTACTAATACAAATACCTCTATAGTTTGCCGGATCTAACTTACATCCTGATTTGTAAAGAGGAACGATAAGACCTTCAGACCACACCCGTGGAAACACACCGTGGGATAACACCACATTGAAAAGCGTAACATAATAAGGCGCTAAAACATGTATTGATGATTTGATTATCTCGTTGCTTAAAGAATCAATTGCGCTCGCTTTCTTTATTTTGAGTTTCTTAGATAAAGTGCAAACTTCTTTAAAATCAATAGGTGAATCGAGAATCGTACTATCTTTGGCAGCCCAAAGCCAAAAATCATTGACAATCTGAGATTCAGTACTGTTGCTTTCCGCTGAAAAATTGATTCTATTCAGATCCCTAAAAGAATTAAACCACAGAACCGGCGGAACGTCATCAGAGCCACTCACAGACTGATGCGTTTTAATAGAGTTCACCAGTTTCCAAAATGCTTTTGGATTAGTATCCTGTAAAGTCTGTATTTTATCTAAAATTGCATCATGAAACTGTCTTTTCAGTCGCTTAGTTAAACGTTTATACCTTTTCTTAGTCAAGAAAAATTTCTGTCTCAAATACGGCTCATTGGGATATTTTGAAACTAATTTTCCCAAACCCCGTAGTTCTTTCCTAAGGTCATAACAGCTCTTATCAAACCATTTTTGCTTTGGCACTGTTCTCCGCCGTGGTTTCTTAAATGAAGACGCTCTTTTCCTAACAGACATCACTTTCTTCGACGCGCATAATAATACGTCAGTAAACCTATTTACCATAGAATCTACGTCAAGATGATCATCAATCCTTGAGTCAAACAACGCACCAAGTCCCTCGTGAACTTCCTTTGAATCAATACTTTCACGAAATAAGTATTTTAAATCATCATCCCACGATAAAGCCATGGGGTGTGGAGTCAATACTAAAGAATCGTCCAATTCCTTAGACACGTAAGCTTTCATAGCAAACGATAATAAACAATGGTGTGAAAACTCCGTTAGCCTAGAGACGGCGAAATAACTAACCAGCGCAAATATATTGAGAGAAACGATAGCGTAATCCACTACACTTGCTCCATTATATGTTTGACACGTAAATTGGCCCATGTAATCACCCTTCGTTCTGCCGTTTAGAGCTATTAAACCATTTCCACAACATATCTCTGCCAAAGACCTACCATAAGCATTAACCTGCACATCCCTTGAATTTCGCCCTTCAACTACCACTGTAACCGAATTAACACAACCTGTAACCGAATTAACACAACAGTTGACAGTATCGTCTACATAATCCTGTAATCCGCCCATTCTTGCATTAAAATCCCCACATAAAATGATCTCACCTTTCCTGGCAAAGTTATAAATGCTTTCCTGTAAGCACTCAAAATGATCTTTATCTAATCTACGTTCCCTGGAAGAGTTATTTGGAGGGACATATGCAGTACAAACAAAGATATCCTGATCCAAGTGAAAAAACTCCTTTTCGAGTTTCCACCAAATAAATTCCTCACAACTTTCGTGATCAAGAAATTTTACACCTTTCCGCAAGTGTGACTTAACAAGAACCGTTATCCCTCCAGAATTCCTGCGAGCGTTAACTGGAGCCAACCGACACTTTGAAAATGAATAAAATCCATCAATACCAAGGTTCGTGGTACCATAAGGTAACCATGTTTCTACAAGACTAACAAAATCAAATTTATTGATTGCTGAAAGGAAGCTATTGTCATTCAACTTCCCCGCAAGCCCCTCAATATTCCAACAACCAAACCGCAAAAACGACGCGTTTGTCATAACAACCCACCGAAAATCTGCATACTCACACGCTCGTCCCTAACAGCCAAACAAAACAAAAGAAAAGAATCTAAAAAACCTAAAGCCATAAGACCATGTTATTAATAATAATAAAAAATAAATATATATATATGTATATATATATATATATTAAGATTAAAAACAGATGAAGTTAAAAACTAAATCTATACTGCCGCCCTTATAGTATTATTGAATGGCGGGAAACTAGGTTGCGTACTACAATAAGATAAACCAGGCGGCAGATATGGAGGCGGAACCATGACCCTCTGATGCTGAACTGGACTAACATTCGACTGTAAAACCTGTTTCAGCATGTCCGACAGCTCCTTTAAAACTACCATACTTTCGGTTTCCTGTGGACCATCAGCTCGCGGCATTTGTTCAGAATTCCCCATCCTTGGTTCTTGCGTCGTACGTAAAGCCGAAAGCCTCCGGTTTGATCTAACAACCGGTCGTATATACCAAGGGCCTGTCTGATGCCATTCTTTATATTACCGGCGAAAAGAGGAACCCCATCCCTTGCATTAAGGTGCTCAGCATCACGGTAAAACTGTCTGTTCCGGAGGTTACTGTTATCGATATGGGTGACGTTAGGAATGTCCTTTATCTGTGCATGCACCGACATGTTGACATCATACACTGATCTGTCCAGATTGTCACACCGTGGCGTAATACTAGAAACAATAATTTGTTTCCCCGGAAATGAATTCTTTGCAATCTTGACCATCTCGACTGCCTTATTAACAACCATTTCTACTGAGTCATGCTCCACATCATTAACCCCAGTATTAATAATGATACCTTTTCGTACCGAAAAACTTGGTGAACCAAGAATCTCAGTCGCCTTACTAATGGTGCTACACGATATTAACTTGACTTCATTACGTGGGCAGAGTTTATTCTTGTCCAAGAACTTCCGGTATATGAGGTGTGTTTGGGAGACTTCCGGTATATGAGGTGTGTTTGGGAGACTTCCCGACTGCCTCCCATCTTTCACATTTTCTGGGACCCCTATATTTAATTTTTGGGTATAGTAGAGCGTCAATTACGAAAAAGAGTATCTCAACCAAATCCCCCAGTTAAATAGCTGGGTCACTACTGTTATCTCTTTGCTAACTCCGAGTTTGTTTTCCCCCTTGTTTGTCTTTGTTTTCTTGATTATGGCCGATTCTGTTGGAATATGTAGAACCACCTTCCCATTTTTCTCAGTACGCGGCTGATAGCCTTGCCAGAGAATGGGAGGATCTCTATTTGATAAAGCAATGGAACAGTTCTAACCCTCAGCAACTTTTATATCATGGGAAACCAAACTGGGGTTAGCTCAGGGGCGACAAAGGAAAGCCTGGAACGGATTATCCGTGGACAAAAGATCTCGGATTTGGCGGAGTTGAGCCGGTTTCAGAGACTTAAATCATTTCAGAGCAGGGGAACTCCACAACCATTTCCAGCAATGGCAAGTGATGGCAGACGACCGGCCCATTTCTGTGGAACAGGCACAGGTTCTGGGATGGACTCGGGACAAAGTATCCGCTATTTTTGATTATTTTCGGCATCTCACAGGAACTTTTAAGGGAAATCGTTATGACTCGGATCTCGGCCTCCATCACGACACTTTAGAAATAACTCTTCATGCATGTTTGATCAGGCTATCAGCTACTGTAAACAGAAATAATCACTTCAAACGGAGTTTGAGAACTTTCTGGCTTCCAGCCCCCGGTACGCCACTATTGCATCAGCTACTCCGCGAGATATGTCGCTTCCTAGTCTTTAAAGACAGGAATGGGAAAACACAAGTTCATAACAATGGATGTGGGTTTCTAGGAAAAAGGGGAAAATTTGATTGTGCATGGCTACCCCCTTCGACTCTCCTATAAAACAGTCGATTCTTACATTGGTAAATTAAGGGCCATTTTCCACGCAAATGGTCGGGATGGGGGAATGGGATAGGTGTTTAGGCCTTGGGAATCCTGCTTCTGATAAGTCGGTAAAGGTCTATATTCGCTTAATCACTGCAGAACAGCTCCAAGGCAAAATCACCCCAAAACAGGCTACCCCCTTTTTTGTTGATAAGTTGACACAATTGGACTCTTACATAGTTCAACGTCTCGAATCCCTCAAGGTTACCCCTACGCAACGGTTTCTTTTAGCCCGAGATCAGGCTTACTTTAAAGCGGTTTTCTTCAGTGGTGATAGACCAGGAGATATGGGCCAAGTCAAAGTACCTGAAATGTTGAGATTCCCCAATGATGATGGTTTCTTATTCAATCACGTTTGGGGGGAAACTCTAAACAGGAACACCCAACGAACTGTTCTGCAAAATAACTGTTCTTCTGGGCCACTCGGCTGGCAAATTCTGCACTTTGGAATTTCTTGGCTGGCAAATTCTGCAGTCTGATACTAAATAATAATATAACGGAGCGATATTTGTCAGCTGGTAAATTCTGCAGTCCGATATAATTACATAATAATAATATAACAGAGCGATATTTCTCAGCTGGAAAATTCTGCACGTACCTGTTGTTTCACAGGTTTTTAAAAATACCGAATTCTGCAGGTTAGCTCAGGTTTTTATTCTTAAAATAAAAATATAGCGTTCTATATTTCAGTTAAGCCCTGTACAAACCGTTTCAACATCGGAACAATATTTAGTGTTGGAGCCGATCTTGAAACAGGTTTAAAATGTTGAAAGGTGTTGAGATATAGAAATCATTTAAAAACAGTTTTCGGTCTCTACAAGTCCCCAGGGGAGGGGTATGTACCGCCCTGGTAATATATGTAAAAAAATGTTTTGCTGCTGGCAAATACTGCACTTAAATATTTCAGCTGGGAATATATTCAAAAAAATATTTTTGCTGCTGGCAAATTCTGCACTTAAATATTTCAGCTGGGAAATTTAGAAATTCTTCATGAACTTTAGGCTGGCTGGCGCTGCAGAACAGCTGTTCGTCTGCCAGCTGAAAAACAATTCCCTTAAATATGTTTAAACACATCTGATTTGTTATAAAAACATCAGAATGTTTGTTTTTATGAAGTTTTACCGTTGGGTGTTCCTGTCTAAAGGACGGGGACGCTAATGTGTTTGGCATCAGGAGAAACCCCCAAACGGCGATCTGCCCAGTAGAGGGTATTAAGCGATACATGGTGGTTGCAAGGTAATTACAGATAGATTTAACGTCTGGATACCTATTTCGCCCTACCACACCTACAGGAGGTATATTGGATGCTCCACTTACTTCATCTGCGGCGAAGGCACGCCTAAGAGGGTGCCTTAAAGAGATGGGTACGGACGAGGGTGGAACGCTGCATGGGTGTGCGATAACGTTAGCTTTATCAGGAGCAGACCTTTCAGAAATAATGGACCATGTAGACTGGTCTAGGCGGCACACTGCATTATATTACTTGCAGCTGTCTAAAGTTCTCAACCCAGCTGAGCCTCGGCAAAATTGGAGCCAGCCTGTACCGCTCGAAACGAGCCACAGTATTCGCTTACACAACAATACAAAACACTCTAACCTTTAGAACGAGCAGTACAAAAACAATAAAGCTACAGTATAATGGTGTGATCAGAATACAGGTCTCGAGCGGTACGTACTTACTTACTCCAAAATTGGCAGCGATGGCACTGCCTGATGTTACCATGGACTGGCAAGACATTACTGAAACTCACTGAAACGTTTTGTATGTGCATTCCCCACTGACACACAGGCGAAACGACCTCGCCTGGATTGACCAGTTTGAAATAGGAAGGGGAGGATAGGGATGGGTAAGGTTTGGAGGTTTTTTGAGCCTGTATATGGCCTGGTTACCGTAAAATTGATCTATTAGTGAACGGTGAGGCTAGAAGCGCGTAGATAAATTTTCCCCATACCTTAATACAATGAGCGTGAGTTACGAGTGTGTACATCAGGTGAAACATCGACTGCAAAACTGCAAACACGAAGTCGCTTTCGTAGTTAGAAGACAATAGAAGGGCCCATGGGAGACTTTTTTAGAAACTCGGAGATCTATTGGAGGTGAAAAATAGCATTTACAACCAGGTTTTGCTACTAGTGCTGTCTTGCAACCAATCCCCATGGCCAGAGATTGAAATAACAGTGTTGGTTGAACAAACAAGACGTTAACAAAACATTCCTCTTTTGCTTCTCCACGAACATGGCGGCGATGACGTAACGTGCAAGTCAGTCAGTAAAATTACCGATTGTACAAGTGCCTTTAAATATATGAATTAAGATTGTTTTACCACCTAGTACAACCACGTGATTGTATTCCTGCAAAAGGCCCATTTAAGCTGAAATTGTCGAAAACCTGGCTTCGCGTCGTGGCTCGCACATTAGGCAGAAGGATCAAATACTTCGTCAACGAATCAATTGAGCACGTTACTGTTCCTGAAAAAGGCCTACATGTACTCTGCGTCGAACTCAGTCACGAACTCCCAGGAAATCAGTTAAAGAGAGTCCAAATATGCTAGAGAGGAATATCAAACCTCTAGATAAAGTACAAGGATTCAAACACTTTTTTATTTTCTCATCTTGTTCTCGTCCCCTTCAATAGGTTGAAGACCGACTTCGTAAAGGTCTGCTAGAAGCCCGGACCTCCACTATTTGTACCACTTTTTCGGCTCAGAACAATAAGCAATTATTGGATGAGGTTGAGTATGATAGCGAAAATTATCAAGACAGAGGTCTGTGTTATCAGCCGAAGCCTGAGGCTCACTGATAACACAGACCGAGGTCTTGATAATTTTCGCTAGCAAAATCTTAGTGATATCGAAATAATTGTCGTATTTGCTTATCATCGAGCGCTAAGTATTATCTGCTAGCTAGCAGATACTACTATATCTGCTAGCAGATAATATTGTACGCATGCGATATTAATCGAGATGTGAGTAAAATGTATAATAAGCAATTATTGGATGAGGTTGAGCATGATAGCAAAAATTATCAAGACAGAGGTCTGTGTTATAAGCCGAAGGCTGATAACACAAACCGAGGTCTTGATAATTTTCGCTATATCATGCTAAAAAACAATTGAATTCGGTTATTATACATTTTAAAACTCAAATTTAGCAAAATAAAAAGCTATCGAAAACGAAGATAAATGAAACGCCGTATAAAATTGGTTTGTTTACGATTGAATTTCTGATTCAAGATGTTTTCTTTCTTATTCGAGCTAAAAATTGCATTTATTTTACGAGTTTAGGAGAAAGAAATGACTAGAAACATAGCCGAGCGCTTAAAATAGCAAAACGATATCGAAATAATTGCCCTGCTTTCTAGCGTAAAATTATCGTAATTGCTTATCATCGAGCGCCAAGTATTATCTTCTACGTACGTACGTATATCAAACCAACAAGCACGTTTTTTTGCATGGTGTAAAATAACTTAATTGATATTCAGTTACCATTCCCACCCCCAGTATGTAATCTACGAGGCTCAACAAAACGTTAGCGTCCTTATTCGAGAAGACGTGAAGATCTAACCGTTTACTGTTGAATTATGTATAGGCAGCACCTTCTACTCAGCCCGAGTGTTGGTTCGGCCGGGGTTTGAACCTGCAACCGGCTCCGGTACGACAGACCGGCGCAAACCGGGAGGCGGATAGCATATATCAAGAAGCGTATCGCGAGCATAAGGAGGAGGAACCAATTGGCCCAGAGATGATTACGGAAATCATCGATAAATATGCTTCAGAAGCGGCTAGTCTAAAGGCCTTACGCTTGGTTGTCTTACGCAGTTTGGGATTCCCGGGATTTTTTCGTATTAACGAGATTGTAATATATTAATGAAACACATTATGTTTCACGATGATCATGCTAACATTTTCGTATCAAAGAGTAAAACAGATATTAATAGATGGAAACCATGTTTACATCGGCAGAACAGTCTAAATATTAACCCGTCTCAATACTAGAAAGATATTTACAGGCAGTTAATTTGAAGGAAAATAATGAGCTCCTTTATTCAGACCTTTAGTTAAGAAGAAAGCAGGTTATGGTTTAAGACATACTACAATTTCGTACACGAGATGTAGAGATTTTTAATGAAGCCATCAAGGAATTAGGTCACGATCCAAAAGATTATGGGTTACATAACCTTAGATCGTTTTATTTGGGAAACCGCAATATATTTGGACGAGGGAAGAATGGCGCTTTTTCGTCCTCGCTCCATTCCTACTCGTCTGAAATTCATTCGCGAGCGGAAAATGTCCACGAAAGCGGGGAAAACCACTAGAAACGCCTGCATTGTAGGCTATCCTTGATATAGAGACGCGTTGTTTTGTTCAACAGCTAATCGATCCTAATATCTGAGCCTGTACTAGTCACAAGACTCTTTACAATTCCACAGATGGTAATCATTAACACCTTAACAGGGTCTATAATAATAATAATAATAATAATTCCTAACGATAATCATAGAAATAATACAATCATTCGAAATAATTAATTAATGTTCGGTATCTAGCGCCTAGTTGATGGCATAAAAACCAGCCTATCTTATGTATTTTCGCCCAACTAGATGATTTTTTTGCGTTATTACTCGCGCAAATGAAGTTCAGGGGGGTTAAGCCGTTTTGAATTTTTGTTTTGGCTGTCATTTCTCCGGCCTGGACTTTAATGTCAACCAAATTAAGAGGAACCCCTGCAGTTTCCTATGGGTAACATTTCGGTGAAAACCCCATGTCTCTACGATGTTGTTTTCTACCCGTAAAAATCCATCGCCCTTTCCGTTATGGCCGCAAAGCATGCTAGGACAGTTTCATTTGCTATTTCCGAGTCCAGAACTGGATTAAATAACGTTGCAGCGTTAAAATCATAGTTTTGGTAGTAAACACGACGAACACAACATATTGCTTGCAAATGTGGGGTAAGAAATGCGAACCTTGCAAAACTGAGGGGGGAGGGGTGGAAAATCCTATGCATTTCCTGTTAATAACGGTGCCCTCCCCCAATAGAATTGGCTTGAATGACGTTGCAGCTTTAAAATCTTAATTTGTGTAGTAAACACGACGAACACAACATATTGGTTGCAAATTTGAGGGTAAGATATGCGAACCATGCAAAACTGAGGGGGGAGGGGTGGAAAATCCTATGCATTTCCTGTTAATAACGGTGCCCTCCCCATTATAATTGGCTTGAATGACGTTGCAGCTTTAAAATCTTAGTTTGTGTAGTAAACACGACGAACACAACATATTGGTTGCAAATTTGGGGTAAGATATGGGAACCATGCAAAACGGAGGGGGGAGGAGTGGAAAATCCTATGCCTTTCCTGTTCAAAATGGAACCCTCCCCCATTTAGAAGTGGCTAGAATGAAGTTGCAGCTTAAAATTACAATGGATTAAGTGTTGTGGCAGAATTAAAACCATGGTTTCTGTACTCGACGCGACGTCTGCCATGCGGCATGAACTGCGGAAGGCTGTCGGTACGCGAGCTTGTGACGACATTCAATGCACTTGGATGGAAAATAACAATCATTTCGAGGAGAAACTTTTTTCGCGGAAGTTTAGGCCAAATATTTCCACGAGAAGTGGTCCAAAATTCCAGTTTAGCCTTAGTGGGTGGAAAATAGCCATACACCTATGATCACTACCATGCAAGTTGCATGGCACTACCCAACACTCGCTATGACGTAACTAGCGTCTAACACACATGTTGGATTATCGTTAGCAGTATCCACTAGTATCCACTAGTACTACTACTAGTACTACTACTAGTACTACTACTAGTACAGACACAAAAAAAGTGAATTCAGTTGAAGTCCGATCAACCAAAATCGTAAGCCGTAGCCCATGTGGGAGGTCTTCTGGTGCGGCATGGTCTGGTGGAACTGCGTTCTGGCCCTCGAGGGACAGGCATGTTGGTAGATCTATGTGGTTCACCCGCGCTCTGGTCCATGCTAGCTTTGCAGTCTTCTCCTTTAGTGGGTTATCTCAGCCAGTTCGGTACGTTGGTCCCCTCCTATGCTTTCAACCGATTATAGTGCACAATAGAAACGGTCCCTCGTACATGTTGTTTGCAGCTTAGGGCCGAGACCCTTCCTCCGCCTCGGGTTGTGTAGCCATACTGCATCCCCCATGGTTGAAGGTGTTGTGATGCACTCCGCGGTGGTCGCAGTAGCGTTTCTGCCGGCGGTCAGTTTAAAGTTTGAGGTTACCTCTCGCTAACTTGTGTACGCAGTCTATGCACTCCGAGTCTTGCAGCATATTCCGTCTTGTCAGTGGGGGTCTTCTCCGGTTTTGGCCTGCCAAACACAAAGTTAACCGGTAGCGAAGTCTCGCGGCCAAGCATCATCTCGGTGAACAGCCTGGGTCTCATGTACCGATGACCTGTAAGCCATCATTACAATCGGTAAATGCTCATCCCAGTCACGTTGCTTGTCTGAGACGAACTTAGACACCATTGCTCCTAGAGTCCGGTTGTAGCACTCTACCATTCCGTCCGATTGCGGATGCAGCGGAGTCGTGAGAGTCTTGAGAGTCATACCAAGTTGAGTGCACATCTCGATCCTGGAACACATTCGATTCAAAATTCCTCTCTTGGTCAGAGTACAATTGTCTTCGTACGCCAAATCTTGATACAAACGTTAGCGAAGCACGGGGCGTTTTCTGGGGCCTTTTCCACACTGCACAAGGGTCGCACCTTCGGCACCAGCCCTTCGCCAATAAAACTGCTGTTTCTCGCGTCCCAGAGTCTTCGTCATCGTCATGCATCTGCCTCATGACGACTCTCTTAATCTCTCTGACAGTACTAGCTGCCAATGTACAGTCTCCTGTACTGACTCCCATCGCCGGTAAAGTACACCGTCCTTGACTTCCAATCGGTCCCACTGACCAGTCCAGTATGCTTTAACTGCGCCGTTCTCAGGGGAGATTACTTGCCACCCCGGTCGAACCTTGGTAGACTCTTTCCAGCCGATTATCTGTGCGAAGTCAGAATCAGCTAATCATCTCGTAGTTCTTTGTTGGTCCGTCCTCGTACCCAGGCTCCGGCCTCTGGTGTTGTTATTTCCCTCTTCTTGGGCAGCGAGGTTCGGACTTCCAAGGCTGGGTCGCAGGCTTCCCGTTGCTAATCCTTCTCCGGACGGAGATTCTCAACCCGTTCCGTTGCCAATTCGACTTATGAATCCGATTGTCGTTGCAAGAAATCATCCTGTTCTGCACGTTCGCAGTACCTGCAATCCACGAAGGGCTTCCTAGAGAGGGCATCAGCGGTTATATGGTTCTTTCCGCTACGGTTGTTCAATAACAAAACTGTTAAGTCCCCAACTGTTCGAGCCACCTTGCCAGCTGGTTTTCAGGGTTCTTAAAATTCGCCAGCCACTTCAACGCACCATGGTCCGTTCGAATTCTGAAGGGTCTACCGTAGAGATAGTGGTGGTAGAAGCGCTTAACCGATTTCACTACCGCTAGTAGTGCCTTCCTGCATGAACACAGTAGTTTCTTTCGCTTTTGGTCAGGCTACTACTGAAGTATGCCACCACTCTCTTCTCTCCACATTAGATCTGTGAAAGTACAGCGCCTATTCCATCATTGCTAGCATCGGTATCCAGGATAAAGGCGTCCACACTTGTTGGCTACACAGTGGTAAGCGTCACTTTCAGCTTCTGGAAGGCCGCGTCACATTCCTTCGTCCCTTTCTCCGTCAACCGGTGAAGGGGCCACGCGGTCTCTACAAAGGACTTCACGAACCGCCTGTAGTACGAGCAGAGTCCGAGGAAACTGCGTAGCTCTGTCACTCTATTTGGTACTGGACATTCGCGCACTGCTTTCAACTTATCTAGAGCAGTGGAGATCCCTGTGCCGCTGACGATGTGCCCCAAGAATGTCATAGATTCCTGAAACAGATGACACTTCTTGGAACTCAATTTCAGTCCAGCTGACCTCAGGCGCTTCAAGACTTCACACAATCTCAGTTTCTCGTCTTCAAACGTAGACACGTGGATGACGATATCATCAAGATATGCCAAGCAAACGTCCCATGGTAGACCGGATATCACTCTCTATTAGCCTTTCGAATGTAGCGGGGCCATTACAGCGCCCAAAAGGCATTACTGTAAACTGGTAGAGACAACCGCTACTTGTTGAGATGGCTGTATTCTGTTTGTCGGCGCCGACAATCTCGACTTGCCTTTAGCCGCTGCACAAGTCCAGAGTACAGAACCAACCAGACCCTGCCAGTGCATCAAAGCAAGAGTCAGTTCTCGGTAGGGGGTACAAGTCTTTGACGGTCACCTCATTAAGCTTCCTGTAATCCACACAGAACTGTTAGTGCCATCTTTCTTCTTGACGAGCACAATGGGTGACGCCCACGGACTCGAAGGCTCTGCTATTCCGTCTTACAGCATCGGTTGCACATGGGTCTCTGTTTCACTTCGTCTATATGCAAAGGTAGTCGTCGGGCCGGCTGTCGGATTGATTTTGTGTCTCGTGTTGATTTGGTACTGCATAAGAATCGTGCGCCCTAGGTCGCTGGATGAAGAGGCGATGTCCGAGTACTCGACTGATAGGGAGCTAAGTTCGCCACATTGGTGTGTGGTTCGCTGTCGACTACTGTGCTCCATCAAGTCCGTCAAGTACTCGGAAATTGCACCTCGACTCGATGGCGACTGCTCAGAAGCGCGGCATACTGCCACTGCATCAGTCCTTCGCTTGCACTGGTTGACTTCCATGACAGGCTCGTACAAATCAACGATGATAACCTCATAGACCGAACGAGGTCAGTCTGTGGGATTTAACAGTCATAGTGGTACCACCCCTGACCCAGTATTAACCAGTCATTGCCAGTAGGTTATGCGCTGCAACAAACCGTGTGGTAGGCTCCAGAACTTCCATCGCACTCATCTTGCGGGACCCCAGTCAATCTTCCCCGAAAAAGAACTTCACTTCCTGGTGGGACGACTGTCGTAACCTTCACTCTGGAAAAACACAACGTGAAAACCCCACATTTTACGTTTACTGGGAGAATGTGAAAGCTATCTTCTGCGACAAGATAGCTTGCTTGGATCCATCATCGTGACCTTCTTCTGGTCGAACTTCAGCTCGTACTCATCATCCTTACGTACGAGCTCACCATTAAAGGCACGAATAACGTCCAAGCCAAGAATTTCGTCTGGCTCGATGTCCGCTACCCATTTGGGGTGATCAGTCTCTACGCCTCCCAAGTGAAGTCTAAATAAGCCACGCTCCAAAAACGATGCAGAGCTCCCATCAGCCAATACCATGGTCGTCTGCACGCTGTCCACCTCTGGTCGGCCCTCGAGGGAGATCTGTTCCATAACGGCTGGCTTTATAATAGTGATGTTGGCGCCGGTGTCAACTAAAACTTTGGCCAGCATCCCTTGTACACATCCGGCCACGTAAAGTCCATCGTTACAGTCCGTCACTTTCCCTGACTTTACAGCTGGGTTGGTGGGCCTTAATGGCTGCTGATCCGCCGAGTTCAGACCCTCGAGCTCGGCAGGCTGTCGTTTCCCGAAGGCTGGTTCCCTGCTTGCTGCTGCCCCTCAAGTCGCTGTGGTTGCCTTCTCTGCTGCCGTTTCAGCTCGTCTGGGCAGTCACGTCGTAGGTGGTCTTTGTCACCACAAGTCCAACATCCTTCTCTGTATCGCCGTCTACATTGCTGTTGTAACCCTAGGCATTGAACAAGTCGTTTTAGCTCCTCGACCTCTTCCCGTAGCACCTTTTCTGCGTTTAGAGCCTTACTGGACTCAGGCCCGGTCGAGATATGCACTGTTCTGATCTCGTTGGTCGCAGGCGCTGTTTTTCGGCACTGATGAATGCTTCAAGTTCTACTGCTACGTTGAGGGCTTCATTCAGAGTCTTTGGCCGGGCCTCACAAATTTTCCAGTGCATTTTGGGTTCACCAAGGAAGTCTATAAAACAATCACGAGCCAGAGTTTCACGCAGGTCTGCCGGTGCGCTTGGCGGTTAACTCACCTTATCGCCTGGGCCAATTCCGGTAGACTCGTTTTTCTCCCAGATGCGGGTCTTGATGGCTGCCCTGAACATCTCCGTTCTGTTTTCCGTGCCGAATCTTGTTGACAAAGCAGAGGCGAGGCATTCATAATTCCGCCGTCTCTTCGAGCTGCTAAGGTCGCTTAACACGCCCGAGCATGGCCTGTGAGGCTGACAGCCAGGTACGTGGCTTTTGTCGTACTATCCCTTTCGTTCAGGTCAGCTATTAATTCGAATTGGGCTTTCATCAGTGTAATCTTCCCAGGCTGCTGACCCGTCGAACGCAGCGGGACGCACGCGTGGTTTTCCACTGCGATGTTGCTATATTTCGGGAATAGCTTGTGGCTTAGTTGATAACGGCGTCCACATTCTCCGTCTCCGAGCAAGCTCTCTCGATTTCATCGGTACCGAACCGATTTCATCAGTCCGAACCGCATTTCGCTGTCCGCATCTAAATGACTTGCCATAATAATCAAATCCCACCGCTGCCACCAGTTGTAACGGACCAGGATTTCCAATACATGAGACGGTAATTTAGATTAAAGTCGTTTATTCCTTGATAGACGCGCGTTCTCTTGCTCAACAGCTAATCGATCCTGATATCTGAGGACTCTTTACAATCCACATGCAGGTGGTAATCATTAACACCCTGACAGACTCAATAAATTCGATGACAGAACATTGATGTAATGCCTTTGGTATTCGATATATTACACGTAACATCGATGTTGACCTTTGGTATTGTCCCATGTGCTTAAATTAACCTTGTCTGCCATGTCTGTTTATGTTGTCTGATCTAAGGTGCCGATTTATTACACATACCATCGATATACGCACATTAAATATTTTGTCCGTAAAAAAGCTTCATACAGATGAGAATGGTCTGGGAAGGTCGAGGGGAATAACACGCATTAGGAAAATATCTCTATTTACTGCGGTAAATCGTCAGGAGTAAGGAAGTTACGTTTTAGTTAGAAGCCGAGTCAGTATAGTGCAAAGCTTATAGATCCCGGCTTTTAAAGTGCCTATGAAGCTATTTTTTTTATTTTAGATATCAATTCTACATCAAGTGAATAGTAGAATGGTACAATATATCTTGTTTTGCATGCTGTGCCGCTGAGTTAAGGAGGTTTTAATATCCAAAATGCTAATTACATGACGTCAGGGGAGGCATAAATTATTATAAAAAAAAATTTGGTACAATTAAACAATTTTTTAAAATTACCAATGTTATACCCATGGTTGTAATAAAATGATTTTAGAAATTTGTTTTCCTATATCAGCAGAAACGCCCATTCACAACCACTAAGAAGTGATTGCAGATACCTCCCCTGATGTCATGTAATTAGCATTTTGGATATTAAAACCTCTTTAACTCAGCGGCACAGCATTCAAAGCAAGATATATTGTACCATTCTACTATTCACTTGATGTAGAATTGATGTCTAAAATAAAAAAATAAGGGGGGGGGGGGGGGGGGGGGGTTTGCATGTTCCCTGTCCAAGTTTCAAAACTAGTCGTGTCGCAGTCTCGGAACGTGGGCATGTCGCTGAGTCGGAATTTCGTCGTTTTCCTATTTCTCTCCGTCGCTCCGGCAATTTCAGACGTTCGTCGTTATTTCATTTCCTTCATATAACTGTTTCAACGCCGTGTCGCTTGTCAGAATTTACCCCAGGATCGAGTTCTACTTCGACAACATTGCGCGAAACAAATTTGCGCGCAATGTAGCAGCGCGTCTGTACCTTCAGTTAAAGAAGGGAAATCAACAACGGCGCCGTAGTCTGAATGATGAAAATATTGAAGGTATCAAACTAAACTCCCATAATCAAGGTTAGGACGCCGCTTGCATACTGAAATCCCTGTGGTACACGAAAAGCTGGATTTTTCTCGAACACTGCGCAGTTATTCTCTCTTTTCAGAGATATGCAATATTTTCCTCGAGTAAAAGCTATTACATACAAACGTCTGTAAAATTTCCCAAAATTTTCCGAGTTTGCGGGCCTGTATCTTTGCTAAAAAAAACGTGGAAGGGTCTAATATATCAGTTAACAGAGACGGTACCAAAAATGCGAAATTCCCGGCTGATTTGTAATGTACGTAGCTTATTTATATCCATCTGAACTGCTGGCCCAACAGCACAAAAAACTGTGCGCCACTCGGCAAACAATCGACTCGCATTTTTTGAAATATTTTGTTGTCGTCGTCAAGGCCGGAAGTTCCCAACATATCCATTTCACTGAACCGACGGAACCAGCTCTAATTTGTTCAAAATACATTGAACCTTTCAGCGAGTCATCCGGGTCACATAACTAGTTTCTCCCATCCAATTGGTGCGGCGGTGATTTTCAACTCCAAAACGAGGCACCTTTCGGTTGGACTTCCGGTGTCTCGACAGTGTGAAGGTGTTTGGGACGGCGAAATTCGAGGTGACAAAAATCATTTCTCGGTACTCTTTGAATGTTTGGTCATGAAACTTGGAGGATACGCAGCAAGGAGATCTGTCTACGGGATCCAGAAGTATCACGTCGATTGAGTGGACTGAAGGGTCATTTTTGCCGTGGAGATGACAGGTATATGAACACGCCATCGCGATCGGCTTGCCGGCCTTTCCACTCTTTAAGTAGAGTGAATCCAGAATTCAAGACACGACAACTTAATCTTCATCAAAGCAAGTTTATTGTGTTATTCATTTGCCATTTAGTGCAATAAAATACCAGATAAATAAATTCAAACTTTGAGCTTGGGTTGCCTGTGGTGTAAGCAGCATGCACGAGCTAAAATTGAAAACTTTTCACTCATGATCAAATCTTTTTTTCTGCTGTTTTCTCTCGTTTTTATTATCAAACATGCAGTAGAAATACAAGGGGTTCTATGCTAGGGTACATTTATAACAGAATCTATTCGAAAATGTTGATTTTAAAATTCTTTGTGAAACGTAACTTGCAATGGTGACGTCATGGGGCGAATTTCAAAAACACAAGGTCTTGTCGCAGGCTCTCCTTTCTCTATATCTTCCTTCCCCCCTCCTCTCTCCCGCCACAGGAACCCCAAATTAACCAGAGCCTGCAAGCAGGCTACTAAACGAGCGATTACTCGATACATGCGCAGTACCATGACATACTTTTCTTTCGTCTTGCAGCCGTTGTCGTATCGAGCAGCAAAACTATAGTAAACTTCGTCCAGTGTGACGTCACAAGATCCAAGATGGCGGTGCACGGAAAATTCACGAGTGTTATAGGAGTGGCATTAACAGATACCAACCTCGTGACCAGGGTCTTCTCGGTCAGATCCAAGATGGCGGCTACTCCGAGAGAAGACCCTGGTAAACGCTGAATCACGTGACCAAAAATCTCCAGAAATCTTGGAGATTTTAATCACGTGATGTGGGCATCCAATATGGCGGCCAAGCTAAATATGGAAATGTTAACACGTGCCTACAAACCATAGGTATCCCAATCCGGAGTGAGCGAGATGCGATTAACGGTATTTCCACGCGGCGAACGACGAAGTGAAAACAGGTCTACTAAATAGTTCGAAATGGAGTTTACTTGGATAAAGAAACAGTGGAAGATTATAACAAAGCTACCAGGATGTATCTAAGCTAGAAGAGAATCCTAAAAAGCCGTTCATTTTCTGTTAGCGTTGAAGCGAAGAGATCGATAGCACATGTTCAGATTTAACGGCTTCTCCTGGCTTTCTCACTGATGGAACTTACCAGAAAACTACCCAGTAATGCACTTCATCTATTGCTCTACCTACACAACGTGTTTTAAGGTTATTTAAAATCGTTTTATTGATAACATTTGAGCAATGGAGTCTATATACAAATTCATCTCTCTGGACTCAGTCTGTTTGGCCAATAAAAAGCATCATTAGAACAACCCTTGTGTCATAATCGAAGAACCAATCAGAATACGTGACAGTTCAGGGTTTACCAGGGTCTTCTCTCGGAGTAGCCGCCATCTTGGATCTGACCGAGAAGACCCTGGTCACGAGGTTGAACAGATACAAGAGAGAAACACAGCAATACATTTTTGTAGCCATATGCAAGATTTGAGAGCAAACATTGTATTTCAGTGGAGGTTCGTTCCCTTTAACATCTCAGTGCCACTCCACAGATGAAAGGACATTAAGTTAAGAGAAGAGACCATGGTCTCCTGGTTAAGTCTTAAGAGTATATTTTTTGGAAACATTTAAATGATTTATTACCTTTATCGATTTATTTTATTAATTATATATATTCTACCAACTTGTAAGTCCTGTTGATATCCCGGCATGCATCTCGACATCAGCGCATCCTTATGTCTCTTGTGACTTATGACTTATGACTCTTGTGCCGTTGCGCTTTATATGCTTGCGTTCGCGGACACCACTAACTCCTATACTCTCCGCCGGCCGCCATGTTGGATGCGCAGAAGACCCTGGGAACAAGGTTGGCATTTCATTGGATATCAAGAATCACCAGGAGTGTGCATCTCCCAGATCAGGTCTGTCCAACAGCAGAACAGATCATAGTTAATTAACTATGAACAGTTTCCCGCGAGAAGAAACAAAGGCCATCACATCGCGCAGAATGACTGGACACTATTGTCTAATTTGCACATTCTGTGATCATTGAAGCGCGGTAATTTCAAAATCTTCGATATGATTACAAGAGAATGGAGCAAAATCATTTGACCTCTTCCACTAAAAAGCGGTTTTTGTTTCACTTACACATAAACTGTCCTCGATTTATAGGCTGCAAATGCTTCTTTGGATAATAAACATACTTCATACCAAAGCTTGGTGCAATGTATTGAAGGGAAGTGGTGTCCGTTTCTATTTGAACATAGGTTGTTTTAGGTAAATCTTGACTGAAACGAAACTTCACAGTAATTTTAACGTTTTGCATTCGGAATAGTCATGATTTATAACCTGCAAATGGAAGATCTTTTCCAATATTAGGCAATTGCGATGGCGTCCGTTTTAACTTTTTTGGGGGAATGAGCTAGTTTCAGATTATGCTTCATTAGAATTCAAAAAGATAACGCGGCAACGAGCACTCGGCCATGGACTTTCCTTAACTCCGCCTCCTTACTATCTCCAGGGAGGTTGTTGTACAACAGTAATCCCTAGGGCTGTCTACTTTTTTAAAGTTAAACTTGAAGAGCTAATGGCCGAGTGAGTTTAATAAAACAACAGCCGGCTGTGTTCTTCAAGAATAACTAACTCCCTTGAAGTATTAAACCTTTACATAGTCTGTTGTGGGACGGTAATTTCTTTTTTAAGTTGAACAAAAAAATAAAAACAACAGCCGACTGTGTTCTTCAAGAATAAGGACCCCATTTGGAATAAGGATCCCATTTGGACTGCACTAACAAAGAATTGCATTGTTTTAGGGTTAAAGGAGCTCTGTCATGAGATGCGCATGAACAGGTTTCAAGCAATTTAATGATATGCATAACACTTGGAAAATTGTAATGAGTTTCAGTTCCTTGCGATCGCGATACAACGACAGTTATATTATAATACAAACTGGCTCTTGGTCGAAGGCATTCAGTTAGAAAAACAAATTTGTATTGTTATCACTGCTGCAATGGAGATTCAGGCTGAAGAGAAACACATTCTGGCGAGTTTCAGTGACCGGTTGTCGAATTTACCGTATTTTACCGTAAACTTTATTTCTAGGTATGCGTCGAGTTGTGCTTTCTCGATGAGAACCTACAAAATGTACTCTATTCTCTCTCCAACTTTCAGGGAGATAAAATTACTTACGAATGCAAGTTAGAGTTCTTGTAGTCAGAAACGTATTAAAGGGGACGAATGCAAGCAGGAATGAACATTTCACTGACCGCCGAAACCCGGGTAATGTAAACACGAAACTCGCATCTCAAAAGCGGTGTTTGAAATCGTTTCAGGCTCCCTAACTTTTCCAGACAAGGACTATACTCTTGTGGGCTTTCCTGACACGTTCTCCAGTGTTCTTTCAGGCTCTTCAAAATCTTTCTGCGACCAGATTTGTTTTCTTCGTCCATCACGGCCAGTTGGCAGTTGAGCCGCCATTGAAGCTCGAAGTTCTTGTCGATGCCATCCCAAAATCTCATTACAACTACATCTGAATACGAACATTTCTGGTAAATATAAAACTTGAACAACTAAATATGAAAGATAAACTACTATATACTAAAATGAGAGATGGCAGCGATGTAGACGGTTTGAATCAATGTTGTGATCGAGCTCCTCGGGATATATTTGCTTTTCAAACTTGAAAGTTGGCGAACGATTTCAAGTTTTGGGCGGCTTAGTAACCAGGCATGATCTTATACAGAAACCGCTCGCTCACACATAAAGTTTATGTGATTTCCCTATTTTGATCTTATACACAAACCGCTCGCTCACACATAAAGTTTATGTGATTTCCCTATTTTGATCTTATGCGGATATCAGCGGCCATCCCGAGGGGGCGGCCCCCGGGCAACCCACGGGCAACCCAGGGGCTTAGCAGGGGATTTGTAGCAAAAACATGCCCCATACGCGGGGCATTAGAGCGCTTTTGCGTTTTCGTCAAAATACCCCGGGGACATTAAGAGATTAAATTAAGCCATCCACTGTCGGAAGACAGAACAAAGAAATAATAATAAAGGATAATATTTGTATAAAACTATTAAGATTTTTGACACTTCTAAAACGTTTAGCTTCTAATACAGTAGAACCCCGGTAGCCGGTTGAACTCGGATAACTCGAACTCCCCGCTAACTCGAACTAAGTTTGATTTCCCTTGGATTTGGCCCTATTTTTGAGTCGTTTTTACTCGGATAACTCGAACTCGGATAAATCGAATTCCCCGCTAACTCGAACTATTTTTCGTTTTCCTTGGCACAAATTTACCCCGATAACTCGAACTCTGTTCTTATGACTTCTCAAAATATCAAGAAAATAGGCTGCTTGTTATCTGATTGTTACTTATTTGATTTTAATTATTGTAACTTCGGACTGATAGAAAACCTTTTAATAGTCATGTCTGATCTCATTCACTACTCTTCTGGGGAGTTCAATTTACACTACTTCAGTGGCTGACTATATGTAAAAATCGATGTTACTTGCTTACAGCTCAAGGCGTTCCAATTCTTTCTGTAAGATGTTAACAAAGTTCTCTTGTCCAGAAAGCCTCAGCCTACATTGGACTTCCATTCCTTCGCCATCCCTCAAGTTAACGGCCTTGTCCGCTTTTATTATCACACTGCATGAACTGCTTTTGTCTGCTCGCAAAAAGTTGAAGATTGTTTTTGCAAAGCGTCCACTTTTTCCCCTCTTCACGTGCCCGACTAAATGTTAAAGTTACACTTAGCTCGAAGTCATAATCTTTGGAATTTCTTGTTACCATACGCAAATTGAGCGATGTTTATCACAGAAGTAGATAATAAAACTATATTCACGCTATATATCGTCACTATTATTAATAATTAATAAAAATAAAGAAATATTTCACCGACCCCGATAACTCGAACTCCCGCTAACTCGAACTGATTTTCGTTTCCCTTCAGAGTTCGAGTTACCGGGGTTCTACTGTACTTATAATATGTTGCCCAGGTTGCCCCAGGGGTGGGGGTTTTTGTCACAATTTTCTGCCCCACCCGAGGGGTTTTAGCGTGTATTTGTCATGGCTGCTGTGACAAATGCCCCTGGGTGACCGGTGGCCGCCCCCTCGGGATGGCCGCTGATACCCGCATTATACACAAACCGCTCGCTCACACAAAGTTTATGCGATTTCCCTATTTTGATCTTATACACAAACCGCTCGCTCACACATAAAGTTTATGTGATTTCCCTATTTTGATCTTATACACAAACCGCTCGCTCACACATAAAGTTTATGTGATTTCCCTATTTTGATCTTATACACAAACCGCTCGCTCACACATAAAGTTTACGCGATTTCCCTATTTTGATCTTATACACAAACCGCTCGCTCACACAAAGTTTATGTGATTTCCCTATTTTGCAAACCCTTGGCTCTAAGCATCATTACTCTCCATCTAAGCGACTTTGGGAAAGACTTTGCCATGTTTATAAAATGCTAGTTTCCCGAATTTACTCACACAACGGTTCACTTCAAACTCCATGGAAACCGTTTGATTGACATCCACCAGGTCAGGAGTTTCGTTTCGAACCTGCACGTGTTATTGAGAACGAGTGTAACGTACACAAGAAGAAAGTTATATTTATCTTTGTGAGGTTGGCTACTTTTTTATGCACACTATTTCGCGCTACATGGTTGTCGTGTTGAGTGTATGACATCACATCCGCTGAATGAATGTGAACGGCGTCCAGTTATGGAGGACAGGATTTCCTTTTCCTTTTCGATAAACTCTCCTAAATTTTCGTGGTTGAACTTGCCCATTTGGGAATATTTTGACCTATTGACAACTGAAAAGTGGCAAATCGAAAAGGTAAATTGTCATCGTAGTGGCACCACAGGCAGCCCAAGCTAATGCTTTTTACAAGGAATGTATGGGAATGTTTAGAAAAAATCTAAAACTGTACTAAAATGATCAATAAAGTAATTAAAACCTTAACTGTGTGTTGTGAAGTTGTTCTTGATGTGTTTATTTCTGGTTTGAGGCACTTCTGGGATTTTCCCCCTCCCCTATATAAATATTGAGAAGGCAGGAAACACGAGACGCCATTAGTCCACGTGGCGACTCTTCGAAGCCTCGTAATTCTTCGAAAATCCAAACTTTCAGCATTTTACCTCCAGAAACCCTTTCTTACATTCCTCTAGCACTCATTCAATCGATCCATCGCTTATTTCCTCGCTTTGTCAGTACTCAAATTCGACAGTTTCTGCAGCCAACCTAGCCTGTAACGAGCCGGGGTTGGATCAGCTTAGCCTTTTTTCATGGGCTGCCTGTGCTAGTTGAACCACAGGCATCCTGTGGTTGAACGTGGCTTTTCTTCGGAAGCAGTGACGAACGAGTGCCGAAGGAATTCAACACTTCGTGTTTTTTTTAGGAGATTCGGAGAACGAAGTCATTGTGCTCAATCGACCAATCGCTGAACGGTGAAATATGCAGAACAGAAGGCATATCAGCCATTGGGAATGGACAGTTTTCTTTGAATCGTCAAATACAGTAGCGGAAATGCCACTAGAACACACCATTACAACATTTCGTCCAAGGCTTTTCAGACGCGTTACGATATTAATATGATATTAATAGGGACTTTAAGCAAAACACGTCGGCAATGTCTTCGACGACGGCATAAAACAGCTTAATTACAAAATACAATAGCTGCACGTGAAAATGCACGCAGTCGCCTACATTTCCACCGTTCTCTGCAATAACACAACGTGAAAACCCCAAATTGTACGTTTTAAAGAGAACGCGAACGTATAAGAAAGTAAATCAATCCGTTTTTCGTTCGGCGTGAACGGAACTCTATACTCGGTCATATTTTTCGAAAAACAATTCAAGGTGAACGAGGGAAATAGTAGACACCAAATTTCGGGAGAAAGGCACTTTTCTACGTCCCGTCGTTATTGCCGTCGGCTGGTTGCTTAAAGTCCCTAATATGTCCTGCTTCGGCAGTTCTAACTGCTCTTTGCTCATCTGTTAGGCTCCAGGAAAGATAAGGGTCAATACGAGTTCTCCCGGCACTGACCTATTTGTCACACCATATTCTAGCCGCTACACGGACGTATTTTTTCACTCTCATATTGCAGTCAGTTCAACGGAATCGTCTACAACAAAATATTGTCCAACTTACCTTGGTCAGTTCCGTTTTTGGTTATTTTACATTTGAAACAGCTTTTGAAGAAAACTAAATCAAGAAATCGACTACATTTCTATTTCACATTTAAAAAGGCTTCACCTATTGTTTGCTGAAAAGTTCGTGGGTCTCCCCAGCAGATTTCACCGTTCAGCGATTGGTCGATTGAACACAATGACTTTCTTCTCCGAATCTCTTCGAAAATACACTAGGTGTTGAATTCCTTCGGCACTCGTTCGTCACTGCTTCCGAAGAAAAGCCACGTTCAACCACAGGATGCCTGTGGTTCAACTAGCACAGGCAGCCCATGAAAAAAAGGCTAAGCTGATCCAACCCCGGCTCGTTACAGGCTAGGTTGGCTGCAGAAACTGTCGAATTTGAGTACTGACAAAGCGAGGAAATAAGCGATGGATCGATTGAATGAGTGCTAGAGGAATGTAAGAAAGGGTTTCTGGAGGTTAAATGCTGAAAGTTTGGATTTTCGAAGAATTACGAGGCTTCGAACAGTCGCCACGTGGACTAATGGCGTCTCGTGTTTCCTGCCTTCTCAATATTTATATAGGGGAGGGAAAACAAATCCCAGAAGTGCCTCAAACCAGAAATAAACACATCAGTGATGAAGAGGAACAACTTCACAACACACAGTAAGGTTTTATGACTTTATTGATCATTTTAGTACAGTTTTATTTTTTTCTAAACATTCCCATACATTCCTTGTAAAAGTCATTAGCTTGGGTTGCCTGTGGTGGCACTTTAACAAACACTTCAACAAAAATAGACCACACTGTTTTCTGGGAAGAGACATTAAATGTCAATGTGGGGGGTTATAACTCGTATAGGAACTGAAATACTGCTATCAAAGTCAGTACATTTAACAAACTTGTTCATGCGACACCAAACCTTTGCACCAAACCAGCCGATTCTTGGGTTGCACATGACGGCCCTACTCCAACATGGACGTCATGTGTGTTGTTTCAACTGGCGGGCCATCTATTGTTTTTAAAACATCTACGTGCCCACCAAAAAAAGATTTGTACAACTGCGCATGATGCTGAAACTAGTCTTCAGCACTTACCTTCCTTCTTTCAGTAGCAGGTATTACAGTTGCGTCAATACCTCCGAAACTGCTATTGGTAGACCTAAACGCCTCACTTCAATGTAATGTTTAAATTAGAGGGCCGTTGTGCCATACAATCGAGGTGATGCGTTTGGGTCGATACCGCTGAAACTGCTATTCGTAGTACGGTACGATTAACTGTGCGTGTCACAACTGTCAGACAGGCGAGAAATGATGCCTACGCAACCAAACGCACGACACTTTGTTCTATTGTTCTCACGTGCGGTGTCTCGACTAACCCTCTTTGAACAACGAGAAACAAAAACTGAAGCGCTTAGAATTTTCAACATGCATATGGTATATGTATACACATAAAGTACAATCTTTTATTTAGTTCGATTCTAAATGCTTCAAAGTTTTATAAGTCATTAAAAAAATCGTGGCCGTGTTTTATCTGAAGATCCTCGCCAGAAAGAGCCGATATAACACGGCCACTCGTATTCTAAATACTACTTATCAATTGATTCATTTCCAAATAACATTAACTGTTAAGTGTGGTTTGAGTAGTATTGCTATGTTAGTGTGTGACGCCTCGTGGAAAGAATGCGTGACTGTTATCAACTGAGTGAATGAATAAAGTAATGAATGAACGAACGAATTGAGAAAATTAATATCAACAAAATAGGAGTAAGAGGCCAACCGGTTACCTCCAAATCTTCTCGACACTTCTCAGCTTCATTTTATCTTCATTCTTCAGCTCTTTTGTTCACTTTTATTCTTCCATTTTTCTTCATTCAAGGCATTATTTCCGGCTTCAATCAAGGCCATTTTTTCTTCATTCAAGGCCATTTTTCCGGCTTCAATCAAGGCCATTTTTTCTTCATTCAAGGCATTTTTTCTTCAAGCTTTCGCTGGTTTTTGACACTTGCAAAACTTGAAGCTTTAACCTTCATTGGTTCTTCTCTTTTACGATCATCGCGAGCGTCACAAAGAGATCTTCGTTTCTTCAAACTTATTCTTCTTTTTTAACGGCAGATCTTCGGGTTTAAATCTTCGCTCTTCAAAGTATGATATTTTTGCTCTAATCTTCGCTCTTCGATAACTTGCTAAGACATTCTACACACTTCTTCAATTGCCTCAGTTTTTCTTCGCATTTCTTCGCATTTCTTCACTTTATTACTTCGCGTTCTTACTTGCCTTTAACCTGTCTGCAAAAACGAAACTGAGTTAAAACTAACGCATAACTTGCCTGATTGCAACGCTAACTTTACAAACGCATCATGAACTTAACACATACAATGTCCTGGCTTGACATGCGGTATCACGGTACAGAATTAACAAACTTCCAAGCGTGATATATACTAGCTTGCTCTACGTATCAGGGCCTGAAATTACAGGAAAATTCCACTAGCAATCGACACTAGTTTTTACCACCAACATGGGCGATCCACAAATAGTTCAGCAAAATTCTACTAGTAGCAAGAGTTGCTTGTTGTCATGAGATTTTAATCGCACTTTGCAAGTGCGCGACCTAATTTCGAGCCCTCAATGTATGAGCATCTTGATCCAGATTGTTCGTACTACATTTTATCAATAACTAGTCAACTCTTTTTACAGCTAACTTGCTAAACTGTAATATTTTGTTTCTGTCATCGGACATCAAGTGAAATAATTAGGTGCATGCTAGGCAAAATAAACGTTCAGATGTTGATTTCTAGTAACTCGCACAGTATCTGCTTGGACGCGATTACTTTTAGTTTGGGCGTGATTTACGGAAGCAAATTTAAACATCCCTGGTAATGAATTAACATTCCCTTTTCTATGCGAGTTTACTTATTTTCATAAGACTGATTTTCACTGATTACAACACATTTTCACTTGAAGATACGAGTAAAGTTTATACGGATTATGTTAGAACATAGTTAATAGAGTGGAATTGTTTGGAAACTCAGGGACCTTCTTTGTTATAGGTCTTTGTTCGCTTTTTTTCAACCTTGACCGTGCACAAAACACAATAGAAATTCCAACATGTTAATCAATCAGCCAATAGAAACGTGTGAGTTCAGTCGTTCAGGGAACGCTAATGAACTATGATCGTGCACAATCTTTTGTCTTACCCCTTCCAACCTAAATCGCAGCGCCTTTGTTAGCCCTTTTGAAGTTTGCCGGGTTTCCTAACCATTCCACTCTATTAACTATGGTTAGAACACATAGTGGTCAATAATGCAATAAAAGCCTGGGGGTACAACTGAAGTGCATACTTAACAATGGTGCAGTCCAACAATCAGTAAATCTAAGGGGTCTTAGATTTTTTAGAATCTCCAGTTTACCATTTCTTCAAAAAAATAACCCCACGCTAAGAGAGATTTCACAGAAGCAAGTTCTTGTGTACATGGGACACTTTTTGGTGATTTCGTCTCGTGTCTCCTTACTCATTTATCTAAAATGGCCTGTTTGGGGTGCAATAATATTCTTTCTTATCAAGCATTACTTGGAGTGTATTAAAAACACAACGTCTGCAGGAATCAAGGGTAGTATCCATCGAACAACTCCACGCTGACATTCTTGTAAAAATCTACACCATTTTACATGTGATGAAACTGTCTACGGTTAAACAGAACAACAGGCATACTGATTGTTACTGTGCCATATACACTCAATAGCGACCTGGAAAGGAACAAGAGAAAATGTACATGGTTAACAATTACAGAGCTGTTCACGTTCATAACATCTAATCTGAAAACGATCCACAGTATAATAATAATCATAAAAATTAAAAATTAAAAATTAAAAAATAACAACAATACATGTATAATAACAAAAACAACAAAAACGACAATAATAATAATAGAAGGTTTAGTAAAAAGCTTTTTCATGGTGAATTACAGCTATCTTACAATTTAAAAGTAACCATCCTAATTAAATATGTGCTAAATATAAATTACATTCATATCAAGTTGCTAAAGGGACTGGTAATACAATCAATTAAACTTACAAAATATCAATTAAAATAAAATTATCTGATAACGATTCAAAATTCGATATTTACATTAGCAGCAGAAGAGAGATTAGGGAAAAGGCTATTTTTAAACCGGGTTAGTCCGACACTTGAAATGCTGTTACCCAGCGCACGGCCATACGAATTGGCCCTGGTCGGTGACAACAGATAATGTCACAGGTCTGCTCTTTTGAAAACAAAAAGAACAAGCAACAGCAATGACGACAACAGTGGCAGATTACATGGGTCGGATGAAAGTAAACAAGTTATAAAGTAACCGGGCACCCGAAATAACTATAAGGAGCTAATCTAGTCGGGTAGCCATTAAATGAGAGTTAATTTTGCAAGTCAGAAAAAGGCGAAAAATCAGCAAGTACATACAGTACTGTACATTAAACATTAAATACGTTGAATAACTAATTAAGGTGATAATAAATACACACGCAACACACAATATACACACTAACAAACAAAGTATACTAATAGTAAGCAGGATGTGGGTCAAAACAGTTATTTAGATTATTAATAAAGATTGACGTGCAAACCAAGAATACAGTGTAATTGAAAATTCAATTTGCAGCAGATCATTAATATTAATTTTTTTTAAACACGAATTCACCAGAGTACAACCACAATCCATTTTGGTGTGGGAACGATGTTTGTCATTTGACAACCTTTTTGAAATAGGTATTTATTATAATAGTCTCACATCCAAATTGTTACAATACACAAAATATCTATACATTGATTTTGAGAAACGAATTGTGCTCAAACAGAAGTAAATTTAGCAGTGCATGGTACTTACGCGGGGAGTAAGATCTTGATCTTGATCTGTTGTAGCTGCTCTTGTTATAGTCCCGGTCACTACTCCTGTTATAGTCACGGTATCGATCACGGTTGCTGTCACGATCATCATTGTCATCATTCTTGCCCCGGTGGCTGTCGTGATCATCATTGTCATCACTCTTGCCCCGGTGGCTGTCACGATGTCTGTAAGCCAGAGTGTGAATTAATTGACATGTACAGAGATTTTGTTGGAATGTTATACTATCTGTCAATAAAAGTATCCTACATGTATCTAGGGTTAGAGACAAAATAGGACAATACAGTACCATGCAAAAAGATTTCAACGGGGGAAGTGATATATCCCCTGAAAAAGAGATAAGGCTTTGTATGGGAATTTGTGATTGTGAAATATCTCTGTAAATATTTCAATACAGTAAATATAACTTGCCTGAAGAGTCAATGTCCTTCTTGCTCTCTGGTGGCAATTTCAAGCTACATGTATTTCAACAAATTTTAACCCCCTCTTTCCACTTATTTCCCTCTCACCCAGAAAAAAGAGAAGGAAGGAGATTTGGCTTGTCATCTTGAACTCACAAACACTCTATTGACCCTGATTTTCCCTCACATTCAAACTCCACCAGTGCACAGAGAGATAAATTTCCGTTTTTGTGATGCCAGTCACACACAGAAAAGGTCTTTCTGCGAGGTTCTAAACCCAGAAGAAGTCATTCAAGGTAGTCATTAGAAAGCATATCAAATCTCCGTCCACAGATACATACATATATCTGTTCATGAAGAGCAGTTTGAATTTGAAATTCGTCTGAGGGGAGGTCTCCTCAATAGCTAGACATTAAATTCACTCCACTGGTGTGCAGACAAAAATGGCTAGCCAATCAACCTCGTTCCCAGGAGCTTTCGCAGCAAACAGAGCCACCATCTTGGATCTGGCCGAGAAGACCATTGGACCTCCTCTAGGGAGAATTGGAAATTCCAATGGCTCTTTGTGAACAGATATTAGGGGACAGGGATTTGATCTGCTTTCTTATGGCTTCCCTGGGTTTAGAACCATGCCGAAAAACTGTTTCTATGCATGTCTGAGGGGAACATGATTTTACTGATTAAAATCTGGGTCAACTAAGTGTGTGTGAGTTCAAGATGACGAGCCGAGTCTCCTTCCTTCCCTTTTTTCTAAGTGAGAAGTAAAGAAGTGGAAAGATGGGGTTAAAATCACTTGAAATTGCCACCAGAGAGTAAGAAGGACATCAACTACTCTTCAGGCAAGTTATACTTTATTTACTGTATTGAAACATTAACCAAGATATTTCACAATCGCAAATTCATATACAAAGCCTTATAATTTTGACCACACAAATGAAGCCTGGGCTTTCTGTGTTCTAAAAAGGCAAACTTTCCCATCAGATTAATAATGTGCCTACAAACTTACAAATGTGGTAACAAACAAGACTAACTCACTGTGAAGGTTTTCCCATGTAGATTCCTGGTGTAGGAGTATGTGCTCTCTTGGTGACAGAGTAGTCAACTCTGATGCGACGACCATCCATCTCAATACCGCATGTGCGTTCCTTAGCCTTTACAACAACATTTATTTCACCATCAGTATATCTGACAGGTATGAATACAATGCTGTCATTAAGTACTGACTGCACTGATTTTCACCAGCTGAGAAAGACATTTTGCAGGCAAACAAAGGCCACTGACAAACATTGCACTTTGCACATTAATAGCCAGCTACAAATCTAACAGATTATTACATCTTATTTCAATCAGATGTATATTAACAGAGTGGCAAAGAGTAAAACTTATATTACATTATTTTGATCCTCCCATAAGTACATATACATTGTATGTGTCTGTTTACAGGTGATATTGCATTCTGGAGGATGTTAAATTAAAATAATAACTTTTATTAATAATGTAATTTACTGTCAGCATTATCAAACTGAATGGTATGTTCAATTAAAGTAGACACATTGCCGATATTTTATTTCAGTTTTGCAGGATTTTTTTTCCCAGGACTTTCAAGGACTCTCCATGAAGAAAAACACATCCAGGACTTTCCAGGAGGCATACAAACCATGTTACTAGAGGTCACAAATACAGTAAGTAACATTGTATATTTTGAATAGAAGAGATTTCCCAGGACCACAGTGACATGTCTCCAGCCAAAGTTTGAATCTACTCCTAATTTTACACTTCAAAACTTGCTTACATGTACATGTATTTATAAAGCAGAGACTTTTTTTACTCTTAGTTTTGACTACAGTTATAATACACAGTGTAATAAATGAAGCGTTGTGTGCAACAAGGGCGTAAGTGACTCCTGATCACATTCTAAATTCTGACGTCCTTATTGCACACAGCCCTTAATGTTCCTAATAGAATTTAATGTGGTACTTACAACTTCTGCATCATTTGCAGACTCATAATAGACAAATCCAAACCCTCTGGAACGTCCAGTCTAAAATGAAAACAAAATGTTAAGGAGTGCATAATACGTTAATATCATTGTGTTAATACTTTCATTCAAGAAATCATGAAGGCCTACCAATGTACTGTTCACATTTGGTGATGGTGACAACACTCTAAAGAGCATAGGTTCTGAATAGGTGGTCAGGTAAACACTAGTCCTCTAGTCCAGGACTAGTAAACTGTATAGTTGGCTACTTGGCTACATGTATATAGTAAAAAATGGCATACTAGCCTTGTGGCCTACATGTAGTAGGTTTTTGTAAGACAGATCAGTGGATCAGTGGGAAGATATTGGATCCGGCGATGAAGTTTGAGCAATTGGCTATTCAAAAATTTTACTGTAAAGGTTCGACTCTTCAAGCAAGCACAAAGATATTTAATAATTTGTGTTGAAAGAGTTTTAGTTCACATTTTAACTAATCACGGGAAACAGAATAAGCATTTTCAACGTGAGATTCTCCTTCAGCAGGTACGAACGTAACTGTCTTCTCATCAATTTTGTCAATAGTGCCGATTGTAGAGGTGAAGACGATTTGCTTCAAGCTTCATTTATGAACTCAAAGAAAATATTCTTCTTCCTGAGTTATACATGTACATGTATGCAAGTTTTTTTCCTTAGACTATTTTTGCAAACCCAGTTCCCATTTGCCAACTGAAGCCAAAGTTAGCTGTGCAGCTTATACTTGAGGAAATAAAAAAATACACAAACTGAAAAATAAGTGATATATTCTTTGCTATTTCATTTATTTCATTTTATTATTTAAATAATAAAAAAAACACTGAATTTCTAACGGGACCTGAAACAACCAATAAGAGGCTGATCAAAGCCAGGACCCGGCTAATTCACAGATCGAATTGGAATTTAGCGCGTTGGTTTTTGTGGAGGGAGGAAACCAGAGAAACCTGGAGAAAAACCCTCAGAGCAAGGGTGAGATACCAACAAACTCAACTCACATATGGCACCACCTCCGGGGATCGAACCTGGGCCAAAGAGGTGAGTCAGGTGAAGTGCTTAACCACTGCACCACCTCAGCTCTAAGGAAATAAGGAGTGTTAATTTCCTGAACTAGTGTATTGGAACAATGGCCTACCACTTTTTCAGACTCACAATAAGCCCATTGCCTAGTATCTCAAAAAGTTAGTGTCAAACACTGTTTGTACTGCCTTCACTCTGGATTAGCATTAAACCTGGCTTAAATATTAACTGAGGACTCTGGTTCTCTTGGTACAAGTCTTACCCCCATCAAAGATATTTACAAGTAGAGGTACTTATTCCTCATCAAACAATGCATTTTAATCCTACATGCACAACTGACAGCAGTCCACCAGTTTGCAAATTGAACTAAAGATAACACGCTTCATCCTGGACTAGCTTAATTAGGAACTGGGCCCAGAACAGTAACATACAAGTTATACATGCAAGTCTATACCTGGTGATCATAGACTATCTGGATGGCTTCCACTGGGCCATATCTTTCAAACACAGGCCTTAAATCCCTCTCTGTCGTATAGAGGCTCAATCCAAACACACCTAGACATCTGCTGGCAACAGGATCATCCTGAAAGAGGGAATTGATTACTCTTAAAGTGCCCCTAATAGTTAATTCGATACTTATTTCATATAATATTAAGAACCTCTGAAGAACGTTTTTCAAGGTTTTTCTGACTTTGGAACAATTCCTGATTTTTAAAGCGCATTCGAAAATGCGCCTTTTTATTTCATGGCCGCGTAATGGAAGACTGGGTCGAGTGACGTCTACCCAGGAACTCCTGCTCGCGAATCATTTACGTATACCATTGCTCGACACGGGGAGTGAGAAATTGATTTCTGCTATTTCTTTTATTTGGCCTCCAAAGTTTTGAAACCAAGGCAATTATCTAGGTATGTCTACTTGTGAGCCAGAATCTGTAAAAACAAGCAATTCTGATAACTCGGATGATATCACGGACATCGAAGTGGAAGAGTCTTTGACTTCGAATATATTATTTTCTGGATGGCGTCGCGACAAATATCGAGTATGAAAACAACTCGGAAGAAGATATTAAGATACTAGTACGCAGACTAACCCCCAATAGCTGACGAAGAATTGCTATATGAATACAACAGGCAGAGAAGAACAACGGAAGAATTGGAATGAGAGGCCCAAAAGCGTCTGAAAGTTAGACTCAAAGGGACTGCATTAGTGAACACATGGTGAGTTCACTATAAAGTACAGTACATTATAATCATTCTATTGTATTGGTTTCTCTCCCGGTTTCTCTCTCGATCGTGCCGTTCGTGGCCGTATAAAATCTAAACATGGATCGCTTTTTTTATTGTGGTGTAAGTGTGGAAACATCAGTCTTGTTGGCCGAATGTGACCCAGGATTTGCTCTCGGCTTGGTTCGTTTGGAAAGATGGAATATTAGATAATTTGGCTGATATTCATAATAATATAGTAAGTATAGGTAATCATATGGATTCGAGTGCAATTCGGGATTAATTTGAACGAGTGAGATTTTCTAAGAGTATCAAAATGGTTTCATCAAAATTGCATCAGCGCAATTTGAGCTCTTTGAAAAATCTCACGAGTTCAAATTAATCCAGAATTGCACGAGAAAGCCATATGATTACTTGCTAATAATATTCATTACATCCGCGTATTTGAGCTTTTTAATTTGTCGTGATGTTATTCAAAGGATTTTGCTTCAGTTATTCAACTTCTCCCTGCTGTAAATGTGGAAATTTATCTTTGTTGTTGTTCTACATTTGTTGCAAAAGTTTGGAAAGACCCTCGCCGCCTCTCAGTCAATCGAATTCATGAATTCTGGTTACATATATTTTCTTCACATCTGAGGTATTACATGATTTGGCACTCGTATTACAATTGTACATGATTCCCGCACTGGTATTACTTTATAGCTGCTCTCTGCCAATCAAATTGAAAATTCGTGTGAAACACTGCTACTCAGAAAGGGCACTTCATAAATGGAGCAATATTGCAGAATATAGTGCTTCTCGGTTAATTAATAATTCATTTTCTCGAATTTTCATACAAACCTTATCTAAAAATAAAAAAACTCTAACCACTTAAAACCAAAAATCATTCATACATGTACATGGAGAATTTAGTGTAGTTTTCAAGTGTTCATTTGAAATGGTAAAAGAATAAGCACTGTAGTCTGCAGTTTAGCCCAGTCCCAGGTTTCTGCGTTCACCGACAATTTTCAAGGTTGTGAGTTTCTTGGAAGGAAAAGAGGAAAAAAAATCAATACAAACAAAGAAGCTTTAATTTTCTGAGTTTGAACTTGATGAGTCCTCTACTAATTAATGGGCATTACCACATAAGTAAATTGTAAGCAAGTTTGCTACCAAATCTGATGCATCAGACAATGTAAACCCCTCCACAAACTGCAAGTACCATTGTGTTATTTTATGCGCTGCTATAATTTAATCTCATCTCCTGTTAGGTAATGTTATGTTCAAATACCAGTCCTAGTTATTTTAAACAACACTACTACCTCTTGTATCGAGCATATTTTGAATTGCTACATGTAACTCCACAGTGCAGTTGGTATTTGTGGGGGTGGGGGATAAATTGACTGATGCATCAATGATTATGAATTTATTCAAAAGTATCATTATCAACATTAGGACAGGCTATCCCCTTTTCTTCATAGGGAAAAGAGTAGATGAAGTTTCACCCAGAATCTAGCAATACAGGACTTGTAAAATACAACCTATCATTACAGTCAAATGAATTTAGTCATTTTTTTTATTTTTTTGGGCAATCAAGCACATTTTTATGTCCCTTCATTGGCCTTTTGCAGGTGGAGCAGTGTGGCTTGGCCTTTGGAGCTGCATGATTTACTTGTGTTTGTTCTGCAATTGGAGGAACTACAAAAAATTAAATGAAAACATGTTTGTTAACACAATGAAATTGATTCCCTATTTGGGATGTAGTTGGGGGGACATCTAAATTTTCAATCACAGTTACAATCTTTTGAAAATATAGGCATGGTGGTTATCACATTGAAATTGATTTCCCTTTATACATGTATGTGTACCTGGTGCAGTCGGGGGGGGGGACATCATTAACGATCACAGATACAACCTTAGAGCAGTTTTTGATTGAGTGTTGAAATGTCAGTTACATGTAGGTGATTGCTTTCGAATTTGATTGGCTAGTTATCCATGATTGTGTTTAATTTGTCTCGTGATTTGTTGAAGTAAAACCAATTGTGAATTACTTCAATTTGTGATTGGTTCATTGATGTTTTTACTTGCTCGTGATTGGCTCAGGTTTTGGATTTATGACACTCAATTGAAAACCACTCTATGAAAATAAAGGCATGGTTGTTATCACATTGAAATTGATTGCCTGTTATATATGTACCTGGTGCAGTTGGGGGGACATCTTTTACAATCATAGATTTTTGTTCAGCCCTCTTCTTTAATGCATCAGCCTTTGGCTGTTTCTGAAGCATACTGTCCATTGGAGGTGGAGTCATGTCAGCGAGTTCTCTTGCAGCATTTGGAAGTTGTCCCTGTTCATTAGCCTTCAGAAATGTCTGATAGATCTCCTCCACATAATCTTATAAACACAAACAACAATCCACAAATTAATGTACTGTACTTTGATACATGCATGTATATGCTTTTGCACAGACTGACTGACATCTGATCATGGAAGCTAATATTTTTACCAATGTATGTTTTATTAAATAGTCACATGGATATTTGCAAATATATTTATTTATTTATATCTAGTACTTACCAAAGTTTGGTGTGATTCTTACATCTCTGACTGTAGCCTCTCCATTTTTGAATTTCGGGTAGACCACTTTGATCCTCTCATGTCCATCCTTTCCTACTTTGATTTCTCTATTCAAATTGAAATTGAAGTGCACAGCAGCCAGGATATGTCTAAAAAAATGTCAAAAAGTTCCCAGTCTTAATGAAAGTATGTTAATTTTGCTCTGTGATTGGATAATTTTAATCACCAATAAGAGGGCAGACAATTATGCTGATGTGAGGCACAAGTATAACCTCTCTGATTAACTAACAGAGAGAACTCAAGCTCTGCCTGCTTGCCACTTCAAATTTATTGTAAAATGTGAGTCTTGTGTAGTTTGTTATAATTGTAAAGACAAAACAAATTGAGGTTAGCTACATGTATTTAGGTTTCTGTCCTATTATTGATAATGATTTGTGTCCTACAATGTAACATTATTGCCTAAAATACAATGTAGCTGTGGATCCTGACTTGGCAAAGAGGCCTTATGGATCCACAGCTATTTTGGCCATGTTATGATGCAAATCATTATCAATAATAGGACAGGTCTACACTTAAAAACTAACTTCACTTTGTAAAATGTATTTAAATGCAAGTTTCATACCTACAATACTGGCCAACATAAGAGTAGGCTATCATTTTTGGGGCAAACTGATTCACCACCGAATGAAAGCCTTCCAGGCAGCTGGTTTGAGAAAATGGTGAGGCTTGCTTGATCCCTTTCACAAGGCTATTATTTGTTAGTGCTTTAACGACCTGTTCGTAGACTGTACTATCTATGGAAACGTAGAGTAGAAAAAGCAAAGTTTCTTCAAAATACCCTCTAGCTGCCCTTTGAGTAAAAAAAAGACATGCCTACCTTTATGCAACCATTTCCTATCAGGAATTTCACCATGTTGACATTTGTTAAACACTGGATCATCAAGATTGGAATGCTTATTGATTATGTGACTCAGGAAGGATTTAAATTTTGCCCAGATGATGATTCCATTTCCACTGAAGGTGGAGGTAGCACTCCAATAAAAATGGTTTTCACACGGCTTTATCCAATCACATAAAACTTCACAGCCCGTTTCTTTTGAAATCTTGGAGAGAACCTTTCGGATCTCTGTTGACAAAAAAAATTACAACCATTATGATTTGCAGTGGATTAAATAAATAAACAAATAATAAATAGTTAATCAGAATGTATAAAAAAAATTGAATTTACTTTTCTTAATGTGCCACAAGTCAAAGTAATGGGTTATGTTGGTGTACACCTTCTTCATATGGCTTGCTATGGTAATGTGTCGATCAGAGATGAAGGTTGAGATGACAAGGCCCAACCCCAGCAGGTGTTCCATCGTCTGTTGGAATCCCATAAATTCCATTGCTGGGCTGTTTCCTGCCTGGTTTCTCTTTATATAAGAGGAATAAAGCAGTTGTTGATATTTTTGCACACTAATGATTACACGAATGCCAGTTCTTTTCTAAATTCTTATTAGAAATGGTATAGACCAGTTTACGGTTCATGCGCAGTTGTACAATTCCTTCGTTTATTACAATAAATTCACTACAAGAAGATAAAACAATATCTCCAAGCTGCGATGTAACCCTGGGGTGGACTATGTTGAACTGATGGGGGTGCTCAGTGCTCCTTTTGGGGGTAACAATTCTTGTAACCGTATCCCTTAGGGGTACACACCTGAGTTAGTAACACAACCAGAGTCATACCTCTTAGGGATTTAGAATTATTTATTTCAAGGAATCACTTTATAATTTTATATTTGTGAACCTTTTAGAGGTGAAAATCATTATGGTTTTAACCTTTAATTTATTTGTACCTTTTAGGCCAAGCACCCCCAATATTTTGGTACTGGAGCTCCCTCTCCCACCCCCACCCCCACCCCTTTCTCCCTATTCCCACTCATTGGATTACCTGAATCAAGGCAAAGTGTAAAATCATTGGAAGTGTGCAGCAGAAGATAGTGTATGCCCCAAATTTAGCACAGTGCCCCATACTATCATGACGCCCGTCTCCAGCAATTGTAAGTCCCACTCCAAGAGCTTTTACTTTTTCAATCATCTTTGTCTGGTATGTTTTCCAGAACAGGAGAATTGTGGGAAACAGCTTGGTCTGTAAATTATAATACATCATCATATTTAACTTTAGAATATTTTCAATTTAAGCATAATTATCATTTTGGGGCATTTGGCCAGTGAAGTATCAATAGAATTACACAAAGATACAAGAAAGATAATATATGTAACAAAGAATTTGGTATTGGCCACCTAGAATAACTAAAAAGCTAATATAATGTTAAGAAAGAGAGAGACTGCTTTGAGTACTAGTGTTTATAAGTAATACAAATAGTACAAACTAAAGTTATCAGAATGTGCTCTTGATCTTTGTTGCCGATACAATGTACCTGTAGTCATCTGACCTTTTCACCGGGGGGGGGGGGGGGGTACTCCTGTTTGTGACGTATTATATATGTGCCGTGGGGGTGGGTCAGGGTTTTGAGCTCAGTTTGGGCAGGTAGGGTCAGGGTTTTGACCTGATTTGGGCAGGTCAGGGTTTGAGTTTAATCTGGGTGCAGTCAGGGTCGGGCTTCAGTATTTTTTAGGCATCAGGGTTTTTTTCCCCAAAAAAGGGAGCAATCAGGATTTTGGGTCAAACATTTTTCATGTAAGTCCCCCCCCCTCCCCCAGGCCTTTTCAATCAAGAAATGAGGTGTTTGCATGGATGCCAGAGATGGAAAGCACAATTTTTGGTTTTATTTTATGATACATGTAGTACTTAACATATCATTTTTGCTGACAAGGTCAACCTATTAAAATTTCTCTCTGTCCAATTTTGGACCACACTTACTTTCTGATGAAAGAAGAATGAATTTAGGGATATGCAACCAAGACCCAGATGTGCAAACATGTTAAACACTTTTGTAGCTGATCCTCCAGAGAGTAGAATAGCCATACACAACAGGAAATTTCCAGCTGGTACTCTAGTGCCAGGCATGTTAGGTTGACTGCACCATTCATAGTGTTTCTTGGAGCACTTTGGGTTGGTACAATCAGTAGTGACTGCAACCATTGTTCCAACCTGTTTTGCCTCTACAAGGGGATTTCTTGCTTGACAGGAATGACATACTTGAAACAATAGCAGTAGTTGAGACAAAAATACAATGTGTTTGGGCTGAGTGCGCAAGTTGTCATCTTCCACAAACAGCCTGAAAACAACAAATTTATTAGTCATATTCACTACAAGCTATGTAAGTATCGGATGCCGATTAAAATATTTATCACATCTTCACTACAAGCTATGTAAGTACCACAAGATATAAAACACTTAGAGCAGATTTCATGGAACAAACTACGGCATGTCCGTAACCGTGCTGTGCTGTAACTGCGTGATCTGATTGGATCAGCAGGACAAAACAATGGGAAACCATTTCAATGTCACGTCATGCCGTACTTTAACCGTGCTGTAGTTTGTCCCACTCGTACGAAATCTGCTCTATCACATTCACTACAAGCTATGTAAGTATCACACGATAAAAACAATTATCACACATTCACTACAATCTATGTAAGTACCAGACGATTAAAACAATTATCACACATTCACTACAATCTATGTAAGTACCAGACTATTAAAACAATTATCACACATTCACTACAAGCTATGTAAGCACCAGACGATTAAAACAATTATCACACATTTACTACAAGCTATGTAAGCACCAGACGATTAAAACAATTATCACACATTCACTACAATCTATGTAAGTACCAGACGATTAAAACAATTATCACACATTCACTACAAGCTATGTAAGAAGTGTCTGTTTGCACTCGCCTTTTGGAGGTGGTTTCTACAGGCTCCTCTGTAACACTAACAGTCGTTTCTGTCTCGGTTTCCGTCTCGGTCTCGTATTCTGATTCGACTTCAGGATCATGACAGGATTCTGAATCCGAGTGATCTACATACGGTGCAGCCTGATCATCACCCCCGTCAGCCACTTCATCATCGGTGCAGTCTTTTGATTCACTGCAAGGATTTTGTTCCGGCAGTAATCGGCGTTGTAATTCCTGGTCTAAAAAAAAAGAACAAACTCGTGTTAAACCATGCAGGAATAAATTTGAAGAAGTACTATTTCGGAATATTTTCATCGATAGCAGTGAAACAACTTACTTTTTGACCTTTCCAGCCTAAGTTCCTTGTTCTTGTTATTTAGCCGAGATCTCAGAGAAATTATCATGTTCCTTCGTAATCGATCAGCAGACTGAGTAACATCAGGAACGGTTGATTCTTTTATCACCTAAAGTAAAGAAAAAAAGCTCCGGTTTAGTTTACAACACCAATCGAATATTTCCTATTGAGAATGACGCGAAAATCAAACATTTTAGAACAACACAATTCCCATCCCAAACTTTAGATTATGCTGAATTTTGCCATTGTAAAATAATTGATTTAGAGTTATTCGGAAGTCATTCTTTGAATGACAAAAATCAACTTACCAGCACTTCGCCTTCGGGTTGTACATGTATGTCCTCGCTTGTCTGGTCTTCAACAACAGGGGCTTCCATTACCTCGACACCATCGCCATCACAGCCTTCCTTGGATGTACTTGGTTGAGAAATTATTTCCTTCACAATCTAAATTTGTATATTATTGTGTAAGCCTATTGAACGTGAGGTATAGTATAGAAGACTAGTATAAAACATCACAACTATAAGTAACATCTCACCTTTCTACGAGCACGAGCACTACGAGCAGAGGCAGGATTCTCTTCTTCTCTCGTTTGAAGTTCTTTTGCGTTAACACTTGGAAATACCACCACGCCAAAATCGTCGCGTTTAAGCCTTGGAATACAGGCTTTCGTCTGACCCTCAATATTAGAGAATCTTCTTTCAAAATCTTCGGCCATGAAGTGTTTTGAACAGATGGTCGACCCTTTAGTAAGCTCCCATTTGGCGCGCTTAGCCTTTACGAAATTTACCCATCGTTTCTTTCTTTTCTGTGCTTCTGGTCTATCATCACCCCAAAAGGGAATATTGTGGAGTGCTATCCCCTTTTGAAGGTCTGGCCCATTGCTACAACCACCTACAACACACCGATTCGGCATTTTTCTTCGCGTTTTCTGGCAACTATTAAGGTCCCTGCAAGTACATGTTCCTGGGTACACGTCACAGCGTGCTAGTCCCAGACTCTTCAAACGCGGTCGTGGAATTTTGCGACCGACTGGACACTAGGTTTTTGCCAACTTTAATCGCTGATTATAAATCGGGAATTGTTCCAAAGTCGGAAAAACCTTGAAAAACGTTCTTCAGAGGTTCTTAAGATTATATGAAATAAGTATCGAAATAACTATTAGGGGCACTTTAAGAAGTGAAACACACAATCCTACAATACCTAACCATTAGGGCCAATTCAATCAAACTTTTACACATGAATCTTCCAACTCTGGCCATTGTTTCTACACCAAAGAACAACGACCAGACTTGTCAAATACATATGTAAAAGTATTGTGTTGGGCCCCAAATCTTATAGTTCACCATTTCTAGCCACATTCACTTATAACCTGCACCCCTACCTTTAACATCCTTGCTGATTCTGATTTAAGTCCAAAAAGTTGTTGGAAAACTCTCACTTATAAGCCACACCTACATATACATTGTACCTTAGTGGGGCCAATTCAATAAAACTTTTACATGTGTATTTCACAAGTCTGGTCATTGTTTAATCACCAGAAAACAATGTCTAGACTTGTAGAATACAATGTACATGTCTGTACATGTGTAAAACTTATATTGTGTTGGCCCCTGTGTTCCAGAGGCTAATAAAAGGTGAAATAAATCAAAGGTGAGAGAAGAGAGACAAGGAAAAGAAGAGCAGGGCACAACAAAGTGCTGTCCAATAGCCCAGATCTAGTGGATTTCCCTGTCAGGCTAGTATTAATATTGCTTTGATGACTTACCCAATGGGCAATGAAACAAAATAGGCTTCTTAAAATTATTAGTTAATTACCGTAAATACCTGTAAATACCGTAAATACATGCACCCCAAACTTAGAAAACCTTTTTTTGAAAAAAAGTCAAAAGGTTCATAAATGCTAGAACTCCAAACTTAGCATCTTTTTGGGTGGGGGGAGGGAAAGGGAGTCAGGTTTATAAATGCGTGTACTTGAAACAAAACTTCTTCAGAAGAGATTGTTGTCATTCTAAGTCATGCCAACTGCTATCGCAACTTCAAATGTTATTACCAAACTTTCCTCGTCATTTGTTGTGTATATTTCAACCTTTGTCTTTAAATCACTCCAGAATTATTATTCTTTTATTCCCCCATTAACTGGCAAGATTTTCAAGGAACCTCATTCCTTTAAGCACAAGAGAAAGCAAGGATTTCTGGCGAAACTACATGCACAAGTCCAATGTCCGCCATCTTGGATTTTGAAGGAGGGGCATGGGGCGAGTGTTTGTAATAACATGTATGCTTGTACCCACGTATAAGCCACACACCCCCAACCTAGGTCCTTTTTGTCCAAAAAAGCATGGCCTATATGTAGATATTTACATGTATGTATTTCTATACACGTATAAGCCACACCCCCAACTGTGGCCATTGTTTTTCTCCAAAAAAGTAAGGCCAATACATGGGTATTTATTGTAAATTTTAATTTGGGCAAGCTTGAAAGACCCATGGGCTAGTGGAATAAGGTTGAAGCTTTAATTTCGTTTTTCTTCTAACCCTGATGACCCTCAGGTGTTATCTCTTGAGGACTCACTTCCATGGATGTGAATATTAGGTTCAGAATTTGAACCTTGTCCCTGATAATCTACAGTACCGGCCGAAAGTTTGTTAACATTTTTTGTGTGTATCGTGTGTGTAGTTTGTTGAGTGTACTACACTCATTTGCGTGTACTACGCTCATTTGAGTGTAATACGTGCACAGAACTACACGCACCTGTATAACTCATTAACAGAATTAAATTTGCCTGGGGAATACACGATTGACTAGTTCGTCAAATTTTATTCCCACCAAGCTCACACTTCAATGTTCTGTCATTTTTTATTGTTTGTGTTTAGGGAGTGGTCATTAATTACTGGGGGGGAGGAGGGCTGGTAAAATATCTAAAACGAGGACCCAAAAATTGTTGGCCCTCCCCAAAACACCAGCCCAAAAAATCTTGGCCCTCCCCAAATATACCCGTCACGTTTTAGGATTTGGCTTTTCGTGTAGTGTTTCTGTAGTGCACTACAAAACGCTACAGAATGACTGTCTACCATAGAACGTTGCAAAGTGTAGATAAAACAATAAGAGAAAAGAACGCTTCAAGCACTACAGAACGCTACAAGCAGTACAGAACGCTACAAGCACTACAGAACGCTACAGAACGCTACAAGCAGTACAGAACGCTACAAGCAGTACAGAACGCTACAAGCAGTACAGAACGCTACAAGCACTACAAGCACTACAGAACGCTACAAGCAGTACAGAGCACTACAGAACGCTACAAGCAGTACAGAACACTACAAGCACTACAGAACGCTACAAGCAGTACAGAGCACCACAGAACGCTACAAGCACTACAGAACGCTACAAGCAGTACAGAATGCTACAAGCACTACAGAACGCTACAAGCAGTACAGAACACTACAAGCACTACAGAACGCTACAAGCATGCACAACAGAAGGCTACTACAGAGCACTTACAGAACGCTCCCCCTCCTTTTTTCCTTCTTCTCTTCCTCCTCCCTCCCTCCCTAGGGCCACTACACGGGCTATAGAGAATGCTACAAGCACTACGTAATGCTATGAGCAAGCAAGTTAAAATGACAGGTATTTGATGATGCTACAACCTGGCTCATCAGTTACCTGGTATCAATTATGCCTTTTTCTTTGTAATTGCGTTAAGCACTCTGAATGATGAAATGGATATTGTATTCAACAAAGG